>JAVXUP010000156.1:387500-717790 GCA_033070095.1 Escallonia herrerae | reverse complement strand
ATAGCTAGAGCTAGATTTTGCCAAAGTACGAAACAGAGACCCTAGTTATTTTCAAAAGATCTGTATCAGGTAAAAATTTCAGATTTTTCCAAAGACTGGAAAGGGGTTAACTGATACACGCAACCTTGTAACTTTGCAGTGTAATTTAAAATATCAAGCCAGCGCGATTTCGCGCGAAACTTTTATGAGAACCCTAGGGTGTTGGGAAGTTCCATTCCCCAGGAATTCGGGCCATTCCGAAGCCGTTAGCTAATTTTTTGGCCGAACGGGCTTTTAAGCGCTCGATCCGGACACCGGTTCGGGATTTTTAGGCGAAAAATCCGTAAAATACTTTTTAGATCAAGAATGAACTCAGGAAGCTTAAAATAGCATTTTAAAGCACTTTTGATATTTTCTGAAGCCAGGGGGTATTTTGGTAATTTGCCACCCCGAGAGGGGTATTTTGGTAATTTTCCCGAAAAAGTTTTCCAACGGACTTTTAAGTCCAGAAATGTAAGTAAAACGCCTGAAATGTTGTTTTGCAGCTGATTGCGGGGCGTAATTGTCGCTAAAGGTGAAAACTTAATTAGACAGTTTTTTCACGAATTTATAAAAAATAGCTAGAGCTAGATTTTGCCAAAATACAAAACAGAGACCCTAGTTATTTTCAAAAGATCTGTATCAGGTAAAAATTTCAGATTTTTTCAAAGACTAGAAAGGGGTTAACTGATACGCGCAACCTTGTAACTTTGCAGTGTAATTTAAAATATCAAGACAGCGATTTCGTGCGAAACTTTTATGAGAACCCTAGGGTGTTGGGAAGTTCCATTCCCCAGGAATTCGGGCCATTCCGAAGCCGTTAGCTAATTTTTTGGCCGAACGGGCTTTTAAGCGCTCGATCCGGACACCGGTTCGGGATTTTTAGGCGAAAAATCCGTAAAATACTTTTTAGATCAAGAATGAACTCAGGAAGCTTAAAATAGCTTTTTAAAGCAATTTTGATATTTTCTGAAGCCAGGGGCATTTTGGTAATTTGCCCCCCGCGAGGGGTGTTTTGGTAATTTTCCCAAAAAAAGTTTTTCGGTCCAGAAATGTAAGTAAAACACCTGAAAGGTTGTTTTGAAGCTGGTTTGATGGGCGTTAGGGTGACAATGAACCCCCGGGGGCTATTTTGCTAATTTTACATTACACAAATTTGTGCTTAAAATAACTTTTAGTTCAGGAAAGGGTGTGAGACACCTGAAAAGTTATTTTAAAGAGTGAATTCAGGAAGCTTAAAATCCCATTTCAAAGCACTTTTCAGATTTTTTTTGTCAGGGGGCATTTTGGTAATTCGCATCCCCGATAGGGGTATTTTCGTAAATTTGCAGCGTTAAGTTTTTCAAAGGATTTCTTAGTCCAGAAATGTAAGCAAAGCACCTGAAAGGTTGTTTTGAAGCTGATTTGGGGCGTTAGGGTGATAATGAACCCCCGGAGGCATTTCGGTAATTTGCCGCTCATCGGGGGCTATTTTGCTAATTTTACATTATACCAAATTTCCCGAAAGACGGTGGTTTAAATAAATTTTATTCTTCTTTTATTTAAATCTATGACTTGTTGAGAATGATATAATTTTTATTTTTTAGATTACAGTATAAATATGGATGCAACTGGAGGAAATAATTTTTGTGAAGGTTCTGATCCACCTTACGTTGGTCAAGTTTTTCAAGCACTGGACGAAGTTGAAGCATACTATAGAGCATATTCGAAAACGATAGGTTTCGGTATTAGAACTAAGACGACTAGAAAACGGGCGAATACAGATCAAATTTGTGCAAGACTATTTGAGTGTCATAGAGGAGCACCGCATGTAACTCCGGTCGTTCGGATCAGTGACGAAGGGACAACAAGACAAAGAAAACGGGACACATTTCCGGGTACCGGCTGCAAGGCCCATGTGTATGCAGTACACCGAAAAAATGAAAACCATTGGGTTGTCACAGGAGTGGAGTTGAGCCATAATCATCAGTTGATGACCCCCAGTAAGATTGGTCAAATTCATCAACACCGAGAAATAAGCGCGGCACACAGACAACTAATTTTTACAATGGCCGAGGCTAAAATTCCACCTTCTAAGATGATGGGGGTTTTCTCAAGCCAGGCTGGGGGGATTGACAAGTTGAGTTTCAACGAAGTAGACCTTCGAAATGAACTTCGTGCTCAGAGGAGAGAGTCTTTCGGTAAGAGTGATTCTCAAACTACACTTGATCTCTTCAGGTCCCTTCAGAGTGAGAATTCTGGATTTTTTTACAGTCTCCAACTGGATGATGAGAACCGCATTAGTACTATATTTTGGGCGGACCCCCGTTCTAGAGCTGCTTACCAAAATTTTGGGGATGTTGTGACGTTTGACACCACATACCGCACCAATAAGTACTCTATGCCTTTTGCTCCGTTCACCGGGGTGAACCACCACTATCAGTCAATCTCGTTTGGCTTTGCCCTGCTTAGGGATGAGACGGAGGAGTCATTTACGTGGTTATTTGAAACGTGGCTTCAAGCAATGTATCATATTCCTCCAAAGACCATCATCACCGACCAAGATCTGGCAATGAAAAATGCAATCGCTAAGGTCCTTCCAGATACTCACCATGGCCTGTGCACATGGCACATAAGCAACAAATATCCCGAACGGCTTCACCATGTATATGCAAACCATCCGTCATTCAAGACTGACTTTAATACATGTGTGAAGAAATCGTTGACGGTAGACGTGTTCGAGGAGAGGTGGGCCACGTTAATGGATACTTACTATTTGCACAATCACGAATGGTTACAATCGTTGTATGAGATCAAGACACAGTGGGTCGGTGCCTACACCAAGAAGTTTTTTGCAGCCGGAATGACTACGACCTCGAGAAGCGAAGCTATGAATTCATTCTTTGATGGGTACGTAGGCCAGTCTTCAAGTATAGCGGAGTTCGTACTAGAGATGCAGAAAGCCGTTGACAGGCAATTGTACCGTGAGAGAGAAGCCGACGCGGCTACAGTTTGCAAAGAAAGAGCTATACTAGTTTATTCACCTTTAGAGGCTCATGCGGCTCAAGTCTATACCAAGGAAATGTTTCGACAGTTTCAAGAGGAACTACTAAAGTCGAATCAATATGGCATGACAAAGTTGCACGAGTATTCCACCAGAGATATCAAGGTTTATGCTTTGACAAATGTGACGAACTTCGCCAATCCGTGCTCTTCGTCGGCTCCGAGGACCAGACGACATTTTACCGTAGCAGTTTGTAAGGACACCGGGTTGGTTAATTGCAACTGTCAACTGTTTGAGCATAAAGGTATACTTTGTCGACACGCGTTGAGGGTTTTGAGCGCCAAGAATGCTAGTGAAATCCCTCCACCGTATATCTTGGAACGGTGGACGAAGGAAGCCAACAGAGTCCACGGTCACATTCCTTACGTGCCCAATGTTTCAGTTGATTTCGAGCAATCTGAGACGCTGCGATATAATCACCTTTGTAACATCATGCACGGTTTATCAATGGATGCAGCGTCGACATTTGATGGGTACAGGTATCAAGTTGAAGCAGCCGCACGGGATAAGGCTAAGCATGCACAGTTTAGGATGGCATTACCAGAAACTGTGGACACTCCGACTACTCGGACAACTCCAGGCGGTAGATTCAATCGAGCCAAACAGCCAGTCATTGACGGCACTGACCTACAAGGTGAGGAGGACGACATTTTTGATCCAATTATTTCTCAAACAAAAGGGCGAAAACGAGCAATACGCATGAAGAATCCGATTGAAGAAGCAACGGGTCAAAAAAAATTACGAAAGTGTGCGTTGTGTAACAAGATGACTGATCATGACAAGAGAAACCATTGTAATTTTTTTTGTCACTTTTTTTCCGCTCATTGCACTTCAGGCACGCTAGTTAGCCCATTTGTAAGACTTTTGGCGAAAAACGAGACACATTAATTTTTGAGTTTTCCTAGGAAGGGCCTATTCGGGCACACTTTAGGCCCCATTTGATAGCTTCCGAAAAAAGTTGTAATTTTTTTTGTCACTTTTTTTTCGCTCATTGCACTTCAGGCACGCTAGTTAGCCCATTTGTAAGACTTTCGGCGAAAAACGAGACACATTAATTTTTGAGTTTTCCTAGGAAGGGCCTATTCGGGCACACTTTAGGCCCCATTTGATAGCTTCCGAAAAAAGTTGTAATTTTTTTTGTCACTTTTTTTCGCTCATTGCACCTCATGCACGCTAGTTAGCCCATTTCTATGAATTTCGGCGAAAAGCGAGACGCGTAATTTTTTCGAATGCCGTCATATGAAAGGTATATTCGCGCACATTTTAGCGCCAAATTCATAGCATGCGAAAAATTATGTACATTTCTTTTTGGTACAGTTTTTTGTAACATCACAGCAGCTAGCCACGCACGTCAGGATAATGGTAATGAAGGCGTCTAGCTTCATTCTTTTTCAGCTCCCAGGCTATCCTATACCTAAACGTCAAGGCATCCTTCCTAGTCCACGAGGAGTGTTTGAGCACTTCCGAGCGAGCAATGTAGTCCATGTACTTGAGGACGTAAATCCCGCAATCGTGACCGTTATATTGCTTTGGTCGGTCCTTTATCATCACGACCGTCCAAGGGTCACCCTGTGGCCGTCCGCATGCTAGCGAGAGGACAGTAGTCTGCATCCAACAATAAAAACGAGAATCAAGCCTATGAGACAAGAACAATATACTATGAGCCAAGGTCAAAAAATAAATACTAACCACTAAAGTGATGTACTCGTTGTACATCTGTGCCAGCAGCTGTCCAGGCTCGTCCTCCCTTAGGCTATCGTATATGTGAACCGTTCTGAACGCTGGATGGAGAACTAATAGGAACCAGTGGTTTGCATGATGACAGGGTATCATGATAAGGTTCGCATCAGCAGCGGGACATTGATAGTCTGCGTTCATCATGCCTAACACGTTTCGACCTGGTTTCCACTTACTCCTGCCGCCCCCTCGCCTCCATTCTGTGAATTCTCTCACCGTTAATTCCACAAAATGAGTGGGATACATGTTAAGCTTCAAATATTCAGAACGGTTAAAACGTTGCTCTCTAATCCGGAGCAGTTCTATGTAAGCGTTCATGACAAAATTTGAAAGATCTGTCTCCGGCGCCAACGTTCTGATATCCTCATGACCTAGGAATGTCGCAAGGGGAAAGTCTGCTGAATTGACAGGCTCATGCCCGAAGTAGTGCCGGTCGATCCAAGCCATCTTGTCCGACCTCAATGGCTTCGTCGCTTGTCCTTTGTCCGACCGAAAGCTTGGGCGCGAGGCCTGGATTCCTACTTGGGGAACCTGACTCTGGCACTGAGAGTCGTATGCGTTTGGAGGCAAGCGACTATATGGCTCCCATACCTGACTCTGGGGCTGATAGTCGTACGCGTCAGGAGGAGGGCGACCAGACGGCTCCCACACCTGACTCTGGGGCTGATAGTTGTACGCGTCAGGAAGAGGGCGACCAGACGACTCCCACACCTGACTCTGGGGCTGATAGTCGTACGCTTCAGGACGAGGGCGACTAGACGGCTCCCCTTCGTAACCCCGGTACGCAAGACTAAAGTTTTGAACTTCAGTCTTGTACTTCTCAATGGACCTCTTAAGATTGTCAGGAGCCTGCGCGACAAACCAGTCAAACGACTCCAGCTGCTTGAACACCTCAATGCCCTGGTCAACCTAAAAAACATGCATAGAAAATATGGCTAATCATATTTGACAAATGGTCGATAAGGTGCGCAAATAAATTATCAAACAACACTAGCATGACTTACAATGGCCAATGCCCAGAACTGGTCATAGACCTCACGTGGCGCGTACGATGTCTTCTTCACCTGGGAAGGGCGATTCACCCTCGTGCGCGTCACCCTGAGAAACCACTGTAAGTATTCCTCAGTACTAATGCCGTCGTGCTTCAGCGATACAAGGCTATCATACGTTTCCTGCCAGGTATTCCACTGGTGCACCTCGTCACCCAACAAAATCAAGGCATCAGCCACCTCGAAGTTCGGCCCTCGACCACCCCTGTATGGCCGCATGTCTACAGCGGGTTTTGGTATCCCTTGTGGACAGCCAGCTTGCTTCATAGCTCGATCGGGCATCTGAAACTCACATTCTTCGAAGTGAATGAGCGGCACCCGAACCAAACCTGCCAGCACGTACGACACCGGAAGTTGCCAACACCACTCATCCAACAGATGCATCACCTTGCCATATGGCTGCCACGTCACCTGGGATGCATCTAGTATCTCTAGTTCCCCCCGATAGAACTTTAGATGGTGGTGAGGGTCTACCCGTCTCCTCCTCCGGTTGGTCGTAGGCCCCCAGGCCCACACCCTAGGCCACGTCTCATCGGAATCTACCAACGGTTGTGGACGACCCATGGGTAGCCTCTCGTAAGACCAAACCTGTGAATGCAAACATTATATGGAATTAGTAATTAATCCCGAATATATTGACTAAGGATCCTACCAAGAAAATAAATGCTCATACCTGTAATAGAGTCAGGCAGGCGGCAATGGACTTGGCACCGTTTCTCGTAGCCTTATGCAGTGCTCGATATAGGTGCGCAAGGACAGCTGAACCCCACGAATAGGAGTATACCTCCTCAAGATCCTCCAAGAACACCATATACTTCGGATGCACCGTGTTTTTCGAATGCGTCGGAAGTAATATAGCTCCAATAATATACAGAAGGAATGCCTTCGTATACGTCACGAAATCTTGAGGAGTGTATTCATCCGGTAGCACGCCGTACTGCTCTCTCAGCCATTTAAGCTTGACGCCGTTTGTTGTAAGCGCTGCCCTTGGAATTCCCGGAAAATACTGCATAGCCATATTCGCTATGGATGCAGACGGCACGTTCAAAGTAACGGGTCTGCCGTGACATGGGATTCCAAGTATAAATCCGACGTCCTCTAACGTAACAGTCATTTCACCAAACCGGAAGTGAAATGAGTTCGTCTCGCTCCTCCATCGTTCAACTAGAGCGGATATAAGGCAATCGTCGTGTCGAGACCATTTCCCGCAATCGGTGAACAGGGTTAAATTTTGACGGTGTAATAGCTGTATTTGTTCCTCGTTTAGTACCCACTCTTCAAGGTGCCTTGTGCTTTGAATTGTTTCCAAAACACCCCTATCGACACCGTCAAATACGTGCCTCGCGACGTGGTCATCGTCATCGTATAGGATTGATGTATCATGAGGTCCAGAGCTGAAATTCATACCTTTAAGAACAAAATATAATTATAAACCAACTTAGCGTCCAATATCCATAATATTTACATTCCAAAACTATAACTGGATCTTTAACCTAGCTTACCAACACATTAGCAATAGTCATTATTTCAATGTATTAAAACAAATCCTCAATTCCCACCACTCCGAACATTTAATTACGCTAGTTCCCACTGAACTAAAAGTTATTTTAAGGTATGAATTTTAAGCTGGATCCTTCCTAGCAAAATAGCCCCCGATCAGCGGCAAATTACCGAAATGCCCCTGAGCGTTCACTATCACCCCAACGCCCTCGAACCAGCTTCAAAACAACATTTCAGGTGGTTTACTTACATTTCTGGACTAAAAAGTCGTTTGAAAAACTTGGCACGGGAAAATTACCAAAACACCCCTTGGCGCGGGAAAATTACCAAAACACCCCTACGCGCGCCACGTCAGCTTCAAAACAACATTTCAGGTTTTGTAATTACATTTCTGGACTAAAAAGTCCGTCGAAAAACTTAGCACTGTAAAATTACCGAAATACCCCTCTCGGGGCGGCGAATTACCGAAATGCCCCCTGGCATCGAAAAATATCAAAAGTGCTTCGAAATGCTACTTGAGGCTTCCTGAATTCATTCTTGACATAAAAAGTATTTTACGGAGGTTTCGCCCAAAAATCGCGAACCGGTGTCCGGATCAAGCGCTTAAAGGGCCGTTCGGCCAAAAAAATAGGTAACGGCTTCGGAATGGCCCGAATTCCTGGGGAATGGAACTTCCCAACATCCTAGGATTCTCATAAAAGTTTCGCGCGAAATCGCGCTAGCTTGATATTTTAAAATACACTGCAGAGTTACAAGGTTCCCCGTATCAGTTAACCCCTTTCCAGTCTTTGGAAAAATCTGAAATTTTAACCTGAGACAGATCCTTTAAGAATAACTAGGGTCTCTTTTTTGCATTTTGGCAAAATCTAGCTCTAGCTATTTTTTATAAATTCGTGAAAAACTGTCTATATTTGGCGCCCTAAAAAATCGCTGTTTTGGAATCTATAAATGTAATACGCTGATTTGTATAAACCTAACATTGAATTATAAGGAAATTCAAAATACTTACTTGTTGTGACTTGATGTATTTAAAGAAAAAACTACCGATCTTCTAGCGGTTATCCACCGATCTTCTAGCGTAAAATTTTTTGGTTTGTATTGTTATGGAGATTATGTAGGTGAGATATGAAGTACGAAGGAAGTTGGTAAAAGATGACAGAGTGCAGAAGAAGGGTTCGGGGGAGGGGATTATAAAGAGAGAAGCGAGGAAGAGAGAAGAAAAAAGACAGAAAAAAGTGAGGAAGGGTGGGTGTTTACGCGGTCAAAGGCTGCGGCAAAAAAAAAAATTTCGGCAGAAGGACACCACGTGGGGCATCATGGGGGAGGGAAGGACGACACGTGGCATCGTGGGGAAGGACACCAGGTGGGGCATCACGCGGGGGGACGCCACGTGGCAGGGGAGGGGGAGGGACCAACCGCGGGTTGTAGGAGCGGTTGGGCCCTGCGGATGAGGGGAGGGGACGCCACGTGGCAGAGGGAGGGGACCAACCGCGGGTGGTACCAGCGGAGGGGACGCCACGTGGCAGGGGAGGGGACCAACCGCGGGTGGTACCAGCGGTTGGGCCACGTGGCAGGGGGAGGGGACGCCACGTGGCAGGGGAGGGAGACCAACCGCTGGTACCACCCGCGGTTGGGCCACGTGGCAAGGGGAGGGGACGCCACGTGGCAGGGGCGGGAGACCAACCGCGGGTACCACACGCGGTTGGGCCACGTGGCAGGGGGAGGGGATGCCACGTGGCAGGGCCATCGCCAATACCGCCGGTTGTCCATGCTGGTGGGCCACGTGGCAGGGGGAGGGGACGCCACGTGGCAGGGGCCATGGGGTTGGGCCACGTGGCAGGGGTGGGGGACGGCACGTGGCAGGGATATTAATGCCAACCGCTGGTTGTGCATGCGGTTGGTGTCCTTTTTCTCCTCTCGGCCATTTTCTCACCATTTCTCGTGCCTTTTTCGCCATTAATGCAGTGGCCGTACACCTTTTTCGCCTTTTTGCGCCACGTGGCCCAACCGCTGCTCTTACCTGCGGTTCGGTGGAGAAATTGTTATTTCTCCACCGGTGGGTGTGGATCGGTCCCCATATATATATATATATATATATATATATATATATATATATATATATATATATATATATATATATATATATATTTATGAAAGCAAACCATGCTTGAGGAGAACTCTTCCAAAAAGAATGCATAACAACAATAATTAAACTTCGAGTACAATTCAAAATTGTAACACCCCGATATTTTTCTCGATTTATTTATAAAAAAAATTAGCGGTGAAAATATTTTTTTTACTTAGCGCCGATATTTTTATTTAGCGACGAAATTTTTTGGTTAGCATTGATATTTCCGTTTAACAACTTTTAGTGACGAATAGTGAAGCAGGGTCCTGTGGCAAACCTATTAAAAATTTTCTAGCATGAAAATCATATCATGAATATTATTGTGGACCTTTTTATAAAAAGAAAAAGGCTTCAGGTAAAAATAAGAATAGCCAAAGAAAATTTGAGGGGGTGTTTTGGTTATGTTCCAAATTAGGGTTATTATATATAGATTATAGAATAGTGATCGACCGTCATAGGCTTTATTGGAGACCTATTGCTGCAGAGAGAGGCACCGGAGAGAGAGAAGAGAAGGGATCGAAGGAAGAGTTTTCCGGCGATCGGGATTCAGTTTTTTTTTCGGTAAGTCTCCTTCTAGCTTCCTTTCTTATTTTGTTTTAGAGTTCAGTCAATTGGGGGACAGGAGAGAACCGTAAAGATTCTGGGTTTAGGGCTGTGAAATTTCAGCATATATGAGTGTCTTGAACGTGAACGGGTGTATATGAGGGGGTGTGTGAGTAGGGAGCTTAGGTGCTGCGTGTTTTGTTGTTTGCAGATCCGTGTATATGTGCAGGGACGAGTCACTGCCATGGCCGTAACTTTTTGGTGTGAATTCAGTGGTGTTTATGGTTGCTTATGTGCTGTATATATGTTAGTTTAATGGAAAGGAGAGTAGATGGGCTGCCATAGTTACAATTTACAGTGCTTTTGTGAGGGTGAAGGGAAGGGTTCAAGACTGCCATGGCCATTTTCTTTTATGTGTGAATGTAGTGGATGTTCATGGGTGCGAATGAGTGTATATTGTGTACAAAGAGCAGGTGTAAACCGTGTGTTTGTCTTCATAAGTATGCTGGGAGTGCGTATGTTGTGTATGCGGCATGCATTGTGGGGGCTACCGTGATGGCAGCTGGGTGTTTTTGTGGGTTTTGTGCGCCTGATGTGAGTGTATGCGGTGCACTTTGGAGCAAATGTGAGATGTTGTATAACCTGTGTGAGGGCTGAATGGGGATTGAGAACTAAGGTGTGTGGGTGAGTGTTATTACCGGGGTGAGATGGAAAGAAGTGGGTGTGTATGGTGCAAGGTGTGTGTGTTTTGTTGGGTGAAAATGGTATATATATATATATATATATATATATATATATATATATATATGTGTGTGTGTGTGTGTGTGTGTGTGTGTGTGTGTATGTAATAGCTGTGTGTGCTATGAGTGAGGGCCTGTGAGGGAGTGTAAGGAAATGGAAAATGCGTTCATAAGTGCATGGGTGGTGGGCTGTAGTGCTGGGTGTGTACGTGGGTATTAGATGAAGGAGTCGATGTAAAATGAAGAAAGCAAAGAGAGATGCAGTAGGCATGTGATGTAATGTTTTGAACTGTGTGCATGTGTGTATGGGTACCATATATTTCTGAGTGTGGGTGTGGATGGTCACTGAGTAGAAGAAAAAGAATGGTTGTGTACCTGCTACGTGAGTGAGGCTGTGCGTGTATTGGGTGAGTGTGTGAGTATGTGGGTGAGGAAGTGTATGAAAAATGTAAGTTAGTTGGTTGTTTTATGTTGCATATGGATGTAAACAAAAAAGAAGAAAAGAAAAGGGAGGGACTGTCGTGAGTGCACCTGTGTGTGTGTGAGTGTGAGTGTGAGTTTTTGGTCAGTAGGTAGAAAATAAAAAGGAGGAAGAAGAAGAAAAGTACAGAACGGGGTAATTTGTGTTAGCGTTAGGATCGACACTACATAGATTAGCGTATGGTTATCATTGATATGTAAAACTTTACAGTATAATACTTTAGACTATATTAGAATTTCTGGAAAAAGTTTATAATTTTCTGAAATCGTATGTATTTTTAATAATTTCTGTAGTTTCAGATTTGTGAAATTCTTTTGGAACCATTAAACCCTGAAAATGTTATGGAAAAATTATATTAATGTTTTCATAGTATAATAAAGACTCAGTAAAAGTTTGATGATTTTTGGGGTTGATTTGCTATGGATGTCATATCGCATTGGTTTTAGCAAAACAAAAAATTTAAAAATAGTTTTTATGTCTTTTAAATTCTGACTTCAATTTCTATAATTTTTGCATATATTTTAAAGTTCTTATAAAAATTATGGGTCTTATTTTGCAGCTGGAAGTAATTATGGTTATTATTTTTAAAAATATTTAAAAATTCAAAAATTGCATATTTTGACTTTTAATAATGTTTTAAGCCATAAAAGTGTTTTAGTGTGAATTATTATAAATTCTAGAGTGTCGGTACTCGTTAAGGAGTGTATAAGATTTTCGGTCAGGTTGGCCGTGTGCGGGAACTGTTTTAAGTGCGCGATTTCGGAGAGAGTGGGTACGCAGTGGGTAGTTGATATCAGGGTTTATAGTGTATTTGGCATAAATTACGCTCTAACAAATAAATTGTCAATCTAGGTTTATTCAGAGAATTTCGAACGAGATTTGGTAGCATTGCTTCGCTTGGACCGAGGTAAGGATTTATCTCCGAACCCTATTTTGACATTCTGTTTTCAAATGCTTATAGAACAGTTTTACAAACTAAATTGATTCGATTTTCTACTGATATAAAAGATGTTTTAAACCTGTCCATGAAAGCCTAACTTGAACCTTAAGCGATCGTTTGGAATTCATAATTTGTTTATTCTTATCTGTTTTATCGATTCAATTATCATAAAATATTTTGAATTATATTTATTGTTTTCTCAATGTTGACATGAGCTAGTAAGTTGGGAGCCATAAGGATGGTCTGTATTGTTGGCGTTATAAGGATGGTATGTTGGATGGGATAACTAGTACCTAGATGGACTAGTCAGTGTTACATATGCATATGTAAAATGATCGAGCACTGCCGGGGTGGCTTTGCTTCTGTACTGCTCATGTTCAACGATTCCTGTTTATGCTTTATTGCACTTGAAATGTTTTGAATATTAGCCATTCCTGCTTTATTATATCCGATGTCTTTTTCAACTGACTATTATTTAAGGGATTGAGTTGAATACTCGTCCCTCTGTTTATATCGTATTGTAGTGGTTTCATCGAAAACAAATCCCTCAAAGAGATGTTATTGGACTTGAATGTAAAATCATTCGTTTTGTTCATATTTGTCGAAACGCTTGAAAATACTCGTAAAAAGTTTTGTTTGACTCTATATGAAAAACCGTCCAAATCGTTTTATGATTTTAAATCTTTGTGCGACCTTACTGGGCTCTCAAAAGCTCACTCCCCTTTGACTTCCTTTCCGCAGGTAATAATCGACAATAAACCGCATTGAGTATGGGTTAAAGCCAAGCGAACAAGAAGGATTTTAAGTTTTAGTTCTGGTCATTAGAACCCCTCGTGGGTTGTTACTGTTATTTAAAACTTTTGACTCGGAATTGATGTTCCAACTATAACAGTACATTTAGAGTATTGTCTTTTTCGATGTTTTAGTTGCTCTGACAGATTGATGGTAGTATTTGGTTGAGTTTGAGATAGTATTATCTTAGTGTAAATGATCGAGCGAGTGTTAACGTTTCGAAAATTTTCGAGATGTTACTAAAATTCTTTTCACTGTGTGTTGCGGTCAGCATATTGTCCCACTGACTAGGACCTAAAATCCCTTCTCCACCTCGAATAAATAATATTATAGATGCAAGGGCTAACCATGATGTAACAATACTTTGCACTAACATATGGTCCTGTTGACCAATATCCGGAATCAACTTTTTCCCGTGGATATGGGACACAACAACTAATATTAACCTCAAAATAAAACACAATTTACACAGAGTTCTCAAAAACCAATACAACACTTTCCATGGCAATTCATCAAACCAGTTACATAAAAGCAAAAGTATCGTAATTACTTAAAACATTCATCTGGTAAAAATAACGTATACGTACATATATATTGAAAAAATAGGTGATACGGAGAGACATGGTAAGAATACTTACTTAGATAGCTAAGCAGTTCTGGTTCTTGTTCCCAAACCTGAGTTATCAGAACCTAGAGATGTCAAAAAGGCCAGGCCGGCATGGCCCGGCCCTAAATTGGCCCGGGTTGGCTTGGCCTTAGTGATTAACAGTGCCTACCCTGACCCGTAGGGCCTTGGGCCTAGCTAACAGCTTTCGAAACGAAGGGGACTAAACAGGAACAAGAGGGATCCACCGAAAAAGATCCTTCTCCTTCCCTTTTTTTGAAAGAAAAGGAGGATCCGGACAAAATAGATGCAACGGAAGAGATCCCAGTGAATGCAAGGGAAAAAACAAAGGATGAATCCTACAGTCCAGTTTATAAAATTTATTATCTAGATGGGAATCAAGAAAATGAGAAGTTAAAAATACTTGATAAAAAAGATGAAGATAAAGACCGCTTCTGGTTTGAAAAACCTCTTGTGACCCTTCTTTTTTTATCATAAACGATGGAATCGACCGTTACGATACATAAAAAATAATAGGGCTGTCAAAAATGAAATATCACAATATTTTTTTTATACCTGTCGAAGTGATGGAATACAAAGGATATCATTTACATAGCCATCCAGTTTGTCAACTTTTAACCAAATGATACAAAGAAAAATATCTTTGTACACACTAGAAAAATTTGACCTTGACGAACTGTACAATCATTGAGTTTCTTTCAGCAAACAAACAAACAAAAAAAAATAAGTTACACAACGAATTTAGAAATAGAATTGAAGCTCTAGATATGAGATTTCGTTCTCTAGAAATAGTCAAAAAAAGGACTCGATTTTGTAATGATAAAACTAAAAAATACTACCTGCCTAAAATATATGATCCTCTTATGAATGGAGCATATCGCGGAACAATCAAGTTTAATTTTTCACCTTCAATCATAAATGAAACTTTTATAAAAAAAATTCAAAGATACAATTGAAATAAATAAGATTCATGGCATCTTTCTTACTGATTACCTAGAATTTGAAGAAAAAGTAGATACATTTACTAAAAAACAATTTTCAAAAGAAATTACTAAGTTCTTAACTTTAATAAGTAAATTGGCTTGAGAACTGGGATCGAGTTTAAATTTGAAAGGCTTTTCAGAAAAAGAACAAGGAAGTATGTATTCAGACACTGGGGCAAAATTTTTAAAATTTTTAGTTAATGCAATTATAATTGACCCTAAAAAAACAAAAAAAAAATCTATTGGAATAAAAGAAATCAATAAAAAAGGTTTCTCAACGGTCATACAAATTAATCACCGAGTTGGAAAAACAATCAGGAGAACATCAAGAAGACGTGCCGGTAGATCATGAGATTAACTCAAGAAAAGCAAAACGGGTAGTAATTTTTACTGATAACAAACGGAATAACGATTCAAAATAGGTAATGAAAGTTGGTAATTTTATAATATAAATGAAATCAAGTTAAGTTAAATTGATTATGATTATTCCAATGTTTTATGACTTATTTGTTTGTCATACGAAAAAAACTTTTTGAGTTCCTGGTATAAAGAGATTCCCCTAGTGACAAAGCTTTTAACGCTGCCCAATATCCCTTCCTTTTCCAAATATTTTTATGAATTTTCTTTTTTGATATAGAAGTACGTTTTTTTGGAACTGCCATTTTAAAATGCAAATATTGCTCATTGTTAGAGTTGGATGTGAAAGACATCTATTGTTCAAAATCAAAACGAATCATTCTTTACTATTTATTCTCTATATAATCTTCTCGTCGTACAAAATAAATATGGATATCTAATTCTTTTTATGTCTTTTTCTATTCTATACAATATTTTTAAGTTAAGAAAGAATAATTTGTATTGATTGGTACCTTTTATTTTTTTGTTTTTGATCATTTAAATTTATATTTATAGAATTTGCTGTGCCATAGAAATCAAATTACTTGAACTTAATAAAATAAAGAGTCTAAAAGACCCTCCATTTTTATTCATATCTATTTTCCTTGTTCTGCAATGTAATAAAATACATTGAAAGGTTTAAGAACCCAATTTTTTCTTAATGAAAAAACAGGAGTATGTTTTTATTAACTGGGCAAACTCGAGAAAAGAGTACGCATAAATTAAATTTTCAATTTCGAACGAGACTACTAATTAATCTGTTACGGGATACAGTACGGTTTGATAAAATATATATATTATTTTGATTTTCTTTATTTTACCTTTCACTAAAAATAAAAAATCAAGTCAATTTCATATTTTATATTAGTTTTATATAAAGTATAAAGTGTCGGATATTATAGCTGTCCCTCTATATTTTTGAAATGAAAAAAGAAATCCATTTTCTAATGAACTTCCTTATTTATGAGTTGGAATAAACTAACTAAAAAATAGCGAGTTCCTATTTCATTAGGGCAAGTTATTGACCTCACTTCATTCTATAATTCATATCAGAATCAAGTACTGTTTTTAGTGTAATTCTTTATCCTTGCTTTAGGAATATAAATTATTATAATAATTGAAATTTGAATTTTAGATATCTTCATAAATACTATAGCTATTAGTTAATAACTAAGTATTCACTTCCTTTAACCAATTGAAACTTCTTGATTTGAATACTGGAAGTATTTTGGAAAGAGTCAGAATAAGAGAATAAATAAGAATAAAAAATTATATTTTAATTAGTGCATATCTTGATTTTTTTATTGACTCCTTTCGAAAGAGGTAAGATCTGGTAAATAAAAAATAATTAATTCAGAATACAATTTTTTCTTTATTTTTTTAATGGGATAGACATATCAATATGTGTGGATAATACATTTCCTTCCACTTCCAGTTCCCATGTTAATAGGGGTGCGACTTCTTCTTTTTCCGATGGAAACAAAAGATCTTCGTCGTAAGTGGGCTTTTCAGAGTGTTCTATTATTAAGTATAGTCATGATTTTTTCAATCAATCTGTCTATTCAGGAAATAAATAACAGTTCTATCTATCAATACCTATGGTCTTGGATCATCAATAATGATTTTTTTTAGAATTCGAATACTTGATTGACCCACTTACTTTTATTATGACAATATTAATCACTACTGTTAGAATTCTGGTTCTTATTTATAGTGATAATTATATATCTCATGATCAAGGATATTTGAGATTTTTTGCTGATATGAGTTTTTTCATAGTTACTAGTTCTAATTTAATACGAATTTATTTTTTTGGGGAATTGGTTGGAATGTGTTCATATTTATTAATAGGGTTTTGGTTCACACGGCCCGTTGAGGCAAATGCTTGTCAAAAAGCGTTTGTAACTAATCGTGTCGGGGATGCCTCATTTCATAGGGAACCTCAAAGTGGAGCTCTATATCATTATATTCCATCCATATCCAAATTTTATTCATCTAATATCCCTGGCATAACAAATGTCGTTTCTAGTCTATCTCTTTCTATCTTTTTTCTATAAATGGAAAGTTCAAAAATCATCATATAATAATCCGGAATTTGCAATAGAAAAGAAAAAGGGAGTTGTGATGATTTTTAAATCTTTTCTACTAGGTAATTTAGTATCCTTATACATGAAGATAATTAATTCGGTCGTTGTGGTCGGACTTTATTATGGATTTCTAACCACATTCTCCGTAGGGTACTTATCTCTTCCTTCTCCGAGCTCAGGTTTTGGAAAAAGGAGAAGAAGGAACCGAGAAGAAGGTATCAACAATAACCGGTTCTATTACGGGACAGCTCATGATGTTCATATCGATCTATTATGCACCTCTGCATCTAGCATTGGAAAGACCTCATACAATAACTGTCCGAGCTCTACCGTATCTTTTGTTTCATTTCTTTTGGAATCATCACAAATACTTTTTTGATTATGGATCTACTACCAAAAATTCAATGCGTAATCTCAACATTCAATGTGTATTCTTGAATAATCTCATTTTTCAATTATTCAACCATTTCATTTTACCAAGTTCAATGTTAGTTAGATTAGTCAACATTTATATGTTTCGATGCAACAACAAGATATTATTTGTAACAAGAAGTTTTATGGGTTGGTTATTTGGTGACATTTTATTCATGAAAGGAGTTGGATTGGTATTAGTCTGGATACGGCAAAATCATTTTATTATATCAAATATCCTTATTCTATCTAATAAGTAACTTGTGTCAGAATTGAGAAATTCTATGGCTCAGATCTTTAGTATTTTCTTATTTATTACATATGTCTACTATTTAGGTAGAATACCGTTACCCATTCTTACTAAGAAACTGAAAGGAACCTCAAAAACGGAAGAAACGGGGGAAAGTGAGGAAGAAATAGATGGAGAAATAGAAACAGCTTTCGAAACGAAGGGGACTAAACAGGAACAAAAGGGATCCACCGAAGAAGACCCTTCTCCTTCCCTTTTTTTTTTTGGAAGAAAAGGAGGATCCGGAAAAAATGGATGAAACGAAAGAAATCCGAATGAATGGAAGGGAAAAAACAAAGGATGAATTCCACAGCCCAGTTTATAAAATTTATTATCTGGATGGGAATCAAGAAAATGAGAAGTTAAAAATACTTGATAAAAAAGATGAAGATAGACCGCTTCTGGTTTGAAAAACCTCTTGTGACCCTTCTTTTCGATTATAAATGATCGAATCGACCATTATGATACATAAAAAATAATAGGACCGTCAAAAATGAAATATCACAATATTTTTTTTTATACCTGTCGAAGTGATGGAAAACAAAGAATATCCTTTACATATCCACCCAGTTTGTCAAATTTTAACCAAATGATACAAAAAAAATATAACTTTCTACACATTAGAAAAATTCGACCTTGACGAACTGTACAATCATTGGGTTTCTATCAACAAAGAAACAAACAAAATAACTTAAACGACGAATTTAGAAATAGAATTGAAGATCTAGATATGAGATTTCATTCACTAGAAATAGTCGAAAAAAGGACTCGATTTTGTAACGATAAAACTAAAAAATACTACTTCCCTAAAATATATGATCCGTTTTTGAATGGAGCATATCATGGAACAATCAAGTTTAATTTTTCACCCTCAATCATAAATGAAACTTTTATAAAAAAAAATTCAGAGATACAATTGAAATAAATAAGATTCATGTCATCTTTCTTACTGATACTGATTACCGAGAATTTGAAGAAGAAATAGATACATTTGATAATAAAAAAAAACAATTTTCAAAAGAAATTACTAAGTTCTTAACTTTAATATGTAAATTGGCTAAAGAACCAGGATCCACTTTAAATTTGAAAGACTTTTCAGAAAAAGAACAAGGAAGTATGTATTCAGACACTAGGGATTTTTTTTTAATTTTTAGTTAATGCAATTATAATTGACCCTAATGGTAAAAAGAACAAAAAAAATCTATTGGAATAAAAGAAATTAGTAAAAAGTTTCTCGACGGTCATACAAATTAATTACCGAGTTGGAACAACAATCATGAGAACATCAAGAAGACGTGCCGGTAGATCATGAGATTTGCTCAAGAAAAGCGAAACAGATAGTGATTTTTACAGATAACAAACAAAATAAAGATCCCAATAACAAGGATATTAATAATCCCGATCAAACAGATGAGGTGTCTTTGCTATTCCCAACAATCTGATTTTCGTTGAGGCATAATTAAAGGTTCTATGTGTGTTTAAAGGCGTAAAACAGTTATTTGGGAATTGTTTCAAGCAAATGCGCAGTCCCGCCTCTTTTTGGACATAATAAAAAAATCTCCCCTTTTTTCTTTTGATATCTCTGGACTGATGAATTTTTTTATTAGAAATTGGGTGAGTAAGGAGGCAAAATTGCCAATTTCAGATTATATAGAAGAAGAAGCAAAAAAAAGAAAGACAAAAGAAAGGGAGAAAAAAGAGGAAAACAAAAGAAAGCAAAAAGCTCGAATACAAATAGCGGAGTCCTGGGATACAATTCCATTTGCGCAAGTAATAAGGGGTTTCATGTTAATAACTCAATCGATTCTTAGAAAATATATTATATTACCTTGATTGATAATAGCTAAAAATATTGGTGTATCTTATTATTTTAACTTCCTGAATGGACGAGGATTTACAGGAATGGAAGAAAGAAATGCATGCTAAACGCACCTATAATGGTGTTCAATTATCAGAATTAGAATTTTAGAAAAATTGGTTAACAGACTGGATTCAGATAAAAATCCTATTTCCTTTATGTTTGAAACCTTGGCAAAGATCTAAGTCACAACTCTCTCGCAGAGATCTAATGAAAAAATAAAGGACAAAAGGATGATTTTGTTTTTTAATGGTTTGGGGAATGGAATCTGAACTTCCTTTTGGTTCTCCCCGAAAACGACCTTCCTCTTTTGAGCCCATTTTTAAGGAACTACAAAAAAAATTAGAAAATTAAAAAAAGAAGGATTTTCAAGTTCTAAGAATGTTTAAAGGAAGAACAACTTTAAAAGATTCAAAAGAAAGAAAAATTTGGGTTTTCAAAAATGCTCTATTTTTAAAAAGAATAAGAAAAAAATTCACAAAAGTAAATCCAATTATATTATTTAGATTGATAGACAAAGAAGTATATGAATCGACTAAAAATCAAAAAGAAAAAGATTATATAATCAGTAATCAGGTAATTCATGAATTATTTAATCAACCTCGATCTACAAATTGGGCAAACGATTCACTGATAGAAAAAAAATTTGAAAAATCTGACTGATAGAACAAACACAATAAAAAATAAAATAGAAAGAATTCAAAATGAGAAAAACAAAGTAACTTCAGAAATAATTAGTAGTGCTAGCAAAACAAATTATAATGTAGAATCACCAAAAAATATGTGGCAAATATTTAAAAGAAAAAATGCTCGATTAATTGGTAAATTCTATTATTTTTTAAACTAACTTTTTTGCATTTTTATTTTTATTTATGATCCACAATACTTACTTTTTGTGACAATCTAAGTTTACGATTTGGTTTGTAAATCAATCATTAAATTAACTTTAAATTGTTTGTAATTTATTTTTAAATTTGATAATCAAATTAGTAATTACATCTTTCTCCTCCCATATATTCTACTTCAATCGCATTATTTCTCTCTCTCTCTTTCAACACTTTTTTGTTTCTTATTTGTGTTATGAGAATCTATCCGCTTAAAAGTTAGATTATACTTTATGTTACTTAAATTTTAAAAAGGAAAAGTCTCATTTTCTTCAAAGAGTTGACATTTAGTGGTGTTTCTTTATATATTAATTTATAAGTAAATAATATAATAGCACTCTTATATGTTTTCTAAACATAAATAAATATAGTTGTTATTTAATTTTTTTGTTTCAAATAAAAAAGGTGAATTGAATTCTAAATTTAATTCTATAGAGTGGGTGAAGTGTCAAAGGGACTTGAAGAATAACCTCAGAATTTTAAAAATGAAAAACAAAAATTTTTGAAAAAAAAAATTTGCCTGGCCCAAGCCTGACCTCTAAATATTGGGCCTAGGGTCAGGGCTTAGACTGGGCCTTGATATCCCTCTCTTCTGACCAGGCCAGACCCGGTTCCCCACCTCTTAGTAGACATAGCAAAAGGATAAACCGGCCGGGTACGGGTAAAAACTGGTCGGGTATGGATAAAATCGGTTCGGGTAAATTTTACCCGATTTTTCTCGGGTAGATATTTTTAGAATCCGTACCCTACCCTGACGGGGCGGGTAATACCTACGGGTAAATAATTAATTTTTTGAATTTTTTTATTAATAAACATTTGGCCTATTTTTTCTAAAGTCTGTTTTTTCCTTCTATTTTATTATTACAACTTTCTGATTTCATTTCTACAATTATCATTTGATCATTAATCTCAAATCAATTCTCAAATCCAACCCCATCATCTCAACTCTCCAAACACAAATATACAATAGTAACAAGCAGATCTAAAAAAAAATTATCTCACAACACAAAATAAAACACAAGCAGATCTAAAAGAAATCAACACTACAAAATACTTAAATAAATACAAAGATTTTTAAAACAAATAAAACTAGCAGATCTGGCGATGGCGACAGAGATGGTGGCCACGGAGCGGTGGTGGATTTGATCGACGACATTGAAGGCAGATCTGGTGGCGGAGCGAAAGAGGGACGATGGACGCCATCGCTTGATGTGCAGTAGCTGGCCGTCGACTTGATGTGGTGTCGCTGTCATCAATGGATTTGACAGGCGAGAGAGCGACGTCGCGAGGTAGATCGATCTAGGGAGGGAGAGGGACGGCGACGGAGGCACGGAGATGCTGTGGAAGTGGCCGGCGATAGTGGATCTACGGTGAAAGTGGCTGATCTATGGAGGTGCACTGATGGCGGTAGTAGATCTGCAGAGGTGCGATTGTGGTCTAAGGGGAAAGAGACGACGGCGGAGGCACAGATCTGCGACGGACGGTGGAAAGAGATGGCGGATGAGGCATGGATCTGCGATCTTGTGGACGATGACCGGTGATCGTCGTGGGGTGTGGTCTGAGAGTGTGAGAGAGAGCGAGAGAAAGATATAGAAAGAGAACTTGGCGGCTGGACAAAAAAAGAGTGAAGTGAGAATGAAACCCTAAATGGCTAAATCCATTTATATAGCAGAAAATCTGGGTAAATTCGGATTACCCGTATCCGATCCGAACTGACCCGACCCGAAATTACGGATCGGTTCGGGTACGGGTCTAATTTCAACGGGTCTTCGATATATGTACCCGTACCCGCCTTTTTTGAGCGGGTACGGGTAGACCCGCGGGTCCGGGCAATATTTTGCCAAGTCTACCTCTTAGGCCCTACCCCGGCTAGGCCGGCCCAAGCCCGGCCCATTGACATCACTATTGGAACCTAAACAATAAATCATATGAATATTATTTATTACCGCTCAATCATTTCTAGGTGCTGAATTTCTTCCAAGTGAGCGAAATTACCAAAATTGCCCTAGACTTGTGTAAAATTATCAAATTATCCGTGACGCCTAGCTTTCTATTGCACACCCAATATAACTCAAAACACTGTTTTAAATGACTAGGTGAATTTTTTAGACAAAAAGAAGAACCTTTCTATAAAATTTTCATTCGGAACCCTAAACTGCTCCTTAAATTGAACGCTAAGGGTCCTACTTTGAAAGTATATCAAGTGGTGGCGGAATACTACGAAATTCAGATGCTCAAGTGCCCAGTAAGATCAGATCACTATAAATTTTTTGGCTAAAAATAATTTTGTTTACTATATCAATTAATTTGAAAACCTATTTTCAAAATAAATTCATTTTAGGCCTTTTGCATACCTAGAAAAATTTCAAAACATTTCTACACCAAAGATTTCACAAAATTAAGTGGAGTTTTAGTTTCGCACTTTACCTAAATATGTTCATAAAAGGCTTAAAAAGTTTTGAGCAGTGGATTGATATGTAATTCTATAAATAACATTTTTCAGCAAATCTTAGTTTTGTACATTAAACATTTTGAGAAAGAAACATGATGAAACTTAAAAAACTCAAAACTACAAAGTTAAAGTAGAATTTTTGGAATTTTCATAAATATAAGGATCACAAAAATCCAATCTTTTCTATAGCAAATCGAAGTGGTTGATAAAAACAGTACATCTCTGTGATGAACCAGTTTTGTTCAAAGGTTATTTTAGAGTAGAAATACTACCAATCCTAGAAAAATTCAAACTAAAAAGTTGAATAAGACTTTCTGATGTTTCTATAAATATAAATTTCACAAAAAACCAATGAGTAAAGGACTTTCTATGATAAATCGAAGTGGCTACTAAAACCGAATTTTTTTTGAACTTCTACAGTGAATTGAATTTAAGTTTATTTGTTGATATGCAAACGTGAGATTCTAAGAAAACTCAAAACTAAAAAGTTGAAGCTAACACAATAGTGTTTTTAGAAAGTGCAAAATTACCTCAATCGGATTTGAAATAAAAGAGATATGATGAAAACCTTAACCCAGTCTTATGCCGCTCTACAGCAGCCTTCTTCTCAAACACATCCACATCTCACCCTCCGAAACATACACAATACATACCAACTCACACATAATATCATACCTAAAATACGCAATTACATGGCTAAAATTAGAGAGGAAAGATTTAGGGATTTACCTTGAAAAGGTCTTGTCATAGGTGTTGCTTCTCTTTCCATTTTTCTCTCTAGCATTCACGTAAAAGAGGTGGACAGACTTCTTGGACGGCTGCCCCCTCCCCTCCACCCAAATAAATAAATAAATAAATAAAAAGGCTCTTACTTATGGTTACCTTAATGTTAATAATTGCTAACAACCCCCTCATACTTAATTATTTTCACCATTTCATCTATATATCTTAAAAGACGGCAAACTCTTTACATTAAAATTAAAATAAAAATTTTATCGACAAATGAAAAGTTCTCGTGTTCACATTCTGCCCACTTCATTAATTTGCAACTTAAGAGCATTATAAATTATCGCTAAAGGTCACAATCAATATAGCTGGTGATAATCGTTGCTAAAGACTCCAATTAGTGTATATTACCACAATCACCACTAAAGAACTAACTAAATTTTTAAAATTCACCGTAAACCGTATTTTAGATGCAGGGTATTACAGCTTGTGCTCGCAAGGAGACCCCAAGGTAATCCAAACCAAATGAGTCTGACACAAGGGCATTGTAGAAATATTTGATCAACAGTTTCAGGAGTATTTTGACACAGGAGGCAAATATTAGAGTATGTTATATGGAGGGGCAACCGATCCCACAGAGCTTGCTAGATAAGGAATATTATCTTGAGTGGGATTGGTAAGAACCAAAAAATTTCCCATATTTTCCTAGAACTCAAAGTCCCATATGTTGTTAGAGGAAACCTTATCTGATTTAAAGTACTCGCTCTAGTGTGATAAAGTAAATCATATGCTGTTTTGACAGTAAAAATGCCATCAGAGTTGGCATCCCACACCAATTGCTCATCATAATTATTGGCCGATATATAAATGGCCATGATCTTCTTGGCAGTCTCTGGAGGGAAAATATGGTCATCCCAGATCAATTTTTCATTGCCAACTTGCAATTGGAGGCCCTGTTTGAGAACCAGCCGACCTATCAAGATTCCCCTCCATCCTATTGAGAAGTTGCCATTTTGTGGTGATGACATGAAGGTAGATCAAGTGCAATACCTAACAGCAATGACTCTGTACCGGGGACTCAGGGTCAACAAAAAACTTCCAGCTCATTTTAGCAAGAAGAAATTGGTTAAGTAACCATGGGTCTTTGAATTCAAGGCCATCCTCCATCATTGGTCTTCACACAGTGAGTACCAGTTAATCCAATGAGTACCTTTATGATTGCAATCTCCCGTCCACCAGAATTTGTCAATGATGGATTTAATTTGTTGGCATATAGTCCTGGAAAAAAAAAAATACCTGCATATGGTACATGAGAAGAGAAAGAAAACAATAGACTTGATAAGCGTGGCCTGCCTAACTTTATTTAGAAGGGTACTTTTCCACGATGCACACTTGTTCTTAACCTTTTCGATCAAATTGTGGAAGAACTTTATTTGGTAGGGTACTTTTCCACGAAGCACGCTTGTTTCTTCTATGTAAGTATGTCTAGAGTTCCACCCAGATAAGGACTGAATTTGTCTGATATGGCGATGCCTAAGAGGAGAGAGACATACACTACAGTTTCTAGAGTGCATTGAGGCTAAGAGTAATAGAGGATTTAAGAAGATATAGGGGGTCAAAATTCCGATTAAAATAACAACTCTATACTATCTTTCGTCATCATAATGGTCTTTTCATAATATTTTTCTATTTTTTTGATCGTTCATGATCCGACCTTCTTTTCTATTTTAATTTCAGCCATTTATTTTTAATCGTTTATTTCAACAATTGATTTATGACATGTTTGTTTTATAACTGATTATTGCTATACAATACCCATATGTAAAAATTGACAAATATCAAACTTTATAATTTTAAAAATTCTAAAATGTAAGGATTTCAATATGAAGGAATTCTAAATTTCGTGCTATTTAAAAGAAAAAAAAAGTTATCCACACTCTTGAATTAGTGAGATACCACGTGCCAAAAGCTAAAACTAAAAAGTAAAAGAAAGAGAACAAATGTATGGTGAAATATCTAAACACTCTCATTGATTTTGGTATGTACAACAATAAATTTCAGCTAGAGGTAAAAATAATTTTTCATGGTGCATAAATAGTTCCACTAAAGCATCCCTCAATGTACAGTAACAAAATCAAAGGTTCTTGTAGTGGAATTGTTGCATTTCAAACTTTGTAACATAATTTCAACTGACATTCCATTTCCAATATCTAAATACTTGGACTAAATATTTGCTTGGGTTTGCATGTTGATATGAATATTTTTAATTCTTCAATTTGTTTAAAATTTTGAAAATTGTTTTGTACATAGCACATTTTTACGGAAGATTGAATACTTTCTCAGTCAAAAATAATCTTTTGTAACGTGAAAGTATGATTTATTTAAAAGTAAGAAAATAAAGAGGATATAATTCTTAATTAAGTTATTAAGGAATTTTAGCGCATAGAATTTGTTCTTTCTAAATTTGATGATCAAAGATAATCCAGAACATTATAAGACCTTACTAGTATCAAGATCGTGCTCAAAATAAAGTTAGGTGCATCTTTGCTTGAAGATTCTAAATTAACTCACGATTCTACTTCACATAACTTGTGAATATATAAAATTAAAATATCGTTCTAGCCAAGTGTTGCGAGATATTTAGAAAGATAAAATATTTATAAAAAAAATTCTTCTATAAAAAGGCTTGAATGATTTTCGATCGTTGAATATATTTTTCTAAAGTGAATTAAGACCCATAAAATTCTTTTTCACCGTTTTTCGTATTGACAAAGTGACGACCTGGTGTTAGAAATTATAATTTTAAGTTCAAAGTGCGGCTTGACAAATAGAGTCGGGTAGTTCAAACTCATGATCAATTAGGGTGTACTAATTTGACATCCTTCGTATACTACATAACAATGCCCTTATTGTTAATGACGCGTTAAACAATTCAGAAAAATGCATATTGTTTTCACCTTTTACCCAAGCACCCTTATTAACAAAATTATATTTAACCCATTGTTGTACTCGGCCTTTATTGTTGCCCTCAATCTTATGGTGCTATAGTGACTTATTGGGCTAAACATATTTTAGTACTTTAAAATTATACCAAAATCTTATCTGAGCGTCCAAATATTTATTTATTTTTTTTACATAAAAGGGTCTGTAGTTTTACATTCGCAATAAGTAAGAAATTCCTTCCAAATTTTTAACATTTTTGGCAAAATCGTCATAGTCAATTTTGTCAAGTCAGTTTTTTAAAATTTTTTTTTATCAAACTCTCGTCGAATTCTACATACTCTTGAAAAGTATAACCACAAAGGTGTGAGGGTGTGAAGAAGGGAGGGGGAAGGAAAAACAGAGGCACTGGCGACGGAAATGCCAATCGTGGTTGGTGCCGATCAGTCGCCAGAGAAGGTGCCATTACGGCCGCAGATCTGGGGGCTGGCTTGAACAATCAATCTTCTTTTTTTGTTGTTCTGTGACGGTAAGCCGTGGGGGCAGCGGCGCGGTGGTGTGGATCTGGTTCCTCGTCGGGCATCGCGACACTACAAGATAAACCTTATTTAGCGACGGACACTATTCCGTTGCTAAAAGTATCCTTTAGTGACTAGAATGATCGTCGTTAAATATCCGTCTCTAAATATTTTTACCAACGGAGCACCCTGTCAGTAATAATTTTTAGCGATGGATATTTAGTAACGGATTTATATCGATAGAATTTCCGTCGCTAAAAAGGTTTTTCGAATTTTTTATTTTCAGTTAAATTTTGAAATTATTTTTATAAGTTAATTAGCAACGAAGTATTTGCGACGGATACTAATCCGATACTAAAATAAATATTTTACAAATTTTTTTAAACTTTTGGCGAAGGATTCGTATCCGTGGCAAAATATCTATTGCTAAAAAATAAAAAATATATATATTGAAAATGTGACTTTTAGCGACAGGATTTGTGTGTCGCTAAAAGTCTGAAAAAGCCCTAATCTTATTTCTCCCCTAGAGGTCTCAAATGGGCCGGGCTTGGCCCGGGCCTCCCAAGCCCAATGGCCTTCCAGCAAAACGAGCCGGGCCCGAGCCAGTGGGGCAGCCAAACGGGCCAGGCAGGGCCAGATTGGGGGGAAATCTGGGCCCAGTCCAAGCCCTGGCCCTAGGCCCAACATCTAAGGCGGGGCTTGGGCCGGGCCCTTTTTTTTTTGCATTTTCTTGTTATTCAAAGCTTTAATTAAGGTAATTTCTTGTTATTATTTAAGCAAATTATAATGTAGTACTATGACTAAAATTCTTGTTATTATGTAAGCAAATTGCTCTCTCTCTCTCTCTCATTTACATCTCTCAATTTTAAATTTTTTCTTTCATATACTCTAGGAATGTCTAATATTCACAATTTAACAAACCTAATCTTTATCCTTTTATTTCATTATAAGTCATGTACATTGAAGATAAATGTGTTCATAGGCCCTCCTCCTTTTATCCTGGCTTGGGACCGGCTGCTTGTAAACAAACATGCGAAGTTACTTATTTTTATATATATACGGAAAAATATCTATCTTACTTGTAAAAACTTATTATATATAAAAACTATATTTTGTGAAAAATTTTATTCTTAAAACTTAAGAGAAGAAAAATAAAAAGAAATTACCTAATCATCCGGAAGTACTTCAACATCCGAGTCACTGCTCTTCCTATCATCAATTGGTTTATCTTGCTCGCGGTATTTCGCATCAAGATAATCCTTTCAACATATACATAGCTCAAGCGACTCGGGGTTAAGACGACTCCTCCTGTCATCCAAAACCCTCCTGCTCGCTGAAAATGCCGACTCTGAAGCAACCGTGGAGGCTTGCACTGGCAGTACATCCCGTGCAATTTGGGCTAAAGTTTTATACATGTTTTGATTTTGTTTCAAAAAATTTAACAAATTAAAATTAACCTGTTCTTGCATTGATAAATCAGCATAATGATCAGTATTTGAATATACACCAATCTCATGAAAAGAGGAAAAAGTAGACGAACCTGTCGAATTAGAAGTACCTTCACCTGGTAGGTTGTCTTGCAACTAGATGTTCAAAGCCCTTAAGGTATGACACATAATACCTCTCAGCAGTCGATGATGAAGCTCGTCCGCGCACGTCAGCAGAATTACGATAGAGGTTGAACAGTTCCTCAAATGTCTTGCTCACTTTCGCTGTGAGTGCGGTTGTGTCCTCTAGTGAGTAGCACATTAATCTCGATATCTCTTGTATCGAGATGTTCACGTCATGAAACTTTAACCTAGGATCTAAACAAGTAGCCACAGCAAAAATAACAAGCAGTTCACTCCAATATTTATTAAACTTTTTATCCATTACTTTTACTATTTCCTTAAAGGGTCCTATGTATCTCCATTTTCACAACAAGAAATGAAGGATTTAACAATGGACTTTTAGCGACGGAAGATATTCCGTCGCTAAATGCCATTTCAGCAACGGAAAAAACTGTCGATGAAAATCTGTCGGTAAAAATATTTAACGACGGAACACTCCGTCATTAAAATGTTTTAGCGACGGATTTTCATCGACGGTTTTTTACCGACGAAAAGTACCGTCAATAAATATTTTATGAGTTTTTTTTAATTTTCGATGATTTTCAAAACATAGAGGCGACGGAATAATTCCATCGGTAAAAATCCCCGTTGATGAATGCAGAGTTTTCCCGACGGACTTTTACCGACGGGTGTGATCCGTCAGTAAAGGTTTTAAAAACACAGATCCCCTTATGCTTTTGTTTCTACCATTTCTCTCTCTCTCTCTCTCTCTCTCTCTTTCTCTCTCTCTCTATTAACTCTTATCGATGATATTTCCTTCGACGCCACCTCCGTCGCCATCCCCGACAATCCACCCCCAGACAGAATATAGCCTGCCACCGCCACTGTTGCCGATCTTTCTTGCGGTCTCTTGATTTTCATGTAGGTTTTACACCTATTTTTCATATCCATTTGCATCCTTTTCACGAATTTACTTGTAATTGTATCTATGCAATGCAACAATGTGTATGCTTGTTTAAACGATTGGTTTTACATGGTTGAGTGATTGAAATGAGTCTAGTGATCAGCTAAGTTGTTTCGTGGGAATTTGTTAATAAGATACTTTGGATTACGTTAGAATTTTTAGTAAAAGTTTACAATTTTCTGAAATAGTGTGTATTTTTAACCCTAAATTGAATGCCCTAATCCAATCGGATCCTAAATTGAACTAATTGAACCCCCTAATTTGTTACGCCCCTGAAAATCCAGAGCTTCGTCGCCCCGAACTTCCGGGTCGTTAACCTATCGGATCACATCACACCTGTCAGACCTGTTCACTAACGCATATTTCAAATCATCTAATTCAACATCAACTCAATTTCTTCAAAATACCAGATCACAAACTGCTTAGCTTAAACCATTACAGCTTAGGTTCTTCGCAATTCAAATTTCCTAAGAATGAATTTACAGTACTGACCCACGCAGGGGTCTCCTTACACAGTAGTGGTGGGCTCACCGGAACCTAACGCAGACTCTAACCCATTCCCGAACCTGCTACATTTGATCATCACCTACAGAAGGGAGCCAAACGAAGGGTGAGCTTTTGAGAGCCCAGTAAGGTCGTACAAGGACTACAAAAGATATTATAACACGACTCCAAAAATCCAACCGACGATGATCTTCAAAACACTTCAAACGATCAAAACTCAATGATTACCCAAAATGATCAAAATTCATAAGAAATAGATGCCAAAATAAATATTAACAGTCAGAACAAAATTCAAAACGATCAATAGAAGATCCTTTTTAAGTCAGCATTTTCAAGTACCACGAAAATTTTCCTTGCTCAAGGGATTTCAATCCGAGCAGAAATTCATTTCGAAAATATAGCAAGATTTCCTGAAGGATTTTAACCTAAGCAGAAATCAAATAAGATAATACGATAAAGGCTTGTCAAGGGATTTCAACCCAAGTACAAATCCTTCTAGCTAAGTACAATGAATGTTTGTCAAGGGCTTTCAACCCAAGTACAAATCATTCTAGCTAAAAAAAATCAAAAATCAATGTTAATCATGGACGATTGCAATGCCATTATGGCAAGCTTATATAGTGTACACATGCATGATGTACTAAAATGATTACTAGTCCACTTGGGTACTAACCTGCGTTTCATGCAGGATTCAACCACCTTATACCGCCTCCCCACTAAACAGGTATCCAGGTCAACACAGAAATTAACAATATCAATGAGCGTTAACATAAGCTCATATCCCCGAAATCAATTCGGGTTCTTGTAACAATAATCATATTGACATAAGTCAGCATTCAGGATTTTCAGAAGAAATCAAAACTTCAGAAGAAAAATCACAGATAAACAACAAAAACGACCGTGAATAATTATCGAATATAATCATAACAATTCGAAAGAATAGATACGAAAAATAATCACTGATAAACAACAAAAATGACTGCGAATAATTATCGAATATAATCATAACAATTCGAAAGAATGGATACAGACAATTATCAAATTTGCTCAGCCCGCAATAACATGTGAGCATCACAAGATTTCCAAATAACCGATTCAGGTTCAACATTAGGGTTTTCTGGGCAAGAACATGCTGATATCAATACATAACTTAGAGTTCGGCATTAGCCGTAAATATATCAAAGGAGTACTTACGAGTACAAGTAATCAAATAAGGGTTCGGACAAAAGTCCTTACCCAAGGTTCAGATAGAATCCCTTACCTGGATCCGCAGCTAAATTATCCTAACTGAAAGTCTTTAGCTTTAACCTAAACGGAATAATTGAACCATTAGAATACAGCCTACATAATAGAAGTATAACTTAATACGAACTCACACATGCTCCTAAAATGAACCTCCCCTCACCGGGTATGTAAAATTATCGAAACGCCCCTAGGGTGTAAAATTACCAAAATGCCCCTCTCAGACTTAAATCACCCAAATGGTCCTCTCGTAAGTAGAATTACTGAAATAAGCTTCCCATATGTAAATTTACGAAAAAATACCTTTCTTAGGTCAAATTACCAAAATACCCCTTTGGGTGGCAAATTACCAAAATACCCCCATTACACTTTAATTCTCAAAATGACTTTTCCATAAGCGAAGTCACTAAAATAATCTTACTGTATGTAAATTTACTTCAAAATACCTCTCTTAGGTAAAATTACCAAAATACCCTTTCGGGGTGGTAAATTACCAAAACACCCCTGGAGGTTTTTGGCACCGAAACAAATCTCAAAAAAATCTTAAATCACTATTTTAAATATCCTGATGTTATTTCTGGCCTAAAAAGTATCTTAGAAATTTTTCGCCGGAAAATTCCGAACTGGTGTCCAGACCGAGCGCTAAAAAGCTAGTTTCACGAAAAATACCTATCGACCTCGGAATGGCCCGAAATTTTAGATAATGAATCATATATGTAAATTAAGATATTCATAAAATTTTTAGGTTAAAATAATTTGGTTTGATATGCTAAATAAATCGATAAAGTTCTTTAATCGGTACCCCAATTTAGTGCTCTTCGCGGACTCTAAAAATTCTCAAACAATTCTAGAGAGTACTTCTCAAAACAATATTGGGGGTTACAGTTTTGTGTTTTGTCTAATTTTGGCCTTAACTATTTATAAAAAAATAGGATTAAAAACTGCCTAGTTGATTTTTATCTTTAGTGACCATTACACTCACTAGGGGTGAGCACGGTTCGGTTTGGTCCGGTTTGGGGGCCAAACCGCAAACCGAACCGATAGACCTCGGTTCACAAATTCCTGAACCAAACTGAACCATGACACCTCAATTTGAACGGTTCGATTTGAACGGTTCAAACGGTTCGAATTGAACGGTTTGGATCGGTTTGGGTGTGCTTTGAACATTATTTTGCTTTAAACTATAAACTGCTTTGAAAGAGTATATTGTAATTAGAAATTTTCAAACTTCACTATCATTCAAAAACTTTAAATATCAAACTCCACAGTTCATACATTCTACGAGATATCACATACTTATATCAAATGATTTAGATAAAGGCTTGGGATCTTGAATTTTGCATGTTTCTACTGTGATTAACATGACATTCAGGATCAATTTGAAAATTTAGTGTATCATTCTGTAGTTTTTTACACAAAAAGCATCTACCAAGGAGTGGCTTTTAGCAACATATGCACAAATGCCACCTGCTATCCCAGAAAAAAGAGGAAAACAGTTTCAGATTGAAGATTTTTTATTCCCGGAATATATACATAGAAATTAAATAGATAAGAAGATCATGTATAGTTCAAGATCTTATTTCAATTCCAGAATGTGGCAACAAGTACATATATCAATCAACAGTGAAACTCTCCTGAAGCTTACCAAGGTTGCTTGAGCATAACGCCGAAGAGAAGCTTGTTTCTAGATTTATTGTGGATCCAAGGCCCAACGTCGTCGAAAAGATCCAAACCCCATTGCTCAGATCGGATTCCCTATATATTCAAGATTTGTTTCTCTATGTATCCAAACCCCAGATCCTTCAAGATAAAGGGATATCATTGGATATTGAGTAAGATTAAAGATGAGCACTGCCATTGAAGCAAAAAAGAGTAGGGGGCAGCTGAAGTGAAGAAGAGTTAAGGGCGGCTGTTGCTAAAGTGAATAAGAGTATGGGGCGATTGAAGTGTGGAAGACAGGCTGAAAATGAATGAATTAGGGTGAGATGGCGTGAACTAAGTAGGGTCAAGGACAAGTATATACAGTTCTATTGTATCCCTAGTTATTCAGCTAATTAGGGTCATGGTAAAGGTTTTTTTATTCTTAATATAAGCCCTCGGTTCGGTTCGGTTTGGTGCCGGTTTGGAATTTTTGAACCGTGAACCGAACCGAACCGGCCTCGGTTTGAAATTTTGAATCCAAACGGTTCAAGCTCATCAACGGTTCGGATTCGATCGGTTCGGTTTCCTCAGTTTGAACGGTTCGGCTCAGTTTGATCAGTTTGCTGCTCACCCCTAACACTCACTATTCAAATTAAAGCACACACTATTGCACCTTTTGAACACACACACTTCATCTTCCTTGCTATGCCTCACTCTCTCTCTCCATCACACAGCTCACACATTCTCACCACTACAGTCCAACACACACACACTAAAAACACTTACATATGCTTCATACTCCTAAAATACACCCTAACACACAATTGTATACACAATTTCACACAATCAAACTCACCCGTAGCAAGCATACTCAAGAACACACACACATGACTGCAACACACTGAAACGCACACACACTCACGCACAGCCACACTCGGGTACACCTAAGCTACTCCTAATCTCATCTAATTTAATTTCCATTTAACAGTGATCCTCCAGACACAAGATCACACTAAAATCATTCACTGTCCACTTCATGCGTATGAAGAACACACACATATGCGCGGTATACCCACATGCTCACTATGCGCACACAGAAAACACACAACCTCATACTAATTCTAGCAGAAAAGTGATTACCTTGAGGTTCGTCCTTAATCTCTCTCTCTCTCTCTCTCCCTTTAATTTCATCTCGCCGAAGCCCTGTTTCCCTCTCTGTTTTGTTCTTCTTCTTTCCCGAAAGGGAAAGTTTCCTCTTTTGGCCTTCTTGTTTGTTTTTTTTTAGACTTATCCCTCCCTTCTCAATTATCTCTCTCTCTCTCTCTCTCTCTCTCTCTCTCTCTCTCTCTCTCTCTTTCTAGCTTAGTCATTAAGCTAGTAGGAGGTGTCAACATCTCGTAACAAATTTTCAAATTTTGCAAAATAGCCCTTCTAATTTTCAAAAATTATAAAAATACCCTCAAAATTTCAAAATTTACATTTTTACCCCAAAATTCTTTTAAGCTTCCACAAGCTTCTAATATCGGAGTATTGCTCAAAATTAGTGCCCGTTTATTTTTCGGAGCCCGAATGGTTATTTTAATCAGGCCCCGAAGTTTGGGATATTACATAATTGAACCCTAAATTGATGCCCTAATTCAACCGAACCCTAAATTGAACTAATTAAACTCATTAATTGAACCCTAAATTGAATGCCCTAATCCAACTTAACCCTAAATTGAACTTATTGAACCCCCTAATTGAACCCTAACTTGAATGTCCCAATTCAACCGACCCCTAAATTAAACTAATTGAATCATAATTGAACTCTAAATTAAAATAATTAAACCCTAATTAAACCCTAAATTGAATGCCATAATCTGGGGTCGAACCCTAAATTGAATACCCTAATCCAATCGAACCCTAAATTGAATGCCCAAATTCAACCGAACCCTAAATTGAAATAATAGAACCTCCTAATTAAACCCTAAATTGAATGCCTTAATTGAATCGAACCCTAAATTAAACTAATTGAACCCCTAATTGAACCTTAAATTGAATGCCCTAATCCAACCGAACCCTAAATTGAACTTATTGAACCCCCTAATTGAATGCCCCAATTCAACCGACCACTAAATTGAACTATAATTTAACCCTAAATTGATGTAATCGAACCCTAATTAAACTACTTGAACCCCTAATTGAACCGAACCCTAAATTAAACTATTTGAACCCCTAATTGAACCCTAAATTGAATGCTCTAATCCAATCGAACCCTAAATTGAACTAATTGAACCCTAAATTGAATGCCCCAATTCAACCGAACCCTAAATTGAACTAATAGAACCCTCTAATTGAACCCTAAATTGAAGTAACTGAACCCCCTAATTGAACCCTAAATTAATTGCCCTAATCGAATCGAACCCCAAATTGAAATAATTCAAGCGCATCGGATATGTGCATTTTGAACAACTTTTTTTCCATTTGAACATTGATCATTTGTTTGATAATTTTAGGTTGTTAATTGTGCATTTGAGAATTGTGATTATTGATCGATGATTTTAGATTGTTAATTGATGATTTTAGGTTATTAGCTGTGCATTTGAAGTAAATGAGATTATTAATTGATGATTTTAGGTTGTTAATTGATGATTTTAGATTCTTAATTGTACATTGAGCATTTGAGATATTGAGATTGTTGACGGAGGATGGGACCGAATTGGATTAAATGTGTGATTTTTATTGCATTGAGCATTTGAGAATTGAGATTATTAACAGAGGATGGGACCCAATTGGATTGAATGTGTGATTTTTATTAATTTTTATTGCATTGAGCATTTGAGAATTGAAATTGTTGACGGAGGATGAAACCCAATTAGATTGAGATCTCCATTAGGTTGCACAGACACGGACACCGCGTCCGAATGACGCAGACACCTAAACAACATATTTTAGCTTTATACTTGTGGACACTTCTTCAATGGGTGTCCGGCACCTCTTCAATGGGTGTTCGACACAGTGTCTGAATGTCCGGCAATTAAAAAATAAATCAATGTCTTCGAACACCCTATATGAGGTGTCAGACACGTGTCCAGAGTTGTCTGACACGTGTTCGGATGTGTCGATGAGGTGTCGAGGTGTCAGTAGGTCACAGACACCCCGTCCGATCGACACCGACACCAAAAAATGTTACATTTTTGCTTTATACTTGTGGACACCTCTTCAAGGGGTGACAGACACGATGTCCGGTATTTGAAAAATAAATCAATGACTTCGGACGTGTCCGGAGGTGTCGGTACGTGTTAGTAGGTGTTGGACACGTGTTCGGAGGTGTCAGACACGTGTTCGGAGGCGTCCGACACGTTTCTGGAAGTGTCCGACACGTTTCTAGATGTGTTGATGAGGTGTCGATAAGTCACAGACACCGCGTCTGATCGACACCAACACAGAAATGTCACATTTTTGGCTTTATACTTGTGGACACCTCTTCAATGGATGATGGACACGGTGTCCAGCATTTAAAAAATAAATCAATGTCTTCAGACGTGTTCGAAGATGTCGGACACCATACCGATACCCTATATGAGGTATTGGGAATTAAGATTGTTGACTGTGCATTGAGAATTGAGATTGTTAACGGAGGATGAGACCCAATTGGATTGAGATATCTGTGAATTTGTTGAATGGTTGGTTGTTGAATTTAGGTTAATTAGGTTAAATCGACATCTTTAGCACTCCTTAGAATCTCATCGTGGCTCCATTGGAGGAGTGGCTGGTACGGTGAAGTACTTTTTTTAGCAATAGTATTTGTTTAATTAGAGTTTGTTTTCTAAAGTTAATTTATGTTATTGAATGCCTTATAGGAGGGGTTCACGTTTGACTTGCCTGAGCAGCAGGCACTGGGGCAGCAGGCCTTCTTTGCTTACATCAGGAAGAATTACCACCGATGGCTCCACGACGCAAGGGACCGGGTGAAGAAGATGCTGCCCGAGGGTGCCCCGATGACAAAGATGACGAGATATCCCCCACATTGGATATCTCCGACTGTATGGACGGTGATGATAGATCGGTGGGATGCGGATCCAGGTGGGACACCAAGAGTAAGAGCGGGGCTGAGAACAGACAGAACAGAGATCCGACACGCACGCGCAGGGGGGGGTCGGTGCGACACGACATCGTCCGACACAAGAATACGGTCGAGCACCTAGATCTGGAGGAGGATGAGGTCGTAGCTCTAACGTATAATCAGACGCACTTGCGAAAGAAGGACAAGGATGAGGCATACCGTGCGGGCGACTATATTTCAGATATTGCCCGGCGGATCGATGTGAGTCAATTTGTTTAAGTTGTTAATTTTTTGTCTTTCTATCCTTAATGTCTGTTGCGTTATTTAATGCCCTAACATATCTTTATATCACTATTTTTGCAGGCCTCGTATGAACAGCTTAGGGGGTCCGAGGAGTGATCCGGACAGCCATCAGCGTCCACTAGTATCGGTGCGAGTACTGGGGCGTTGAAGTAATGGTTGGATATGCCGGAGGTCGTCCCGGCCTACCTAGTTGGACTGCTCGTGTCGTGATAAGAGCGTCCTCACCCCCGCTGCCCCTCCATAGACACCGGCTCCTCGGCATCCGTTGGACGATAAGAAGATCGCGCGCATTGCTATGGTGGTGTTGAGGATGATCAGGGAGCAGGATCAGCAAGGTACCGCAGCTGAACATGCCGAGCCGGCCCCGAATCAGCAGGATCTAGATCTGGGACTCGGCAACCCCTGATGATCCCCTTCTTGTGCCCATTCCCAGCTCCTCCCCCCTGTCCTCGCGCCCGGCTTGTATTCTTCTCCCCTTCCTTAACCGGTTGTATCCGGTTCCCAACTTGTACATAATGAGTCTTTTTTTATGATTAATTATACATATTTCTTTGTGTATTGATTATTGTGCGTTGTTGTTGAGGATTGATTTTTTTATTACAGGCTTGGGCATTAGAAAAAAAATATTTTAAAAATATTTTGACTTTTGGCGACGGATTATATTTGTCTCTAATTTTTTTTATTACTATTAATTTTTTAGCGACGGATTATTCCGTCTCTAAATAAGACATTTAGCGACAAAATATTCCGTCGCTAAAACATTTATTACGTCGCTAATTTAACAAAAAAATTTAAATTAAAATACTTAAAATATAATTAGAGACAGATATTCCGTCGCTAATTAAGAAAAAAATCAGTCGCAAAAACTTAAATATTACATGACGGATTTGAAAATTATGTTGCCAAACTATTAGTAACGGACTTTTATACGAGAGACTTTTAGCAACGGATTTTAGGCTTTTAGCGACGGATTTTCCCGTCACTAAAAGCCTTTTTTCTTGTAGTGTTTGTTAACATTGTAGCCATCTTGAGAATTTCTATTACAGCGAGAGGAGAGGTGGAATAGTACGTACCAGACAATAAATTGGTAGACGTGTAAAATACCTCCAAAAATTCAGCTAGGTATGTGGCCATCTGCCATTCCTCTTGAGTTGGCAAGCCGGCTGGGAACAAGGTTAGTAGAAAATGCGTATAGACTTCTCTGTATGCCAGAATGTGTAAAAGCATATGGTATGTAGAGTTCCACCTGTGGACCACATCTGTAACTGCTCTCCTGCGAGGCATATTATATTCAACACACAACGTTTTAAATTGTTGTGTTCTCGGACTCGAACTATTAACATACGCTGTCATACCCCTCATTTTGACAAGAATATCTCCTGCAGCAGCTAAACCATCTTGAACAATTAAATTAATTATATGACAAACACAACGAACATGAAATAATTTACCATAAAGTACAGGTTTGAGGCTCTCCTGTAAAGCATCAACATAGCTGTATTGTTAGAAGCATTATCAAAACTAATACTCATAATCTTATCCTTTAATTTAAACGTGGTACATGCTTTTAATATAATACTAGCAATGTTCATTCCATCATGCGGAAAAGGAAAGAGCTCGAAAGCGATGATTCTCTTGTGCATAATCCAATCTGCATCAATCCAATGGGCCGTCACACAAGTATAACTAACAAAAGTAAATGAAGATTGCCAAATATCAGAAGTAAGACTAACTTTACCGTCAAAATTATCGAAATAATCGATTAGGCGTGCTTTAGCAGCATTATACTGTCGGAGTGCATCGGATCTAGTTGTGTTTCTATGAACCTTTTTGTACAAAGGTTGAACGTATGTGTTCATATATCTAGAGTGCTTAGCATTATCGGCAAAAGAAAAGGCTTGTTCATCGTGAATAACAAATTCAGCGAGACCGTCTCTTTGCTCTCGCTGATTATAAACAAATAACTTACCGTCAAAAGATAACTGCGTTTGGGTAGGTTCGACGTGGCCTTGTCGAGGTGCACACTGAGGGTAATGCCTGTTAAGATGTCCATTACCACTACCAAATGAAAATAATTTAGCACAGTACTTACATCGAGCTTTTCGGATGCCGTCCACCATAACTTCATCAAAATGATTCCAACACTCGACTTTCTTCTTTTTTTTTTCGTTTTGGACTTCTGGCTCATTACTGGAGGCATTGACTATAATGCGGGGGGTCTTGATCAGGCGTGTATTCAAGATCTGGAATGTTTTGATTGAACTCCCAATTGGCTTGGGTATCTATCATACAGCCTGTACTCATTCGTCCAGGAACGAATGGTTGTGGTGGTGCTTGGATTGGTGTTTGTGATGGTCGTGGTGCTGGCGCTCGTGCTGGTGGTGGTGCTTGTGATGATGATGATGTTTTTTGTGATGATGATCCACACTTCAGTTTCTTCAGTAATCCAGCCATATTTGACGCTAAATTTTTTTACTAGATTGGAAAATAAAATTAGTAAGAGTAAAAACCTTAAAAGAATGTAAAAACCTTAAAATAGTTGAAAAACTTAAGTTGGACCAAAATACCCCCCCAAACTAGCCGTTATTTTGCTGTTGGGGGGGTAAAAGTGGAATTCCAGGGGAAAAAAAGGGGAATAAAACCGTTGGGGGGAAAAGCTGATTTTGAAAAGGGTAGGACATGGCCAGATCCGGGCAGGCCAAACCCTGGCCAATTCCGGGCTTCTGTTCGGGCAGGGCCAAACTCGGGCTTTTTCGGGTCGGGCCTGGCCTGGGCTTTTTTCTTGGATTTTCTGGCCTGGTCCAAGCCCAGGCCCTAAGCCCTAATATCGCGGGCCACTACTGTTCATCCACGGGGCTAGGTCAGGCCAGCCTGCGGGCCGCCCGGTCCTTTTGACAACTCTATTCTCCCCCCGCCTACCGCTTTCTGTTTTCTCTATCTCTCTGCCAGCCACAGTCCCGTCCTCCATCCTCCGTCCTCACTGCCAGCAAGAACCGCCGCACATCACAACCATCACCACTCCGCCGTCCTCCCTCCTCGCCGAAAAGAACCCGTCCCCCCACCCCGCAATCACCTCGCAGAGAAGCCCCCGCCGCTGCCTACCACTTGCCACTGTTGCCGTCCACCGCCCCCACTTGTACGTATAATTCTATGATTTATACATGTATGAATAATTACATGTTAGAATTATATGTTATATATGCTTTATACTTTTGTCACATATGCTTTATATTTTTGTTACATATGCTTTATACATGTATGAATAATTATATGTTAGAATTATATGTTGTAATTGTTATAATGTATAGTTGTATTGATAGTTAGAAAAAATTAATCATTATTAACCCTAATCAATCTGAATAAACCTAATTAAACCTAATTAACCATAATCAAACCCTAATTAAATCCTAATTAAATGTAATTAAGCCTTACTTAAACTCTAATACATTCTTAATTAACCTAATAACCCTAATTTGTCATAATTAAACCCTAATTAAATCCTAATCAACCCTAATAAAATATAATAAAACATTATTAACCTTAATCGCCTCTAACTAAATCCTAATTAAATGTAATTACGCCCTAATTAAACTTTAATACATCCCTAATTAACCTAGTAAACCCTAACCACCCTAATTAAACCCCATTTAACCTAATTACACTCCTAACAATAAGCACTAAGTAAACCTAATTAAACGTAATTGAATCCTAATCAGGGTTAAACCTTAATTATTCTAATTAAACCCTAATTAGCCCTAATTACAACCTAATTACAAAAATTAGGTCCTAATTAACTCTAATTAAACCTATTAACACTAATTAAACCCTAGTATGTCCCTAATTAATCCTAATAAGCTCTAATTAACCCTAATTAACTCTAAGTACCCTAAATAAACCTATTAATTCTAATTACCTTAATGAACCCTAATTAAACCCTAATACATCCCTAATTAGCACTAATAAGTCCTAGTACATCCCTAATTAATCCATATTCCACTGAGAAACGTGAGTCGGCTTCCCGCATTAGGACTATTCGTCGTTATTTTGTGAAGTTCATTGATAACGAGTTGGTTCAACTCGTTGCCAATGAATTCTAATTAAAGTGAAATTGGTAACGTTTGCAACAATCTTTTCGAAAATTTAAAATTTCAAAAAGATGGTTACTTATGTTACCAATTTTCAAGGGCATGCCTGCATAAAAACTCTTAGTTCCCGTTCAAAGGTATTCATTACAAAGTAATGCTTTGTAATGAGCCTTTGCATGTCCAGTTTAGACAATTTGAAAAAGTTAAGTGTTTGTAAAACAATTTATCGACTCATGCTCCGTGTTCTATGTCGTGGATATTTGGTACACGTTCTCCGGTGTTTCTTTGGGTGCATACAGATCTGGCGTTCTAACATCCGTTAATTCTTGCAAGAGCAAGATTAGACGGATGTTAGAATACCTAATCGATGTCGTGTACTTGGAGAAATATGGAAATGTGCTGCTGAATTTTTCGCAAACATAGGACTAAGCATGAGTTGGTAACTGTTTTTATGAACATGTACTTTTCTAAATGGGATAGGACCACTACCTATTAGAGAACGGAGGGAGTATCTATAGACATGTTATCACATGCATGCATTCATTTTCATATTGAACATGCCTAATTATAAGTTTTAATATAAGGTGGTATATAGTACGTAATCTCAGTCATCATGTCGGTCGATCGAAGTTGGATGAAAAGGAAGAATGCTGAGGATTTTAAGGATCGGGTCGACAAATTTCTCGAGTTCGCTTACGCGGATCCTGCACATGTTGACTCTGAGACGATAAGGTGTTTGTGCAGTAAATGTGAGTTGTTGCATTGGAGAAGGAGAATGGTGGCAAAATGACATCTTCACCAGTACGGTTTTATGGGTGGATATACAAGGTGGACGCAGCACGAGAAAATGATAGTATTGTCATCCAACCCAACTAGTCAAGTTGACGTTAGGGAGGAGGCACAATATGATTACCGAGATATGATTATGGATGGACATGCTAATATTGAATGGGGTGACTATCGTGGTGATGACATTCCCCAGCAGCCAAACGAGGGGGCTAATCAGTTTTAGGATTTGTTGAGAGACGCAAAAGAGTCGTTCTGGGATGGACTTTGGAAACACACATGGCTGTCTGCTGTCAGTCGGTTATTACAGTTAAAATCAGACCATGGGCCAAGTGAGAAAGGATTTAACTAGTTTGTACTTTAATCAAAGAAATTTTGTCGAAAAGTGAAAAGTTGCCCCCGTCGTACTGTGATGCAAAGAAGATGATGAGGAAACTTGGATCGAGCTATGAGCAGATAGATGCGTGCAATAAAAACTGTGTATTGTTCTGGAAAGAGAATAAGAACTTGACACGGTGTCCAGTATGTGATCATTCGAGATATAAACCGAACAAAAGGAAGAAGGAAAACATTGCATGGAAGGTACTGTGATATTTTCCCACTATTCAAAGGCTTTAAAGAATATACTACTCTTCCAACACGACTGAACATATGAAGACTCACTGTGAGACTTATAGCAACGATGCCGATGTTTTGACATACCCAATTGATGGAAAGACGTGAAAGGAGTTTGACTGCAGGCATCCAAGCTTTGCTCAGGAAGTTCAAAATGTTAGACTTAGTTTGGCAACCGATTGGTTCAACCCTTTTAGGCAGTCTAACATGCCTTACTCCACATGGTCTGTTATTATTGTCTCGTGCAACCTTCCACCTGGCATGTGCATGAAGAACCATACATATTTTTGTTGTTGCTTATTCCGGGGCCGAAGAGTCCCGGTAAGGTCATAGATGTGTATTTAAGGTCGTTGATTGATGAGCTCAAACAGCTATGGGATCATGGAGTCAAAAGTTATGATGTATCTCTCAAATAGAACTTTCAGATGAGGGCTGCTTTAATGTGGACTATACATGATTTTCCCACATTAGGAATATGTGTGGGTGGAACACATATGGAAAGTTAGCGTGCCTTGCTTGTATGGGCATGAATCCCGGTCATACATCAAAGCACGGCGCGAAGCCCTCGTGGTTCGGATGTCACCAGAAGCTTTTGCCACTAGACCATCAGTTCCGTGGGTAGAAGGATGAATTCGATGGGATAATTGAGTGTGAGGTTGTCATACTGGACTACCTATCTGGTGAAGAAGTGCTCTCGCACCCGAAACTGACATACCATATGGCAAGGGTGTACCGAATTAGAAGATTCCAGGATACTAAAACGAGCACAACTGGAGGAAATAGTGTATTTTCTGGGAGTTAGCCTATTGAAGGACACTCATTATCCGAAACAATATAGATGTGATGCACATCGAGAAGAAACTTTTTGATAATGTTTTGAATACAATGATGGATTTCAAGGGGAAATCAAAAGATCACCTTAAAAAGAAAAATGATTTACAATAGTTGGGTGTACACCATGAACTGTATCCTTGGACAGTCAGCAGGAGGACACTGCTTCCGGTAGCACCTTATTGTCTAGACAAGAAATAGATGAAGAAGGTCTATCAGTGGGTTAAGAATTTGAACCTTCCGGATGGGTATGCATCGAACGTATCTCGTTGCTGCAATGTATTGAAATGCAAGTTCCAAGGCATGAAGAGTCACTACTGTCACATATCTATAAAAATATTCATTTCTATTGCCTTTTGAGACTGTTGCCAAGGGTTGTATGTAAGACTTTAACTGAATTATCTCATTTCTTTCAGGATATCTATTCTTCTACAATCCGGGTGAGTAATATAGTGGTGCTTGAAAAGAACATTGTGTTTATAATTTTCAAGTTCGAGAAAATCTTCACATTATCATTCTTTGATTCAATGGTGCATTTGCCCGTTCACTTGGCATATGAAGCTAAGATGGGTGGGCCTGTGCAATATCAGTGAATGTATCCATTTGAGAGGTATTGCCTTAACTCTAGGTTGTTCGTTTATAGGTAACGCAAACATTGATTCATTGATATTCCACCTAACTCTATTCGTTAAACTTTTAGGTTCATGTTCCATTTGAAGAAGAAAGTTCGTAATGAAGCTCGTGCTGAGGGCTCAATTGCTGAGGCTTATGTAATGGAAGAGCTTATAAACTTTTGTAGCCAATATTTTAGGCCTGATGTTGATACAAGGTTAAATCAACTAGGCCGAAATGAGCCCGGAGCTAGCGCATATTTGGAAGGGCAATTGTCAATATTCAAGCAGTCATGTAGTCCGTTCAAACGAACCTATACTCTGTGGCTAACCGGTGTAGAGTATAGTGCTGCAAAAATATATGCCTTTCTAAATTGTGATGAAGTTTCAACATTCGTTGAGTAAGTTTCTGACTTAAAATAATTACCGTACATAATTGAAAATGTGTGATCAGTGGGTCAACTCTCTCGATTTGCAGTAAATTTAAAATGGAATCTTTAATCACTGATCCCGCTGAACTTGACTCTCATCGAAAATCGTAATTTGTAAAGTGGTTTAGAAGACGTGTAAGTCTTTAACCAAAATATACTATGTTTCATATGCCACTCTATATGTGGTTTATTAACTTTCACCGTCTTATATAATAGGTTCAGTCGGTCGATGCTCCATTAGCCTCCTTGTTGAAACTACTAGCTCAAGGTCCTAGTAAACAAGCAGCCTATCATAGAAGCTACATCATCAATGGGTTTAGTTTTAACATAAAAGATGATGACCAGACGAAAACAAACCAAAACAATGGAGTCTTGGTCAACGACGATAGTTATGACGAGAATTGCATGGACTTTTATAGAGAGCTAGATGAGATTGTTGAGCTAACATATCTGGGTTCCTAAAATCATTTGGTAATGTTCAAGTGTACATGGTTTGATTTCACATGCAGTAAAGGAATCCGTGTTAGCTCGCAGGGGATTGTAGATGTCAATGTTAAGTCAAGACTTGCATCAGACGAGCCATTTGTGTTTGCTAGTCAAGCTGTATAAGTCTTTTACATGAAGGACATCGCAAATTCAAAATCTCATTGGTATACAGTTCTCAATTCCAAGAAATTACCCATGGCATATAACAGTGAGGTAGACACCGTTCAAGCCACCAAGCACATGTCTCAGTACTTGTTGAGGTGAACAACGAAGAGGACGATCTTCCTCTTCAACCAACAGTTGATGTAGGAGAAAAAGTCGTAGATGATGATGCTGAAGATGTAAAAAGTGTTGAAGATGATGAGGCTGAGTCTACTAATGAATAGGAAGAGTTACTCGATGTAGAGGATGATGAGTCCCAGAAAGAAGAGGATGACGAGTTCGACAATGATGATGGCGATGATTCCCAAAATGAATATGATTGACTTGTACTGTTGTAACATACATTCTTTTATTACTCGGTTCATATAATGTTTTTATACTAGGTTCATATATATACTATGTTCATTTATATAGTGTTGTAACACGATGTGGACTATACATTGTTTTGTATGTGTTAATTTCTTTATTTTTGACTTGTTGTACACGAAGTCAGACATGGATAGACTACGGGCCGTTCGTGGTCGCGGTGGACGCCGAGCTGAGTCAATTGCGATCGCTGCTACCTAATCATTGCCTGCGAATGATAAGGCACATAGTGCCTAAATCCAGTAGGTCGGGGCCCAGTCCCAGGCCCAGCCGCTACCCCAGCCCCAGTCCCAGCCACCAGCCCAGCTTCGGGCCGATTCCTCCTACACGCCCCTGGTTCTCCTTCTTCGTGGGTTCTACTTCAGGTATATTTGATAACGATGTTTGATCATAATAATAGACTAGTATTTAAATTATATTTTATCTGTATTACTGTTGGTGTTTTGTAGGATCTCGACGAGACCTGGACTGACACGCTGGGTGCGTATTGAACCCCAGCGTAAACAGAGAGTTACTCTCACCCAGGAGTGCCAGTAAGTAAAAAAATTACATTATGCAGTACTTATAATATCTAATTCCGATATTTATTACTGTCCACTTGTTTAATGTATTCGATGGTTGTTTCTTTATCAAGATCCTGGAGACTTTGGTGAAGACGAAGATTGGCGTACTTGTGAAGGGTCAATTATTTGAGCCACGACTATACTAGAAGGACTGGGATGCCATGACGAGAGAGTCCTTCTGGGATGAGTGGCTAGTATGGTTTTTAGCCATTTTGTGTCATTATTATTTGTTTAATTATAATGTAATTTTAAATTAATCGTATTGATTATATAATTGGATGCCTTACAGGAAGGGTTTGAGTTTGAGTCGCCAGAGCAACGGGCATTATAGCGGCAGGCTTTTGTTTGCCTACACTGGCAAAAATTATCGGCAATGGCTGCACAACGCACGAGAGCAGGTGCGGAAGATGACACCCGAGGGTGCCCTGATAGAAAAGTGGAAGAAATTTCCCCTCATAAAATATCTCCAGCTATATGGGGAGCGATGGTTGATAAGTAGATGACTGATACATCCTGGGAAGCCAAGAGCAAGAGTGGGAGCAAGAACAAATAGGACAAAGATCCCACGCACATGGGAAGGTCGGTGGCTCACGACGTCCTCTGACACAAGAATACGATTAAACACCCAAACCTGGAGTCGGATGAGGTCTGTGCTCTGATGTACATTGAGATGCACGTAAGGAAGAAGGATAAGGACAATCAACACCATGCGGAAGACTATGTTTTAGATTTTTCCTGGTAGATCGATGTAAGTTACGAATTAATTTGTTTAGTTTGTTAAATTTTTGCCTTTGTATTCAAAGTTATTCGCCTTAATTTTTTGAATGTCAAATCACTGTTTAACAGGCCTCATATGAACAGATCAGGGGTCTAGGTAGCAGTCCGGACAGCTATCAACGTCCACGAGTACGGTCATGAGTATTGGAGGATTGAAGCGATGGCTGGATACACCGGGAGTCATCATTATGCAGAAAGGCCGTGTACATGACCTCCCCGGTACGACTGCACGTGTCTTGATAGGAGTGTCATCACCCCACACTGCCCCTCTATAGACCCAGACACTGACCGTGGGGGGACAATCGTTACAACAGGACAAGATACGTTGCATTTCTACCGAGGTTTTTAGGATGATCGCGGCGAATAATTAGGTACAACCACTATATACATTGAGTAAACATTTTATAAGATTGCTATCAAGATTAATGTGTCTGTGCCTTTACGTGCAGGGCAATGCTACTGGATATGCCGAGCCGGATCCGCCTCCCAGTGCACCCATGGACGAGGACGATCAACAGGCTTGAGATTCGAGACTTGCTAACCCCTGATCAGCCTTTCCCTGGCCTCCTAGCTATTTGTATCCCACTCCCGTGCCCCCCCCCCCCTCCTGACTTTTACTCACCTACCCTCCCCTACTCTATTGTCCCCCCTCCCGTGCCCTCCTGAACTTTGTATACATTTTATTTTTCGATTGATATAGAATTCAATCTTTATACATATGTATTGTATCTATTTTAGGGTTAAATAATTACTAATGGATCAGCAATTATTTAACCCTAATGTGCATTGAGACTTATTTGCTGGACTGAGATTGTGTTGTTGAGAATTTGTAAGTACATGTTTAGGTATTAAAAAAATAAAAAATATATTTTAAAAATTAGTTTGACTTTTAGTGACTGATTTTCTTCCGTCGCCAAATAGTCTCACTATAATAAATTAATCTTTAGCGACGGAAGTTCCATCACTGAAATTTTAAGCCACAGACTTTTCGTGACGGGAATCCTGTTGCTAAATCAGAACATTTTTCGCGATGGATAATCAGTCCCTAAAAAGCTGTTGTCAAAAATGTTGGCGACGTGATTTTCAATCACTAAATATTTTACGCAATAAATTATTATCAAAAAAAGAAAATAAATTAAAATACAGAAAATACAATTAGCGACGGATATTCCGTCGCTAATTGTATTTATACATCCTTTGTTCAAGGTCAACTTTAGGCGACGAATTTCAAAATTTCGTCGTAAAACTTTTAGAAACGGGATTATAGGCAATGGATCTTTAGCGGCGATGTGTCCATTGCCAAAAGTCTTTGGCGACGGATATAGGACTTTTAGCGACGGAGCTCCTCGTCGCTAAAAGTCATTTTTATTGTAATGTGAGTCCTTTGTGATAGATCGGTGGGTGGCGCCAGTCATCAGCAGTGGTAATGTTGATTGTGGCATGGTTAATACCGATTATGGTTGTGGTGTGGCTCTAGAGGAGGTCAGAATCTCTGCCAGTGGGACAGATAGTAGAGATCCGACCAATCTGGTGGTCCTCAATGATGTTGCGTCAGTTGTTGATTCGTCCACTATAGAGGCCATGGCACCCGCCTCCCTACCGAGACCGGCTGCGATGAGCTCATCGTCCTTCTCTCTCTCTCTCTCTTCCCTCTTCCTAACTCACTTACTATACTACTGATCTCTTTTCTCCAATTATATCGTTAAAAGAAAATCACATAAACACTCTCTTATTAACTTTTTCTGATGACATTTCGTAACTTTTATTCTGAAATCTCGCCACCAGTAATGATCTAGGCACCGACTATACTGATCTGGTCGTATGGTGGTGCCACCACGGTGGTTGTGGTCTTGACAATGTTAATGCCCGCGATGATGTGATGAGACTAGTGTTGGCAGTGATTGTCGATTCATTGTGGCGTGGGGGTGGTTTGGCAGTGGTGACGTCGATCCGGTGTAAGCCAAATCTGTTCGCAATGCTGGGATGATGCGTTAGGTGAAGTCATGGTGATTTGGGTGAATTTAATGGGGTTGCTGGTTGTTGTGATTCGGTCTCTGCGTCTCTTTTTGTTGCCGGTTTTCTTTCCGTTTGCCATTCGGCGGTGACGCTGCCTAAATCTGTTGTCCGATGGTGTGGCTATTGCCACCGCTGATGGTTTCTTGTCCTCCGGGGTGAGGGGGTGGCTGTTACTACCGCCGGTGGTTTCTTCTTCTAAAGGACAAGAAAGAAGAAGAAGTGAAAAATTGAAAAAGAGAAGCAAAAAAAATAAACCTGTCTAGACATTTTGCCACTGAATGGTTTTGCCTAGAAAGTTAAGAATTTGGACGGAAGTCCTTAGTTATTGCAATATTGAAACTACAAACTCTTTAGTGTAAAAATTGAATATTTAAGCTCTCGGGTGACATTTTGATGTCTAACTTATACTGTAGCCTTGGCTTTAGTGCTCAGTTGCTCAAAAAAGACCTTCTTCGTTAATACCAAATGAATTTCAGTTTGTATATACTCCAAAGACACTGCTTTTTTAATTCATAACAGGCATACTATCACCATTTTTCAAAATGCACCCCCAACTCTTTTTGAAACATACAACATTTGCTGAAAATCATACTTGTTTTCAAAAATTAGAAGTGATACTTACATGAGGTGGGTGGTTTCCATAATTTGGCAAACAAAAGTAATGGTAAAACAAGTTTATTGTATGACAACAAACCTTACCTCTCCATTCAGTAACCATTTTTGTTGTTTTCATTTCCATATTTTAAAAAACATGAAAGGAACTCTTTTTCAAAAAAAGAAAACGAACATTGTAAAGATGGCATCAAATTATGTTACATTTAGTACATTACATGAAAAAAGCTCCTAGCTAGTAACATCGTAGTTTATGGTCGTAAAGAAAACTAGTGGGTTAGCGATAAATGGATGTAGATTCACTTGACCAACTTTATGTATAAGTAGTCATATGTCCACTAAGTTTGGAACAAAATGTTATAGTTTTTCATAGAAAGATCCTAGCAAGTAACCTTGTAGTTTATGATTGTAAAGAAAGCGTAACAGAGGCCGTAGAGAGACATCTGGTTGTGATGTCGAAGGTGTACAATCTGAGCATTTATTGAGTATATTTGACGCCATTAAGTTACTTATAGACAAAAGCACATTACTTTATTGAAAGTAACAAAAACCAAGAGTTTAAGGAAATAGAAGAAAGAGAATATTAGTAAATGAATAGAATAAAAATTACACCTTTTGAGTGCTCTATCTTGACATTGGATAAACAGTTCAAAAGAAGATTCAGACATGGGAAAGATAGAAATGTCAAAAGGGTCGGGTCACCCCTAAATTGGTCCGGGCTAGCCGGACCCTCAATATGTATAGTGCCAGCCCTAACCCATAGGGCCTTGGGCTAGGCCTATTTTTCAGGATTTTTATCCGGCCCGGGTCAAACCCTAAAAAACAAGCTGGCCCAAAACCGGCCCGTTTTTTTATGGCTGGTGCGGACCCAGCCCAGTATTGGCCCGAGTTCTAGCCCTGCCCTTGGCCCTAAATCTGGCCTGGCCCACTTCTTTTAAATATTCAGATTCCCCCCCCCCCTCCCCAATCCACCCTACGACCATAATCCCCTATTTTTGCACCCCCCCCCCCAAAAAAACAGCTATATAACGGCTAGTTTGGGGGGGGGGGGGGGGGCTATTTTCATGCAACAAATTTCTAACAACTCTTTTATGCTTTTTTTACACTTTTACCCTTCCTAACAACTATAAACGGTTAGTTTCAAAGGGCATTTTGATCTTTTGTGAACTTTAAAAATTTTAAAATTCACACCCTTTCATTCATATTTTTTACACTAATTTTGCACTCTCACTTATCTAAAATTCTACATTTCTACAAACTTTGCTAATTGCTACTGTTGTTTCTTATTAATTACTAACCCTCTCCAAGTCTTAATTACAAGTATTAGTTAATTATTTATTACTCTTATTCCTTTCATTTAGTTACTCTTACTAAATTCTACAAGCTTTGCCACCATTGTTATTTGTTATTAAGTACTAACTCTCTCCAATTTTTTAATTATATTTATTATTTAATTATTTATTGCTCTTATTCCTTTACATTTAGTTACTCTCACTAGTGTTAATTTTCATTATGGTAAAAAAATTTAGCGTCCAATATGTCTTGATTTTTTAAAAAACATAGCAAACATGGATCATCATCACAAGCACCACCGCCGTTGCCACCACAAGCACCAATCCAAGCACCACCACAAGCACCAATCCAAGCACCACCACAAGCACTAATTTAAGCACCACCACAACTATTCGATTATGTAATTCTGACACGAATGAACATAGGCTGTATGATAGATACCCAAGCCAATTAGGAGTTCAACCAAAACATTTCAGATCTTGAACATACGCCCTCACAAGATACCCGTATTATAGTTAAGGACGAAGCTCGGTTGGCGAAGCTACTACTCCAGGGCAGAATTTTAACCCGATGAGCGGTCATCATAGAGAAGGGCCGAGCAATCCTTCTGGTAGTCCGTCAGAAGTCCAAAAGGCAAAAAAAAATGAGTGTTGGAATCATTTTGATGATAGTATGGTGGACGGAATCCGAAGAGCTCAATGTAAGTACTATGGTAAATTATTTTCGTGTGTTAATGGTAATTACCCTCTGTGTGCACCTAATAAGGCCATGTCGAACCTAGCCAAAACTATCTTTTGACGGTAAGTTGTTTATTTATAATCAGTGAGAGCAAAGAGACGGTCTTGCTAAATTTATTATTCACGATGAGCAAGCTTTTAGTTTTGCTGATAATAGTACTCTAGATATATGAACACTTACGTACAATCTTTGTACAAAAAAGTTCATAGAAACACAACTAGATCTGATGCACTTAAACAATACAATGCTGCTAAAGCACGCTTGATTGATTATTTCGATAATTTTGATGGTAGAGTTAATCTTACTTCTGATGTTTGACAATCTCCTTTTACCTTTGTTAGTTATGCTTGTGTGACGGCTCATTGGATTAATTCTGATTGGACTATGAACAAGAGAATCATCACTTTCGAACTCTTTCTTATCTGAATGATGCAATTGGCGTTGTTACTATTATAATTAATGCATGTATCACGTTTAAAATAAAGACTAAGATTATGAGTATCAGTGTTGATAATGCTACTAACAATAAAGTTGTTGTTGCAGCCTTAAAGGAAAGCCTTCAACCTGTACTTGCTGGTGAATTATTTCATATTTCATGTGTTTGTCATATAATTAATTTGATTTTTCAAGATGATTTAGCTGTCGCAAGAGATACTCTTCTCAAAATAAGGGGTATGACAATGTTTATTAGGAGTTCGGGTCCGATAACACAACAATTTAAAACTTTGTGCTCAATATAATTTGCCTCGTAAGAGACTACTTACAGATGTCGTCCATAGGTAAAACTCCACATATCATATGCTTTTACATGTTTTGGTATATTAAGAAGTGTACACACATTTCTTACTAACCTTGTTCCCAGAACGCTTGCCAACTCCCACGAAATGGCAGATGGCTACACATCTATCCAAAATTTTGATGGTATTTTACATGTCTACCAATATATTATCTGGTATGTACTATCTCACATCCCCTATCGCTGTAGAAAAAATTCTTAAAATAGTTACAATGTTAACGAAATGGAGACATGTAGGACCCTTTCAAGAAATAGTAAAAGTGATAGAAAAAAAGTTTAATAAATATTGAAAGAAACTACCTATTATTTTTGCTGGAGCCACTTGTTTGGATCCTAGGTTAAAGTTGCATGGCCCAAACATCTCGATACAAGAGATAGAAAAACTAATGTGCCACATGGATGCAGATACAACCAAACTTATAACGAAATTAAGCAAGACATTTGAGGATCTGTACAATCTAAATCATAATTCTGCTGATGTGCACGGGCGAGCTTCAACGTTGAGTGATAAAACGTATTATGTGCCATACCTTAAGGACTTTGAATATCTAGTAGCAAGACAATTATCAGGAGAATGTACTTCTAGTTCAGCAGGTTCATTTATTTTTTTTCTCTTTTAATGAGATTGGCTTGTATGCCAACACTAATCATTATTCTGCTTTATCAATGAAAGAACAGATTAATTTTAATTTGTTAAATTTTTAGAAACAAAATAAAAAATATATAAAACTGTATCCCAAATTGGTACCACCGGTACAAGCCTCCACAGTTGCTTCAGAATTGGCATTTTCAGCGAGCGGGAGTGTGTTGGACGACAGGAGGAGTCATCTTAACCCTGAATCACTTGAGTTATGTGTACGTTGAAAATATTATCTTGATGCGAAATACCGCGAGTAAAATAAACCGATTGATAATCGGAGGAGCAGCAATTCGAACGTCGAAACACTTTCGGATTAGGTAATTTCTTTTTATTTTTCTTTTTTCAAGTTTTTAAAATAATTTTTTTTCAAAATATAGTTTACATTTTCACCGTGGATTATTTTTAAATAAATTAAAGTGCAAGGTGTTTAAACTTCACGTGTTTTGTAACATCCTAGAAATCCGGAACGTTAGACACTTGCTCAATCAGTTCACTTAGACAATAATATCCTCCACCTCAACAAATAAATGACTATTATCAGAGCAGCTAATCCATTTATCATACACTCAGTAGACTATCATCAACAAAACATGAAATCTAAGTCTGAAAAATCTCAATTAAAATAGTAACACACACATGGGTTCTAATGACCAAGGCTAAACTTAAATTCTCTTTTTCCTCGCTCGCCTCAAATCCATACTCAGACAACCGTATGTTGGTTATCACCTACGGAAAGGAAGCCAAGCAAGAGTGAGCTTTTGAGAGCCCAGTAAGATCGATCAAAGATTAAAAACAATAACGATTCAGACAAGTTTTCATATCGAATCAAATGATAGTGTTTAAAAGGGTTTAAAAAAATAGCATTTCAATGTAGACGAACAATACGAACGATTTTACATTCAAGTCAAATAACATCTTTTTAAAGGATTTTATCTTTGATGGAATCACAGCAATTCAGTATAAATATAGGGACGAGTATCATCTCAATCCCTTAAATCAATAGTCATTCAAAATACTTCAGGTACAATAAAAAGAGATAGGTAATATTGAACATGAGTAGTACCCTACAGAAAAGTTATCCCGGCAGTGTTCGATACGCTTTACATATGCATATGTACACAGGTTAGTCCATTTAGGTACTAGTTTAACCCAACAAACATGCCATCATAATAACTCCAACAATACGTACCATCCTTATTACTAACTCATGCCAACGTTTAGAAGAAATAAATACAGTTGAAAATGCTTTACTATAATTGAATCAATAAACATATGAGAATGAAACAGAAATTTTAAATAAACATTGGGCTCAAATTAGGGTTTCATGGGCAAATTTGAAATATTTTATATCAATCATAATAATCTAAATTCACTGTAGTGTGTAAGACTGTTATAATAAAGCATTTGAAATCAGAACAATGAAGTAGGGTTCAGATGAAATTTCTTACACTTTTATATCAATCATAAAATTAGAGTTCAATAAAGTGTATAAAACTATTATAATAAAAGATTTGAAATCAGAGCGATGAAGTAGAGTTCGAAGAGAAAATCCTTACTCGATCCAAGCTAAGCAATACTACACAACTTCGATCCAAGTCCTCTGAATTAGCCTAGATTGGTAAATTATTTATCAGAAAATAATCCATGCTACTATACGATAAACCTAATATCAACTACTCAAACGGTACTCACTTGTAACCCCGAAATCACGCAACTCAAAGCGAGTTCCTCACACGACCAATCTAATCGAGAGCCTCACACATTCTTTAATACTTAACAATACCCCAAATTTATTATAAATTATAACAAAACATTTTTATAGCTTAAAACATTATAAAGTCGAAATATAAATTTTCTAAATTTTTAAATATTTTCAAATTAAAATAATTTCTTTAATTGCAAGAAAAACCCATAAATAGCTATAATTGTTTCTTGCTGAAAACAAAGTCTCATAATTTTTGTAATAGCTGCAAAATACTTATGAAAATTATAGAAATTTAAATCAGAATTTAAAAAGTATTAAAAGTATTTTAAAATTATTTATTTTGCTAAAAATAATGCGATATAGAAATGATAACAAACCAACTTTAAAAATCACCAAATTGATACTGGGACTTATTTATACCATAAAAACATAACCCTAAAATTTTCAGAACTTTTTCACGAGTTTAGAGACTCCAAAAGATTTTACAAATCTAAACTTACAGAAAATATTGAAAATACATACGATTTTAAAAAATTATAATTTTTTTTCCCAAAATCTAATATGGCCTAACGTACCCTGCTGAAAAATTTTACGTGCTAACAATAGCAGTGCACTATCCAATGCACAAGCAGAATGTAAGCTAAGTACCAAATACAAAAAAAACACATTTCGTCTTCTTCTCTACCACTACCCAGAACACAACACACTCACCCTCGTCCATCACTTCCTTTACTACACACACACACACACACAAACATACATTTACACACACCGTACTCAAATTAACACACACACACAAATGCGCACACACAACTAGACCTGGCAAACGGGTAGAACCGCGCAGGTACGAGTAAAATCCGATCGGGTCCGGATAAAAACGGATCGGGTATATTTTACTCGATTTTTTCTGGGTAGGTATTTTTAGAATCCATACCCTACCCTTGTGGGTAGGGTTAGACCTGGCAAACGGATATACCCGCCGGGTACGGGTAAAAACCGTTCGGGTCCGGGTAAAAACGGATCGGATAAATTTTACCCGACTTTTTTCGGGTAGGTTTTTTGGGGATCCGTACCCTACCCTTGCGGGTAGGGTATTACCCGCGGGTAAAAATTAATTAATTATTATTTTTTGAATAAACATTCACTGGACTATTTTTTTAAAGTCTGTTTTCTGATTACATTAATCATCATTAATCTCAGATTCAATTCTCAAATAATCCATCATCTCAACAATTACTTTCAGATTACATTAATCATCTCAGATTCAATTCTCAAATAACTCTATCATCTCAACTCCAAGCTCCAAACACAGATATACAATAGGCACAATAACTTTAACACAAATGACCAAAAATCATTTAGAGAAATAAATCAAGCAGATCTAGGGGGAGGGGGAAATAATAACCCCTATCATCTCAAATTCTCAACTCCAATTCTCCAAACACAAACATACAATTATAACTGAACACAAATGCCCAAAAATCACCAACAAAATAAAAGCAGATCTGGAAAAAAAAATTATCTCGCAAATCAAAATAAAACACAGGCAGATCTGAGAAAAAACACCACCTACAAAATACTTACAAAACACAAAAGACTTAAAACAAATAATACAAGCAGCGGCTGTGACGGAGATGGTGGCCACGGAGCGGTGGCGGATTTGATAGAAGGAGCTGTGGCGGCGGAGCGTGAGAAGGACGTAGAGTAGTTGGCCGTCGAGTTGCTATGGAGTACCTGCCGTCGATGGATCTGACAGGCGCGGGAGAGCGGAGTTGCGAGGTAGAGTGATGTCGAGAGAGAGAAGGACGTCGAGTAGCTGGTCGTCGAGTTGCTGTGGAGTAGCTGCCATCGATGGATCTGACAGGCGCGGGAGAGCGGAGTCGCGAGGTAGAGTGATGTCGAGAGAGAGAAGGACGTCGAGTAGCTGGTCGTCGAGTTGCTGTGGAGTAGCTGCCTTCGATGGATCTGGCAGGCACGAGAGAGCGGCGTCACGAGGTAGAGTATGTTGATAGAGAGAGAGAGGGGGGAGGGAGGGAGAGAGGACATGTAGAGGCGCAGATCGGCTGGAAAGAATGAGAGAAAAGAATGACCAAGTGAGGAATCAAAAAACCCTAACATTTATATAGTAAAATTTCGGGTAGCCCGGGTAACCGGTATCCGAACCGAATTTACCCGAAAAATGCGGATCGGTTCGGGTACGGGTCTATTTTTGACGGGTCTTCAAAATACCTACCCGTACCCGGGTTTTTTGGGCGGGTACGGATCAACCCGCGGGTACGGTTCTTTTTTTGCCAGGTCTAGGTAGGGTATTACCCGCGGGTAAAAAATTAATTTTTTATTTATTTTTAATAAATATTCCTTTCTTTTTCTTTTCCTTTCTACTTTCTTTTATTACACAAACACAACTTCAATATTCTCCATTACACAACAATGGCACAAGATCTACACAACAAGACTGAAAATCAAGACTAATCTTTTTTACTAAACAAAATAAAACCAAAAATAGTTCAAGATCATCAGATTTGCGTTCAACAGTAAGAGATCCATTACACAAGAATCAAAAGTCTACACAACACAACTGAAAATCAAGATTAGGCATCTGGAAAAAACAAAATAAAACAAAAAGAAAAGTTCAAGATTGGCCAGCGACAGTCAACGGTAGATGTACTCGGCGACGGAGTGACGGTCGTCGACTTTAAATGATAGATCTGATTGAACACAACGACGTCGGAGTGGCAAACCACGATGGATGACGGAGCGACGATCTGGAGGCTCTGCGATCGCTCAACTACTCGAACGGCGTTGGCTGCGGTGACGGATGATGACGGTGGCAGCGGTGAAGGATCGACGATGGTGGAGTTGCTGTAGATCTGCGACGTGGGAGTGTGGGGAAAGAGGAGTGAAGGGTGTCGTAGATCTAGAGTGAGAGGGGTGGCGTAGATCTAGAGTGAGAGGGGCAGCGGCAGAGAAGTGAGAAGAGAAGTAAGGAGAAAAAATGAAAATGAAGGTTAGGGCACCAATGGTCCTTTATATATACTCGGGAAAGCGGGTAAACCGGGTTACTCGCCAATCGACCCGGTCCGACCCGAAAAATACAGTTCGGTTCGGGTATGAGTCTATTTTCAACGGGTAGTACATATATGTACCCGTACCCGGGGTTTTTGACCGGGTACGGGTAGACTCGCAGGTACGGATATAAAATTGCCAGGTCTACACACAACTATTGCCTAACAACAGTAGCTTCTTTTATTTGCTCAAAACCCACACACACATGCAGCACTCATGCACTTTCACTCACAAAAACCCGCACACAGCACTACTCATACACAAAACACACACTTGTATACCCATTACGCACCACCATACGCACACACAAACACACATCACCTCAAGGCAGCACATATACATGCATTATACACACATTGATTCACGCACATTGATTCACACTAGCTGCCTCGGCAACCTCCCTTCCCTTACAAACACATACATATTCACACAACCACACAACACTGCACACCGTAACACATACCATATACACATATGCATGCATACACTCATGCATAAAAGCACATTGTACACTCACACACAAGCACACAACTCACATACCCACACAGCTACCTTCTCGGTAGCCTTACCACACACACACATATACACACAACGCATGCACATAGCACACACAAACACTCACTCGTATACCCATCACACAAGCACATGCACACAAGCACATAAAGCTCCCCACACCCATTGCCTCACAGTGGTGGGTCTTCTCTTCTGCCTTTTTTTTTTCTCTTAGATCAAGACACATATAGGTTTACACTACAACACATACACCCATGTTCGGCAAATCCCCTTCTCACAGCCATAAAACCCACATACTCACGTATGCACACACCCAACACAAACTCACGACAGCTTGGTGGCACACATACGAACCCCCCACCTTTACCAGTAATACACACATGCGTCCACCTGCAAACACCCCCGCACACAACTCGTGGCAACCATCACCCCACGGCAAAAAAACCCACGCATCTACAACCCACGGCATCCCTTAAAGCCCCATAACATTGAATAAATCTAAGCAAAATTGGCTAGAAAACTTACCAGAATATTCTACGAAATTCACTGGAAAAATCGATTACTGTCTCTTCATTCTTTCTGTCTCTCTCTCTACCCCTCTCTTTCTATCGTAACTCTGAGGGTGAAAAATGGTGGAAAACGGCTGCAACAGAATGTGAACGTTTAAATATAAAACCCTAAGTGAAAATTTACCAGAAACCCCAACTTTTGATAGTTATTCAAAACTAACCCAAAACTTTCTATTATTACGAAATGCCCCAAAATAGTTATTTGCGATAGATTAATGTACTAGAAAAAATTTAATTGGTGTTACATAATCCAGTACACTAATCGTCGCTAATATGATATCAATACTAACGATAAAGTATGAAATTGTCGCCAAAGGCTTCTAAAAATATCATTAACGATGATCGTTGTTGAAGACCTAATTTAATATTCACTTATAACTGCTATCATTAAGCTATAACTTATGACTTCTAAAATTTTGTCGCTAAAAGTTTCTGATAAAAATTTGGTTATGGTAATTGTCATTAAAGACTAAAATCAGTAACGCTTATAACTACTATTGTCGATTCATAATTGGTAGTTCCTAAAACTTATTGCTAAAGATTAGAAAATTAAAGCTCACCAATTTGTCACCAATGATCTAATAAATAATCAACTAGGATTCGTTTTTTTATCATAGAACTAAGCTCAGATTTTTGGGGCGTTACATGTCACATCAGTGCAAGGTGACCACATAATAAGCCACTTTCTAAAGTACATAGCACTTTGAGGAGCTTCATGTAAATGATTAGGCACACTGACTCCTCAACTCAGAGGTAGGCATGCTCCCCACGAGAAACTACTTCTGCTCAGGGTTTGCATGATGCTCTGAGCGTGTCATCAACAGTCACTTGCACCCTTAAGTCTAATGACATTTGGGGGTGAAGCCAAAAAAATTTCTCAACGGCGCAAAGGTAAAAGTACTAACTTCTTGAAGAATTTAGAGTTCGTTTACAAAGACATTATCAATCAGACATTTTTTTTTGAAAGGAAAGTGAAAAAGAAGAAAGTAAAGTAAGGCATAAAGTAATATCAAAAGGAAAACAATTTAAACAACAAAATAAAGTTTAGTTTCATGAACTAAAGTAAATGCAATAAGGGCTTTCTAATACACACATAGATGAGAAAAGATTCCTGAAGACAGGTTTTTTTTTTCCAGTAGAAAAGCAGATCAACATTGACAGATGAAAAGTTTGGTCACCTTATATGGTGAATACAAATGATACATTAAGAGATTCAAAAGGGGACTTCCAACTAAGCTATATTACAAGAGATGTTCAAAGCCAAATATTTACACAAAATACGTGCTCATGATACAAAGGAAGTTAGAGATCTTATTGGGCAAAAAGTCATGCATTGGTCCTGGTAGACAGCAATACGTGCATGGTAGGCAAAAGTAGCTAATAATCTGGATTCCTTGAGCTGACACATGGTGGCTTTGTCAAAATTGAACTGGTGGAAGTCTAATAGTATATAGCTAAAGTTGTATAGGTGCAATTGTATGAGGGATGCCCTCCATATCCGATAGCTGGGATATGAGATAAAGTGCCACTGCCATCTAGTTTCCCTTTCTTTCAAGATGGTCCTTCTAGATTGTCACAGTACTCCATGCCAGCTTTTTTATGTCCTAAGGAAAACTGAGAAAGAGCTACTGTAGTAGAATTTCCATGAGGGTCTTGTCCTTTACCTGGATCACTTTCATTATCTGAGAGGTCATCAAAATCAGGTGCTATAAATTTGGTCCTGCCTTTGAACTTTGCTTGGGCTGGGGGACAGTACAACATCATCGTTTCATTGGCGGCAGCACTGGGAGAGAAGTCCAGATCAATGTTGCTAGAAGAATTCTAAGGAGGAGAGGCATGGTGGGTGATTGTAAGTTTGATATCTTGTTTGAGTTTGAGAAGCAAGGGGTTTACCAGGGTATTATGGCTAGAAAAAAGATTACGAGTTTGCTGCTGGAGGATAGTTCGAGCAAGAGGTGAAGAAGTGGAATGTGAGAAGGCAAAGTTCAGAAGAAGGGGCAATAAGGCTTAGGTTTGGTTATTAATATTAAGGTTTGGTGATAAATTCAGACCATGTACTGATTAGTATACAGGCCAGTAAAGGGAAGGCTCAAAGAGGAATTACGATTCACATCATGGGCCATGCTTAAGTTCAATTGTGTGGAGATATAAGGTTGGGTTATATTGTCATGGGCAACAAGTTTGGGAAGTGGAAGTCCAAAACTAAAGGAGAATTTGGACATCAAGTGGATTTGTTGTGCAAATAACATGAGCCCAACTTCAGGTAGGTGCAAAATAAATTGGCTAACTTATAAGAAAGAGGTGACTGGGTTGACGGTCCGTTACTAGGGCCCACAACAAGTGAAAGGTAGGATGGTCTAGATTCGGTTGGATTTGTGAGTGACATGTTATCAAGTATCAAAATCTTGCCTACGGCGCTAAGATCTGACAAATACACATGATACGAAATTGGAGATTTTTCCCAAGATTTGGAACTATCAGAGATTTCATCCACTTGCACTTTGAGCGATATGGCTAACTTAGAAATCCAAATTTTAGGGTGTGAGGTCACTGTGATCATCAGTGTATCGGGTGTCAAATGAGTCTTGTCAGGTATTGCGGGTGTGTGGGCTGCTAGTTCTTAAGATATGGTTATAGTTGAATATTTAGATAAATAAAACTCTACATCGACATCTTCAGGTTCTTCCTGTAGTGGCACTTCACTATCTTGGCTACCTGTGATACTGATCTTTTCAGGTTCAGTTTCTTCCTCAATCACATAATCCATATCGTGTTCATCTTCCCAAATATTTTCTTCATCCCATTCGTCTTCATTAAAATTAGCTTCCAAGTTTTCAAGATTTGTATCAATTCTTCCAAGTTTAGAACATGGTTGTCAATAGCATTGATCTGATGATCTTCCCCTGCAAAATTGACATCCATAGCTTGTTCAGCATTTGGGTTGTCCAGAATGATTTCGGCATTTATAACTTGAATAGGTTCCTGATCATCGAATGGATTATCTGCAAATTGATTATCATCGATATTTTCCCCTATTTCAAAAATAGGTGAATTTGGCATCGTTGTGAAAATCTTATCATCGCTCGAAGGTCGAGTTGGATTGAGGGAGAGCGCCTCATACATTGGATTAAGGTGCACTCTTACAGGATCTCCATAAATTAAGATTTGGTGGTTCGGTTCCAGTCCGAATTTGGAAGGGCTCGCGTTGATTGCTCTTAGAGCAAATATCTTTTTTGCAAAAAGAGTGGGATAGAGATTGGGTCCAGGAAGGTAGGCAGTTCTTCGGGCTAGTAATTCAACGACTTTAGCAACATAATGGCGACATTGTTTGTTCTCATGTCCGATTTTGCCACATCTAAAATAGGGTGTGAATATCCTTTCATACATACACTTCTGAAGTTGTACTCCTATATCATCCAGTATATGGACGGACACAATAGGAAGAAGTGGGTCATCAACATAAACTCTGATTTTGATACGAAAGTAGTTGAAGAAAGTTCTACGGTGCTCTGACAAGTGGATTGCGAGCCAAACTCTGGCTGTATGCCCATCTTCTCAATAAGATAATAACGGTAGCAGTCATTAGTCACATTAAGGACTTGCATCCACATGTCAGCTGAAGGGAATTTAACTGTTTTATAAATCACGTGGGGAAACCATGGCCTCATCAGAAAGAGAGCCCTAAAAAAGTTGCAAAGACCATAAGTGAGTACTATGTAAGCATCAAAAGCAGATGCAAATTTGAACAGGAAAATGTTGGGCACTTCGATGACAATAACAGGGCCACCTAAGACCCATCAATCGTTTACTTGAGATTGGATCTTCCTTTGTGAGAAGTATCTTGAATCCTGAAATTTTACTAGAAGGAAAAGGTCTTTCACTTCTCGGGTCAGTCATACTAGATCTTCATTGAGAGGTTTCAGACAGGATCTCATGCCCAAAAGATGGTCTTTTCTTATGTTCCCTTTAGGTTGAAACATGGTGGGCCTTAATATGAGTGGAATAAAATAGAGTCCTACTCAGCAACTAGATGACAAAGGTAGATAGAGAATGTGTTGTGTAATAACTATAGATTGAAACCTATGAGACAAAAGTTGGTGGATGGGTCAAGATGATTATTGAACAATATAATGAGGATAGGGGTGGTTGGTAAAGACACTTCAACGTATTCTCAGAGGTGGGGCTGGTGGGTGGATCATAGTTTAAATGGAGAGAAGTCAAAGTGAAAGAGACAGAGGGCTGCAAAATTAGAGTTATTCCGGGTGAATAGTCACTAAACTAAAGAGAGAATGTCAGAGAAACAGGCTTGAGAGATAAACGAAGCATTTGGTCTTCTTAGGCATTGTCTTTCTTAAGCTCAAGATCCTGTAGGTAGCGTTACATATAAATGTTAGCTCTAATATCAAAACTACAATGATTTTGCGGATGTCAACTTATAAGTGGTAGTACCGAATATGAAGACGTGCACCAAGAAAGTGAGGTCAAGAATACCATACAATCTAATGAAATCACAAAAAATGTGATTGTATGTTCTAATCCAAAATATTTCATTTTTCACAGGATAATGTTAGTACTCCCCTTCTTAACCCGTAATTAACACTCTGTTTGGTTGCCCAATTTCTATAGTTATAAAGTGATTTGAAATTTCTTGTTAGTTGTTACAATCTCTTTTTCGTAGCCGTAGCCGTAACCGTAACCGTATCCTCTTCTCAAAACCAAACAATTATCCTCACTATTCCTTTCTCAGGCCTACATCATTTCCCCCTCTTTTCCCTTTTTAGTAATATAGTTGCTGTGTATTTTTTTTCTTCATATAGGAATCTTTGTTAATCATTCATTTGATTACTATCCGTATATTTATGCAAATGCGCTCTTAGATGTATATATTTTTTATTTTCTTTTGTTCATAAAAAATAAGATAATTTCAAAATTTAACTTAAAGTATCACCTCAGTACAATTTAAGTATCCAACATTTCAAAAGCATGAAATCAAAACCTCAAACTATATTTTCGACCCAAACTAGTCCAAAAGTGGACGGACATGAATGTCCGTTAAATTTTATCATGGATAAATATGTCAAATACGGAAAAATAAATCTTAAAGGCATGTGGTTAGCCAATCAAGATGATGTCTTAATTGCTCGCGCGCACGTGCACATGTGCGTGCGAGCACTTGCATACACCTTGTTCTTTGGTTTGTGCTACGACCTGTGTGAAAAAGCACCTAAGATAGAAATGCACATATGGACGAGAAGAGCCAACTGGGTCATCTTCATCAGGAGGACCCTTAGGCCTTTCGCAGACTGAGTGGAGGAAGGAAGAAGCAAGTAGATCTATGGTGTTGACAAACACACGCATCACACCACCACCGTCACCCAACACCGCCACCAACCATCGCATGTGACTATCATTGCTGACCACTGCATGCGACCACCGCCCTATCAAACCCGACACCGTCGGCTACCGTCCAACACGACCAAGCACCATCCTAGTGAACATTAATAACTCTATCAAAAAAGATTTACTTACCAAGTGCTTGGATAATCTTGTGGCACCAATGGCAGCAAAAATGAGGCCTTCATTCAGTATTTAAATTCTCTCTTAGATAGAGGGCCAAGCATATAGATCCATGGGTTGATGCAAAGAAAAATAGATGTAATTGACAAAGGAAATGATGCATGAGATCTACACTTGCTATGTACTAGGGTGAATGAAAATCTCACATCGGTTGTGTATTAGTACAGGGTATGTATGATATCAGGTTAAGTTAGATCTCGTCCCACATCGGAAGCGTGAGAGTGAGAATTTATCCTTGAAAGACCTTGTAATGAACTCTTAAACACCAATTGGCTTGCCTTTTTGAGGAAGGCAAGGCCCTGGGGAGGGGTCGTGTGTTGGGTCATTATGAATGGTGTTAGAACATACCGTGGGGTACTAGTGAGGTGCTGGAGTTGGCCCTCGGGGTACTATAAGTGTGCTAGCGAGGACGTTAGATCCCAAGGAGGGTCGATTATGAGTACCCACACTTGCTGCATATTAGGGTGGATAGAAATTCCACATTTTCTCTGTAAGATATGAGGTCTTGATCTGTATGCGATATAAGGTTAAGTTGGATCTTGTCCCACGTCAGAAGTGAGACCTGACCTTATAAGACCTTGTCAATTGACTCTTAAGCACCTACTAGCTAGTTTTTTTTAAAGGAGATAATTCTTTGTTGTGGGCTGTGGACTGGGTTGTTACAGGTTGGACCTAGGGACAGACATGAAGCATGACTGTGGGGGGACCATGGTTAACCCCCTACCCCCCAAGTTTTGAATTTTTTATTTCAGCTTTTGATAATATGGGATGAAGATCTTTCGGCCATTACACTTGTTTTGTATTAGGGTGGATGAAGATCCTCTGACCATCATAGTCTTTGTCTTTTTCTTTCCCTTACTCCATCTTCATTCTTTCAAATTTCAAATTACAAAGAAATAGGAATACATTAAGGTTAGTTCATTTTTTTAGTTCAAATTCTTATTTTATATTGACATACATGCACTATCTTTTTATTTTTAGTAATATATATATATATATATATATATATATATATATATATATATATATATATATGTATGCATGTAGGAATTAAGTTTCTTTGATGCACGACAAGTAATACGTGGTTTACTAATCTTACCAAGTTCATAAATCATCATCAGTAGTGAAATCATTATTATATTCAAATGAGCAATTGATTTTGCATTTAGCGTATTCAATAATGATGATAATTAAAATATGCTTCTTTTTGTGAATGCAAAAGTCAAAGTCCCTATTTTATGAAGCCTTGATGAATTACTTCTAAATCTAATATTTTTTTATAAACTTGAACCTTCTGAATTCTTTTATGTTAGTCATTAATTTTTTTTTGTTATTTGGTCCTCCTCCATTACACTTATTAGGTCCGCCCTGGTTGGACCTATTGCCAAAGTTGGAATGACTTTTACTAACCATCCAATTGTTGCTACGCGATTGAGCCCACCCCTAACCCTATTAATCACTGACCCCAGACCTTCCCTCTCTTTCTAACGCGTGTGCGCGCATAAACACACATTCTTTTTCAATTCTCCTCACCAGTCTACTGGTGTGTTTGAAACTTGACGTGTCAACAAGGTTAGTTTACATATTATATACACTCTTCTTTCTTTTAATACCTTCTACACCTATATTCCCTTCATCAGTAATAAGCCCAGAACAACTCTCTCTTTAAATAGAAAGTGTACTTTGTAGAGCCAAATACTTGATCACTTCAATTATCACCTACAAGGAGTTATCAAACCTTTCAACAAAGATACTTATTTAACAATGCCTACCGGGGTGGTGCCAAGAAAGATGCTCCCATCTTTGTTTACACAGGAAATGAAGGAGACATCGATTGGTCAGATTGTCAACACCAGATCACAGGTAGAGCAAGAACGATTTGAACCAAAAAAGATAAGATGTGGGGAAAATTCATGAAGTTTTAAACACGATACGATTATTCTACGATGATTGGAGGTTTCAGTAGTGGTGGGTTCGATGGTTGGAGATGGGAAAAGGGTAGTGGTGGCTTTGATGGCTTTGGGGAGTAATGGTTGGGACAAAAATATTTTAAATAAATTTTATTCATTTAAATTCTTTTCTAAAAAATTATAACCTTTCCAATAGCTTCACTCTTTCAGTGAAGAGTTGCACCCTCTATCGAATTTGTTTCACTGTATAAAAACGTGTCCAGGGTCTGAAAAACGAAATAAAATAATTTCTTTCTATCCCGAAATTCTACTCTTCGATTTTTCATTCCTGTTTCTATGTCCACAAGATAAAGAATTTTGTATTGTTTTGGTTCGTCGGGTCTGCGAATTTGGAGTGTTCCTATTCTTAGATGTACTGCCCTTGTATCCTAAGAGACTTTCGTCAAGAGACCGTTAGCCCCGTTGCAGGATGAATAATGTCTTAAGGACCGTGAATCAAATTCGCGCCTTGACTATCTTCCTTGCTATTCTGTATTTTCCCCATGAGTTATTATATAAAGTTCATATTTTTATTCTGTTTGTTCAGTTTACTATTCCAGAATACAATATTTTTTGTAGTTATTTTCTGCACCAATATACGGAAAAGTAGTATCTTTTTTCAATAAGAATGGTTGTGGTGGTAGAGATGGTGTGGTGATGGTTGGGTAGTGGTAGCTGAAGACGACAAATAGAGTGAGCTGGTGAGGCAAAGAAGAATATATTGGAAAGTGAAGAGAAAGAATGCTTTGGAAAAATGCCACGCGTCTTTAAATATGTTTTGGACTATTTTTTCATAAATACTATCTTACCCTTTGATTCTTTACCATTTGTTAGCCATTGGACTAATCTGAGTCAAAAGAATAGTTTGAGATACTGATTTAGTATTTTTAAAATGTTAAGTACTTAAGCTATATTTGGGAGATACTTTATGGTGCAGATTTAGAATTAGCTCTACAAATTATATGTAGAGTTGGATTTGATACTCAATCATAACTTTTATTTTGGATGTTAAAGTTAAATTTACTATACAAGCAATAAAATTGAATTATCATATAATTTTTAAGGTAATTTTTCTTATAAATTTACAAAATATAAAGACGAATATAACAAATTTGCTAATCAACAAACCAAACAAAGTGTAAAGCTTAGATGGTAAGTTTCTACCAAATTGGTAATACTAATAAACTTCTAGCTCGTAGAAAACATAAAAAAGTATGTTTTTGCTCTAAATAATGTAATTTTAATACTTAATTACTTATTTACTGTATTTTGAATCTTATTTACCTGCATACTGCACTTTTAAAGTCGTGATTTAGAACCACAATTTTCAAGAAAAAAACGTGTTTCCAAATCTAGTTTTTTCTATATATTTATACATTTTTCGTTTTGTAAAAGAACATTTGGAAAGAAAAAGAAATCGAGGTTGGAAAATAGAAATCGAGAATTGAGAACCACGACTTCAAAAGAAATCGTAGTTTGTAACAATGTTTTCAGACCAAGGTTGAAAAATAAAAATCGTTTTTGAGAACCTTGTTTTTAATAAAAGTCGTTGTTCTAAAACACATTTTCTATTGAAATTGTGATTTCTAACTGCGTTTTCTGTTGAAATTGTTGTTACTTACCACGTTTTGAAATTTTAATCCCTAAATACGTTTTCAAGAGAAATCGTGTTTCCTAAAAATATTTTCTATAGACATTGTGATTTATAACACGTTTTCTGTTGAAATTATGGTTGCTTACCATGTGTTCTTCTTAAATCAAATAAAAAGCGTGAAGGATAATTTATTTTCTTTGAGAAATTATGTAGAAAATAAAAACGTGGGTTCAAAATTACGTTTTATTCTTTGAAATCGTTGTTTGTAAGCGCGACTTTTAAATGTGCGGTATGCATGTAATTGGATACAAATACGGTTCAAAATGTGGTAAACATGTAATTAAGGGTAGATTTGACACTCTTTTTTTTTTTAGTTTTGGAAATTGGAAAAAAAAAAGTGCTTTTGGTAACCATTTTTTTTCCTTCTCCAATTTAAAAAATCAGTTTTTAAACTGAAAAGTAAAAAAAAAACTCCAGAAACTGGGTTTTTTTTTTCACTTTTGATTTTTTTTTGAGACCACCACCACCACCCTCCCCCCGCCGGCAACCACCTCCGGCCGCCGGCGACTGCCGACAGCTACCGCCGGCCATCGACAGCCACCTCTGGCCGTCGGCAGCCACCTCCGGCCGCCGACAGCCACTAGCCACCGCCGGCAGCCACCACCACCGTCGACCACCGCCACTGCAAACCACAAAAAAAAAAGTCAAAATAAAAAGGGTTATCAAACACCAAAAAAAAAAATTATCAAACACCCACTTGTTTTTGTAAAAAAAAAAAAAATAACCTAATTTTTAAAAACTACACTTTAAAAACTGAAAACCAATTTTTTTTTTTTCAAACCAACCCTAAATATTACAATTACAGGGAAAAAAACTCATAAAAAAAAGCAGTGCACATCCATTACCAAACAGCCCCTACACCTCCTTTTCTTTCAAACTCCCCCAAATTCCGGTCCATTCCGCTACTTTACACCTTCACTTCCGTGAAAGTGAAGTTTTATGCCTCTGCAAGCGCTCACCACCGTGGAGCAAAAAAAGCCACCACCGCACCCCCGCTAATTGCCACCTACTCTAGGGTAACACCACCAGGCCCTCCACCGCCCCATTGGAATTTATGCTCACAAGTAGGGATACCCTTGGAACTTCAACATGCACATAAAGCAGGTAATTAAACTGTGAATTCGCTTGTTTTTACTCTTTGTAGTCCTCGGTTTCACTTCTATTACATGGATTTTGGGCCAATTTTAGGTCATTATTGAAGGATTTAAGAGCTACAAAGAGCAAGTTGCTACTGAACCTTTCAGTGCAAAAGTTAATTGCGTCGGTATAGGTTCCCTCCCTCCTCTTTTTTTCTTCAATTAACACGTATGTACAAATACTGTGTGTTTCGATATGCTTACTGTGTGTATTAGTATTGCCAGTATGCTGTTGTTGTTTGAATACACTTATTGTTTTCCCTAATGCATTGTTCTTTTAGCTGTTGTTTTATGGAATTTTGGGTACACATTGGATTAGAGCAAGGCAGATAATAGACTAGCTATCATTATTCCTAGCGAGATAAATGATAGTAGGGGTAAAATACTGTAAAAACTAAGTGTCGAAGTATACTGTTTCTGCTAGTGTAGCAGACGGCCTAACAGAAACATTAGACTTCCTCACTTAGCCTCAACACTTAGTTTCAACACTTAGGTTTTTTTGGTGCTTTAGGTTGTCCGCTACATAGTGTAGCGGGCAGTCTAAAACACCAAAAAAATTCTAAGTGTTGAGTGCACTTTTTTCTGTGCTATTAACATGCAAATCATTTGGAACAACCAATCTAAGACCAAAGCGTATCAAAATTTTTGCTTTTGATTAGTCCCCATATTATGTTTCTTTTTCTTTGTGCTTATTCTATTTGCTCCCAAATCTGTTGGTATTAAGTTGTTGTGGTGGTCGTGTGGAATAGAAATGAAGGATTTTGGAGGTCCTTTAATCGAAATACTGATTAGACCTCGTGGATAATAAGTTTCTATACACCTACTGTAGGTTATGCCATGCCAGGAGTATAGAAGGTTTGGGGTCGGACCAGATAAAAGATCGTAACACAGGAAGTTCCTGCGCCTAAGAAACATAAGTAAACTATCGAATGCTTTATACCACAAGCAATTTCATCTGGACCACAAGGCTTCCCGATTGATGCAGAGTCATGATTTTGGTTTTAGATGTTTAGACAGCACTAGCAGATAATATTAATTATTAAAATATCAGCGGCTTGCATTTTGATTTGAAGATCTGAAGAATCAATGGATTTGAAGATCTCAAGGATCAGTTATGTTTTTGAACATTTCATTCTGATATAAGATGCTCTAGCTCTGCTACTACGAAAAGAAAAGTAAAAGAATGGTAGTTTAGTATAGGAACTTGTAGAGGTAAATAAACTCCTTGATTCAAGTAATAATAACTCAAATAATACCTCAGCAAGTGTAAGTACGTGTTCACCACATTTTAGATTGCGTGCGTGTGTGCGCAGCCATTCCTCTTCCTTGTAACTTACTGTAGTTTTTCAAAGTAGAGGTCCCGTTTATGAAAGTTATATCCAAGTAACCTCTAGGTACTTGTGCATTATTTGATATCTTTAATCTACTTCCCATATAATTGCTCTTGGTGCTGAATCTCCACAAATTTTCTGCTTGCGCTTTTCACAGAAGGAAACCAGATTGCGAAAAGTTCCGTTCGCTATAGTATAAATAATAAAAAAGAAAAGAAAAGAAAACCATGGAGTTGCATCTGCTACATAAGATAGCTTAATGCGAAGGAAAGCACTTGCTTGAAAGATGTAGAAAACTGAAGCTTGGCTTGATTTACAAAAATAAAAAGAACAAGAAAGCCTAGTTTATGTGGCCTGCTGACTGGTGAACAAGGCCTCCTTTTCATGATTTGTTAACGCTCCATTTGGTTACCGTTTTCCCTATTTGTTTTTATGTTTTTTGAGTCGTTTTTGTTTAATCCCCATTTTAAAAATTCTGTTTCTTAGAACACCAGATTTATATTCACTAATTGAGGAGGGTATGGCAGATATGTTTGGTAATTTGAAAAAAATGATTGAAGTAGAAAAAGGAACTGTTAGGAAACTGTCAACGTTGTTCATAAGAAGTCGCTAAAAGCACAAGACTGTGTTTAGCTACACTTTTGGATCTCAAAGGGGAGAATTTTATTTTCAGGCGTTTTCTACCCTAGTTTAGTAGATTAACGTAAGGAGAAGATGCTGACTAGTGAAGAGTTTATTAATGTATTTGCTGTTGTTTCTTTTGTAATAAATTGCTTTTGTTTACTCTGCAGTTGGTGCTAATGGATCTGGCAAGTCAAACTTTTTCCACGGTAATCAAGTTTATATCCAATCTTTATTTATTCCACCTAATATTTGTTCTTTATTTTTTCTTTTGTCCCTATTTTGACACCTCTTATTTTTCATTTCTTCTTTTGTCTTTATTTTGAATTGGCGTTTGTAGCTATCCGTTTTGTGATAAGCGACCTCTTCCAAAACCTGCGCAGTGAAGATAGGCATGCTTTCCTCCATGTAAGTTTTTGAACTTTGAACTTATAATAGATATCATACTTGGTTATTCTTCTTTGCTCCCTTGATGTTTGAATTTCACCTTATTCAGGAAGGAACAGGTCACAGAGTGTTATCTGCATTTGTTGAGATTGTGTTTGATAACTCTGACAATCGAATCCCGGTAATTTTTATCAACCTCTTTTGAGTATATCTTCTAACTTCATGCAAATATTTCCACTGTACTGACCTGTGCAGATTCTTCCGTGGTTTCTTCCAAGTACATCATGTAGATTGATAAAGATAAACAATAGCATAAGGCAATCATGAACCCAGTTGTAGACAACATTCAACGATAATGTACACATATTGTTTCATATTGGTTTGCTGCACATGGTAGATGTGTTTTTATTCCATTAATTAACTACTACTAAAGCATTTTTCTGACTGAATCTGTGATCTTGAATTTTACACTCCACATTCATGCAAACTTTACAAAGAGTTAGTCAGTGAGGAAATGCTCTCGAAACTGGTTTTTTGTTGGCGCAGCAGTAAAGGTTACTCCATTGACCTACAGGTCATGCTGTCATGGGTTCAAAACCTGGGCAATGACTTAGTCAGTGGGGAGTACTAAACTGGTGGTTGTGGCCTAGAATTCAAGATTCCGAAATAAGAAGTTGGGTTCTAAGTTTCTGCTACAAGATTTAATCATTTGAACTATTGGACATGTTTTGAATTTTTTCCATTGCAAGTCTTTCCCTCACCTAAATTCTTTCTTGCAAGCACCAACGACATGTAGCAAGCACTCCTATTGTTGGACAGTTCTGTCTTGTTTAGTTTTTTTGATATCCCTGTATATTTGATAGGTTGATAAGGAGGAAGTGCGCTTGCGGAGAACAGTTGGTCTTAAAAAAGATGAGTATTTCTTGGATGGGAAGCATATCACGTGAGTACTTTTATAAGTTCTTGTTTGCCTCGATACTTCTCTTTCCGCATTGCCACTCTTGGTTATCAGTTGTTAATCAGAGAAGGTAACTCTGTATTTGCAGGAAAACGGAAGTTATGAATTTGCTGGAAAGTGCTGGGTTCTCTCGCTCCAATCCTTACTATGTGGTGCAGCAAGGAAAGGTATGGTTGCTCTTGCTAGTCTGGTTTATGCATCTACTGTGCTCAACTGTGACTCATTCTTCTGGAAATTTTCCTAGATATCGTCGTTAACATTGATGAAAGATTCAGAGCGACTGGATCTACTGAAGGAAATTGGTGGCACCCGAGTTTATGAAGAACGACGTCGTGAAAGTTTGAAAATCATGCAGGAAACTGGCAAGTCACTATTGAGTTAGTTGCCCTTTGCATACTTTTTACTTACTAAAAGATGTTTCGGCTAAGCAGGTAATAAGCGAAATCAGATAATTCAAGTTGTTCAATACTTGGACGAGAGATTAAGAGAGCTGGAGGAAGAGAAAGCAGAACTCAAAAAATATCAGCAGCTTGACAAGCAGAGGAAATCTCTAGAATACAGCATATATGAAAAGGAACTTCATGATGCACGCCAGAAACTGGCAGAGGTCTGTTAAATTTAAAGCTCAAAATAACAATGGCATTTTCCATGGTGAACTGGTATTTGCTCTGTTATTCGATTTATTTGCTGAAAGACACTGGACTATCGATTGTGAATTGGACTTGCACCATGATTATGCTTTTGACTCTATGAAATGACAAAACAATGATATTTTTAAGAATTGCTTGTGGGGTCGGCAATGTCCCGGATGATTATGCGGTGGCTGATCAGGGACACAGTTGAGGTGGGGAAATGGAAGAAATCAGAAAAAAGAAAAATTTGTAGGAGATATAGAAATGCCTTTATGCTCTATTTTCTTATATACAGTGTGCACACACACACAAACATAATATATATACGTCTATACCTACTCAACACAATCAATATTTCACACGAGCCACAGTGAGTTGCGCTGTAATTAATCCTAATTTCGCAAATTTTCGCAAGAAGAATCATGTGGCCATGATTTGCTGCACATTTGATTTCAATTGCTTCATGCATAAGAGTCCGTTTTAGGCGTTGCAATGCATGAACTCTAATGAAGTTATAGGCTACAGGCAGCTAGTATTCTCCCATCAGTACTAACAATTTCAAATAGTACCTAACTACGCACAAATTTCAATAAAGAGAAACAAGTAATCTGATTCATTTTCCGCTAACATTTGGGTGACAAAACGCTTCTTGATTGTCATCAGGTCATAGCCTCAGCTTTAATCTCTGAAGCTCAAGTATATTTCAGCCGACTAATAGATTTAATCAATTATGCTGTATTTGTAGAACAAAGACGGCCTAAGTACTCTAACAATTAGAGTACATTATCCTTCTTTCAAGTTCTCAGACAATGACTCTCTTACTAATAATTCCACACCTTTTAATAGCTGAAGTGAAGGTTAAGATGGAAAGTCATTGGTGCTGAGATAGAACACTTTGGAACTGACTGACTTTTTGTAGGAGTCTCTATTCTTTGAATCTCACTTCCGTCAGAGGTGGAGTCAGGATTCATAGTCAAGACGGGAAATATTGATACTTTTTGCTTGGTCCTTAAATTTGAGGAGTTTCCCAAAAGACAAGGCAATTTGAGATAATATTAATTGGGTGCGGCCAAATGTAGTTAAAGAGTTCCAGCTATAGTAACCGGTTGCTCCGTTGCCTTAAATAGCCAATCCTTCAATTCTGTACATTCCCGAGATAGATTTATTGAGTAATTGAATAATATGGTCCGATGATAGTGATGATGGTGCAAATAGTAATTTAGTCCTCAGTGTAATTCTCTTACATTTTTATTGAGCTTAAAAAGGATCATATTTAGACGCATAAAAGGAAATGACTTATGTTTTGGTACAAATGAAGACGGTGTTTAGTATGAAGAGAAAAGGGTGGGGATATGTACACATAAGCTGATGGGAGATCGAAGATTGCACTGCTATTGATTGTTTTCGTACAAATGAAGACAGTGTTTAGTACAAAGAGAAAAGGTGGGGACACATACACATAAGCTGATAGGAGATCGAAGATTTCACTGCTATTGAGTGGAGCTATTATGTGCTTCTATAAACAGGGAATAGTGACACTTGGGCTAAAGAGTGGAGCCAAGGATGGTGCCAGTCAACCAAATCTGATCAATAAAGAAGACTCGGTACCTTAACCTTATCCAAGATTAGTTATTTGCCAAGGTAGATATGTCGACAGAGTTTCTGCTTTAGCAATAAATAATTTTTGTTGGGGTATTTAAATAGCAAAAAGGGTGTGTCTAGAGCCTCATCCCATCAAAAGAAAGGTGGGCAAAGCCTAAATATCATCAACTTATTTATTGTTTGTATTTCTCCTTTATTTTATAATAACTCAAGGGTTTTCTAATACCTACATGGTAGATAAGGTCTGACAAGTTCATAAATAAGTTTCATGACAGGTATCTTGTTAGAACTATTAGGGTTAATTACACTCAACCTACATGGGGTTCTAAGTTATTGCACTAAATTACATGAGGTTTGAGAAATGACACTAAACTGCATGAGGTTTGGTTTATCTTACACTCGGCCCAATTTGTTCGAGTGTCAGAGAATTTAATCTTACTTTACGAAAAATGTCCTCTAAGGCAAAATAAAACCAAAAACAAAGTATTGCACATAAAACAAAGAAAGCTGCATTATTAGGCTTTCGCCCCGTTTGAGTGATTTCCCTATCACCGCTCTCCATGCTTCAATCCAAGAATTCCTTCTTCTCTACATCATATAAGATACCTATTGTTTTGACTTCACCATGTTCTGCTATCACAATTTCTTAACCAGCAAACTCCATCCATCCTGTTATACATGAGTAGTGTCAGTTGGGAGTGGTCTCGTTCATTTTTAGAGTGGATCATCATTTCCAAAATGTTCTTTATAACTGTATTTTCGCAACTCATATACAAATGAAATTGATGAAGAATAACAACCGACAAGTGGTTCGTTTTGCGTGTTGAATAGTGCTTGTAGATCTTGTCAAAAGACAGTTCTGGGATAGATGGAGAACTAGAGATATTTCGTTCTACGGGGTGTCATTGGCTCTTGAAAACAAAGAGGGTTGGGTGTTTTGGCTCTTAAAGTAAAAAGGGGAAGTGAGTTAGTGTTTGTTGGAAATTTATTTTAATTTATTTTGACTCATCTTTTTACTGCGAAATAATAATCTGAAAGTTTCATAAAAGTGTCATTTGATAAAGGTTTGTCATTCACTGTTTCAGAGCTCTGACGGTGGGTTGATTGTAATTTCTCAGACCTCTTGTGGTTGAGTGTAATAACTTCAAACCTCATGTAGGTTGAGTGAGTGTTATGACGTCTTCCGTTCTTCTTGTTTTTAATTTATGTTTGTTTTTCAAGAGGAAAATATTATTTTATCGAGGAAAGCGTGCTTTGTATAGATGGAAATACATAATTTTTCCCACATCGCAAAGGTTTTCCGCTGCTATTGACAACGAACAGTGCTGACCACATTTAGGCTTCCTAAAAGCTTTATACATCAAGAGATAATGTATGCGCCAGGCAGTGAGGAGTAGCATGGGTAAGGAACATGAAGGTGATCTGGAGATAGTCAGATTGTGGTTAGAGAGTTGGTGCAGGGAGGAGAGGAGGGCTCACTCTTGGAGTTGTACAGATTGCAATTGAATAGAGAAGCTCCCAGGAGGGACTTTCATGACTAGTAGCTGAAAGCCGTGCACGATGGAATGTGGCACCTCACACGAGGACATGAATTGGTGGATAAATATCAAAAACCAGAACTCTTGCTTCTTTACTTGCCTATTTTTAAGGGGCATGTTTCCTGCGGAGAGGTATATGGTGTGGGCCTGCCCCCCCTCCTAAGGTGGTGTTTTTGGTGTGGACAGCTGTTTTTTTGTGCGAGAGGGATGGGAGCTTGCTTTTTGCCGTGCTGAAGTGTTGTCGGTGGTGCTAGATCAGTAGATCTAAAGCAGAGGTGCAAGAGGTGGCAATTAGCAAATTGGTGACAAATGCTTATTATAGTGACAAGTGTGGAGCTTTTTCTTCACAATACTCAGGGTTTCGCCATTGGGTGGTTGTATGGCGTGTCCAAGACAGCTTCTTGCTGTTTCAATATGTGGCTTTTTAGTTTGTACACGGGGTACCCCCTATGGAATGTTAAAAGTTTTTATATTTGTATTTATCGGGAGAGGAGGATGTGTAGTTATAGAATTATCAACACTTCAACTCTTGTCTTTGTCTTGTACTTTATAAAACTGTCCTATTTCTGTATTTAAAGCATGAAAATCACCAATTAAGGGCACAGAATGGGACGAGTGGTCAATTGGTGAGCTTGAAAGGTTTGTAGTTCTTGTAAGTTTCGAGTTTGACTTGACCGATTCGTGACCCTGACTTCATCGAAGTTCGTATATTCACGCCCCCTTGACGGGAGCCAACCCCAGCACCAGCTGTTCGAACATTAATTTGTCAGTTTACCAGCTGTTCGAACATTAACTGTCAGCTTAAGTCGGCTTTACATTCATGTCAGATTATGTATCAGCTGTTAATGATACCTACTTATCTGTTGGTTCTCATGTTACTGATATTACAAAATGCAAATGTGTATCGCTTATTCAATGCAGGTAGAAGAGGCTCGAAACAAGGTTTCTGAAACATCAACTACGATGTATAACAATGTCTTGGATGCTCATGAAAAACTAAAGGAGTTAGACAAGTCATCTAAAGATCTGACCAAAGAAATTCAAAGTTTAAACAGAGAGAAAGAGACAATAGAGAAGCAGCGAACAGAAGCTATTAAAAAGCATGCACAGCTTGAGCTTGACGACAAAGACCTCCAAGAGAAGATCTTTGGGAATATTAAAGCCAAGGTATTCTTCCAACAGAGTTTTTGCTTATATATGTGTGCCTAGACTGTTTCACATGTTGATTTCCGATGGTAACTCTATAGGATGAAGCAACGAAACAGCTTGAGCTTCTTGAGAAAGAAATTCAGATATCTCTAGAAGAGCTTAGTAGAATAAGGCCCTTGTACGACGAGCAAGTCAAAGAGGAGGAGCTTATTACAAGAAGGTATGTCTTTTGACATCTCTGTTATTTTTTTTCTTTATGTTTAGCTTGTGTTTTTCAAGATGTTTTTACTGGTTTATCAGAACTCTTTCCCTCCTGATTAGACTTCCATTATTGAGAAAGGGACACAGTTCCATCTTTTTGCATGAACTTCCTCTCTTCTCTCCACACACACACACTCGCTCTATGCGAATATATATATATATATATACCAATGTGCATTACTTGTTTGTGAAGATTGAAGAGTGTCTAGTTATTTTGGCATACGTGTAGTGCTTCTCCTTTAGTGCAGTTTCCTGATGGGATTTATTCTGTGGTTTTACAGTATAATGGAGCGTGAAAAGCAGCTTAGCATTCTTTACCAGAAACAAGGTCGTGCTACCCAGTTTTCTAGTAAAGCTGAGCGTGATAAATGGCTTCGAAAGGAAATGGAGGAGTATGAACGAGTTCTCTCTTCAAATTTAATGCAGGTTACTGTCTACACTGATCTTTCTTTAGGATCTACATTCTCTCTTATGTATACTCATAGGTTGTCTTTGTGGCTGGATAAGCTTATGGGATTTCCACCTTGTGAAGTGGATTAACTACGAGGAAATACATGAGTGGCAGGAAGAGTAGCTCTGTAGGAAAATGGATTTGATTTGGAGCCAAGTCAAAAGGAAGCTGATGGGTGGGATCCACCTCGCAGGTGCACCAAACCTTGATCTTCTGAGAAGAGTTTGAGTGCGAGCCTGCCTGTTGGGACCCGAAAGGTGATGAACCCGAAAGGTGATGAACTATGCATGAGCGGGGTGAAGCCAGAGGAGGGAGGGGGACATGATTTATGAGTTTGGGTGAAGATAGATGGATTAGACTCTCAATGGGAAAAATTAGTGTTTTGTGAGTAGCAAATGCAAATTATTAATCAGGTGAAGAAGTATGTGAGATCTTAGTGGCAGGATTCTTATAAGAAGTGCAGGAATCTTCCTGAGATTTGCGAATTTGCGCTCCCAACTTGGGAGCTTGTTGGGAGTGTGATCCCAGGTAGGTTGGGATCACGAACTCAAGTAGCCACAGTTTTTTTTCTGTTCCTGCCACTAACTTATCCATAACTGATGGAGATTCTTTAGATCATTAATGGAGGCTAGGGTTTCAAAGAGAATGAGGGTCAAGGAAGATGAAACAGACCAGGCCTTGGGGCAAGAGAAATTCACTTTCTAATTTTGGTTCTAATATTTACAATGGAATGACGCTTGTCAATTTGCTGAGAGGTAGAGCATGTGGGAGTGGGCCAAATGTTGTATAACCAAATGTTGTATAAGGATAAATGGTTCAGGCTCTTTTGCCATTGGTCAATAGAGAAGGCACCTGGTCTATCAGTCAAGAATACATAACATTGAATTTCTCTGTAGACTAAAAAAATAAATAACGACCTCTCTAGTAATTAATGAAATAAATAAACAAAAAAGCACGTATCATTTATGTAATTATGCATATTTGTACATATATATATATATATATATATATCTTCCAATTATTATATATTACTAGCATAAAGTAAAATTAATATTTGGGTATTCAAGCCACTACCAAATCAGATTGTTCTAGTTACCTGCCCTCCTGCTCCTGCTCCTGCATTCGCTCCCTTTCCGTGCAACCAACTACGAGATCAACAGCTCTGCTCATTGGAATAGCCTTTTACTTCAGTGGAATTTTTTCTTTCAGCTGTCATAATCTTGGCTGAAATTGCATTTTCTGGGCCTAAGTTGTTTCAATTAGTTACTAATGCTATAGTAGAGGGTGAACTTAGAACTCCCAGCAATCACTGGAATTACATTTAAGAGGAAAATTGGTTTATTACTTTGTGAAAACAGGCAAAAGTAGGTAAGTTGGAATTCGAATGGCTGCAATTTCAAGTGTCCATTTTCTTGGGTATACACACTGTTCACTCATTTAGATAGCAGATTAATGGCTTACTCATCCTTTGAGCCATGTTTATTCCAGATGTAACTTCTAATTCTTGCAAGGAATGAGATTAAGTATTTTGTAGTTGTTTCATTTTGTTAGGTATAACTGCTCTTGCGCCTAAGATCTAGTTGCATTCCTCTATTCGTAGTGTAACCGCATATACATGCTACACTGTCTGTTCTCAAAAAATTTTTCTTTTCAGGAGAAAAAACTTAAGGGTGAGATTGATCAGCTTCAAAATGAACTGCAAGAGCAGGATGCCTACATTAAGAGCCGAGAAAGTGATATAGCAGCATCAGAATCCTATATATCTCACTATCTTGAAGGTTTTAATCAGTTCAAGGCACACAGGGACAAGCTTCATGATGAGAGGAAGTATGGTTATTTTTAAACTGTAGACCGATGATTTAGATTTATAGTCTTCATTTATAATGAATTGAATAATGTACAGGTCCTTGTGGGGTAAAGAAAGTGAGCTCTCTGCTGAAATTGAACATCTTAAAACAGAAGTTATGAAGGCAGAGAAAAGCTTAGATCATGCAACTCCTGGTGTGAGTAATTCTTTCCTCTACCAAATGCTGTCTTGAAGTAACCTTCACAGGGTTCACAAGACCATGATTTCAGTTTTGACATATTCATTGCAACAATTGTCAGTGCTACATTGCCAACAAATCAGTGTACTCCATCATGCTTTGGCTTTGCTGGACTCATTTTATCAATAGTCAGTGCTGCCTTATTAGCGAGTTGATTGGTTCCATCCTACTCTGTTGGCAAGTTATAATTATCTTTTGTTGTGTAGAAAATGAGATGAATAGAGAGAGGCTACTCCACTAAAGGTCTGTTTGACAAGGTTGTAGTTTTTAGTTTTCGTTTTCTAAAAAATAAAAACCAAAACTAGTTGTGATTTTTATTTTGGACAAAAACTCATAGGTGTTTCATAGAAAGTATCAAAACCAGTTTTTACTTTTTTTCCCCTTCATTTCTTTTTTCTTCTTTCCTTTTTTTTTCTTTTCTTTGATACATCCCTAGGGGTGCAACTTAGACGGGAACCCAACCCGAGAATCCAATATTTGAAAAGCCCATCTCAACCGAACCCAACTTGGGTTTTTTTTATAAAAAAGCCCAACCCAACCCAACCCAAGTAAAATTACTATGGGTAGGGTTTCAACCCAAACAAACCCAAGTGCAACTAACATCGTTAAATCTTTTGTCTTTTATTTAATAAAATGATCCTCAACTTGTTTCATTATTTAAAGACTAACATGACTCGCATTTGACTTATATGATATACTTTATTTTTGATAAATGAAAAGTTTAATTTATTTGGTCAAAGATGAAATACAATACTATAAAGAAATTTTTCTACATCAATCACTAAACAAACACATAGATCAAAAATTAAAGACAAGTAATGAACTCCATTATAATAACAAAATACTATAATCTTCCTTAAACTAACAAGATAAATAAACATCAGTATGTGTAGTGGGGAAAAACAAGCAATAAGCTATTGCCATCGGCAGAAGAAGAAACAAAAGAAGAAAAACACAAGGCAACAAAAGAAAGAAAAAGAAGTTTGAAGAGAAAACAGAAGAAACCAAGACAGAAGGAGACGAAAGGGTCTTGAAAACAAAATAAAAGCAGAAGAGAAGAAGGCAGCAGGTGGCGCAAAGAAGAGAAAAGAAGACGGCGACAGAAGAATTTGGGCATCGCGGCAAAGGGCGAAGGCACACTGGTGACTGCCTCGGAGAACACCGGAAGGTGATGCCGGCCAGCCCGTACTACCTCCGACAGATGGGTAAATCAGATTTGAAGGCAGCCTGGCCATCGACAGCTACGGCGTATCCCGGCGACAAGTGAACGACGACGCCGATCTCGATTTGGGTGCATTCAAACGTCACCGAAAATCTGCCTAAGAAAAAAAATCTGTTTCTACATGGTTGCGTTGGTGTTTGTGAGAAGTATGGGAGCACATGGATGTCTTTGGGTACGGTTGCATTGCGAGTTGTCGATGGTGAAATAAAGCGACGGCATGCCACCGGCCGATCATACCACTGTTGTGAGGGTGAAAATGACGAGACCACTGTCTTTGCCGGAGAAGCAGGAGCGGACTGTTAGGGAACCCTATAAAATGATTTGGGCAAAATTGGCTACGCCTCCGCCGACTGTCGAGGAAGGAGAGAAATCGGAGAATGAAGGGAGATTCGTTGACTTGGTTTTTTCTTTTTTGGGTTAGGATGGGTTAGCTGGTAGCTCAAACCAACCCACTTTTAAATTAGTTGGGTTTGATGGGTTAAAACCTGTCCATATCTGAGCTAGGTTGGTTAAAGTCCATTCTAACCCATCCCAAATTACACCCCTATACATCCCTACTCCCTATCTCGACACACAGATCACCACCAACCACCACCCATTGCCATCAACCTTCTGCCAGGCTCGCAACCAACCACCATCTACTGCCACCACCCGCCATAACCGGCCAACACCACCACTCAACCACCTGACATTACCACAACCCAAACCCATTGATGAACCAAATTCTATAATGTCATCATAAATGACAGATCCACAGTGATGCGCAGATCCACTGATGAGTAGATACACCATGATGCGCAGATCCATCGCGATTCGTTACAGATCTGTCAAACTTGTAGAGGGATCTGTTGAAGAGATAGAAATGACATTTGGTGCGATGGTGTTGGGTTTTAGAAGTAATACTAGTGTTGGGTGGTGGTGATGTTGCGGTGGCGATGATGGGGTGACGACAGTGAGTGGGTGGAGCAGATATGTGATGGTGGGGCTGCGACAGTAGGCAGATTTCTGGTTCAATGGCGCGTTATTTTGAGAGCTCAGTAAGCTCACCCTTCATTTGACTCCCTTTTGTTTCAGAGCAATGCTTGGGTAATTACTTTACCTGATTCATGTGAATATAGTGTGTGTTTGTATATGTATTAAAGCCATGTGCAGTGAATGTTCTCTCTGTAATTGTTGTGTATGTTAGCAAGATATGTGGTGAAACCATGGGTTTCCAGGTGAATTGGAGGGGATGTCGCGTGAACCTGTGAAGAGTGTGTGTTCTTGTGTGTGTTTATTTTTTCGGGTGAGTGTATATGTAATGATCCGTGGATATGTAGGTGTAATTGTGGGATTTAATTATGTTAGTGGATTTTAATGAATCCATGTAGATGTTTTCTAAAGTTGGGGGACAAATTAATGGGTGTATATGTGAGTTGGACTGTTGGAGCAGCCATGTACTTCGGCTGAAGGTGGAAGAAGAGAGGTATGTGTATAAAAGGTGAAGTAGTGTGTGTGGTGGATTTAAATAAGGCAGGTGAGTCTTTTCCGTAGTGGAATTGGGTGGAGCAGATCTGTAACAGTGGGATAGAATTGTTGGTATGGTGGCGGCAGCAGGGTAGGAATGTGAGTGGCGATAGTAGGGGGGTGGCGGTGCTGGTCTCGATTTCAGGGTAATCGACGGCGGTCGGTGGTGGCGACGGGGATGGGGGGAGCTAGTGGGAGTGATGAAATTGGAAAAAAAAAAAAGTGGGTTCAAAAGTGCTTTTAGTGAGTTTTCAAAAAAGCAATATAGAAAACTGGTTTATAAAACTGAAGGGGGAAAAAAAACGAAAAATTGTGAACCAAACGTCGATTTTTTTTTTTTAGTTTTCAAAACTGGATAAAAAACTGGAAAAATAAATAGTTTCAAACACTACCTAAGTTCTCTGTGCTCCATGCTACTGATGATTGTTTGTGGGAGTAAAGCATGCCATTAGTTCTCTCTATCAATAAAGGTTGGAGAAGGGAAGGTGATTTTATGGTTCATGTGGCAGTTATCTGAAGTGATTAGAGGTGTCTCACTGAGCCTTTTTCCTCTGAGATGGTGGGGGCAGGTGCCGGTGCTGAGAGTGAAGGTGAGGGATTGATATGGCACGAGTTATTACTTGTTTATATGAAGCCTTTTCGGCAAGAGGAACATTTGAGACAAATAATGACACAGCGGACCTGTTATTGTGGGGACATGTAGACCTAGAGATGATTCATGCATTGGTCGAATATCATCTCTGTGGCAAAGCTGTTCGGGAAGTTCGAAGTCAGTCTCATGACTTTCCGGCCTGGGAGGAGGTTCAGCTGTGAAGTCACTCAAGTCAAAGTGCCGTTGGAATTTGTCCAGGGAATTGTGGTTTTCTACAAAAATCTGTCTGTGGACTATTTGGTTTTCTGGGCCATCTAAAGGGGCAAAGTGATGGATCCCATTCAAGAGGTTTCATGTGATTGGGGTCTTGAAGGTTTGGACTAGAAAGCCTCAACAGCTGGGCTTAAGAACTCTATGGGTGGTAATCTTATATGGCACAGAAAGATTTAGAAGGGTTGTTAGCCCTAAGCTGAACTTTAAGGTGCCAAGTTCTGGAGTGAAGTGAATAAATGGACCTCCTGTTGACTGAGGAATTTTTGGCCCCAATCTCAGCTCTCAATGAGGTCTCGTTACCTTTTCCAGGATTGGGTCATTGTTTGAGGCTGAGATGGATCATGCTGTGGGGGCGGGTGAAGATGGTAAGGGATTTAGAGCAGCATTGAGGATGGTTATGAACAGGATAGGTAGTTTGATAGAGGTTTCCACTGTCAAGTTCACTTTTCTCTGTGCAATGAGTTGATGCAAGGGGATTGGAGTTGTATGTCTGGGTCATTGCACTAATTAGGAGCGGCTCGTATAGTGGGCAATGAAAGCCTCATAGGGCCCGTAGGTTTTGGTTTTGCTAGTCAGTTTAAGGAGTTCTGGCAAGTAACTACTGAAGCAAACTTTATTTAGTTTGCTTTCGAGAGACTAAAATGGATGAATTGATGTGCATGCTGGGGTATCTACACATGCATCAGGAAAGGTGTGGGAGGAAATGGTCGATTGGGTGTTCTTCAAAGCTGGCGATGGCATTCTTCAAAGCTGGTGGTGCCATGGCATTCTTAGTCATGTGGAACAGAAGACTTTCTACGAAAATTGATTTGCTAAAGGGGTGTAATTTATTTCATGTCCCTTGCAGAGTTTGGAGGAAAAGTTTACTTCATGTTTTTGGGGGTCTATGTGTCGGTTATCCGACGTGTTCTCTTTGCACGCACTTAATGGCCGTGTTACAATTTCAGTGCCTTGGTGGCTTAGGTGGTTTTTATTATACTCCTTATGGACATTATGTTTTATCTACTAACACTGCCATTTTTGGTCCCGTTTTGACCAATGAAATCCCTTTCTGCGAATCCTTTCTCTATGACAAAGTTATGAATTGATAGGAAACAGATCACTGGGGAAGTTTGATACTTCTATGAGCTTACAATGATTAATTTCTGGACATTTCGCATTTCGTGATTCAATTGTTGGAGAGAATTTGTAGGTAGTAGATATGCGAGACTAATGTTTTAGCCTTCTTTACGAGCCTTGCCAGACGTTTTACATTTGCTTGTCAGTCCCCTCAGGCTAATAACAGTTAAAATATAAGCATTTGCCAGCAGAACGTACAAAAAGAGCCTCATGAAAAACTCAAATTGTTGAAGTGGTTGCATGCAATTGGAGATGAGGGTCACATGAAGCTTGAGATGAAGACTCTTAAATTTGATCATAACATGCTAGAATAAGACACTTGCTAGTGTCAATCACTTACAAAGTAAATCAATCGAGCACTGGAAGCTCAAAATAATCTATTTGATAAGATCTAACATGCGTTGGAGTTGAGGAAGGGAAAAAAGAAGACACTATATAGCTGAAAATTGTGCACACGTCCTCCCCAGAACATGAAGTTACCAAGGTGACTTTGGGGAGTTACAAGGTGCCCTGTTGCAGCATGATGCCTAAAGTTCATGGAAGGAGGCCTTGCCTTAGCATCTGTCTTCCAGTTATCAAGGTGCCCCCTGCAAGGTTTGGGGAGTTGACAAGGTGCCACCTTGTGGCGTGATACCTAAAGTGCAGGGAAGGAGGCCTTGTCTTAGCATCTCTCCACAAGTTGAGAGGTTCTCATTAAGGAGAAGAGCTGTTTTTATGTGAGAAATAGCATTTGAAGGGCAGAAACACGAGAGATTAGTCTTTAAAACAAATATCAAACCTCGTTCTTTATATTCGCTCTGTATGACTATACAAGGAAGAACAAAATTTAGTAGCTACGTATGCCTTTGCACTTATTTGATTCAGTTCACACTTATTTGATCCATTTCTTTGTCTAAGTATGATGCTAACTTTTGATCACAGATACATCTCAATTTTGTCAATGACGTCAAATAGTCGGTAGGGCTTTCTTGTGCAACATGTATGATTGTAAAAACTTGGTTCATTTTAAAAGCCTGTAGTTCTACTCGTATCTCTCCAGATCTTATATTAATAATATCTTCCAGGATATTAGGAGAGGACTTAATTCTGTTAGGAGGATATGCAAAGAAGATCAAATATCTGGAGTATTTGGTCCAGTTTTTGAGTTGCTTGATTGTGATGAAAAGTTTTTCACTGCCGTTGAAGTTACTGCTGGAAACAGGTAAGCGCAAGCCAGTGTCTTTCAGGAGCTTCAGCTTTTCAAGGTCAACATCGTTGTTGTATGATCAGCTGACTGACTTCGTAATTCGTTAGCTTTTTGACTTCATTCTTTTCATGCTTTAATTTATCTTATGTAATTTCATTTCTCCGATTTGCACAGCTTATATCATGTGGTGGTTGAGAATGATGAAATATCAACACGGATAATCAGAAACCTAAATAGGCTTAAAGGCGGACGGGTTACATTTATACCATTAAACAGGGTGAAGGCCCCTCAAGTTACCTATCCACAGGATAATGATGTGGTACCTCTTTTGAAGAAGTTGAAATTTTCCCGCAATTACACTCCAGCATTTGCCCAGGTTAGCGAGGAGATGAGGTCTTTGCTTTGTGGAATAATTTTTCTGTTAGTAGTTACAATAAAAAGATCAACACTTAACAGTGTTGTGGATTGGTCAATAGTCAGCTAGCTTGGCTATATTGTGGTTGTTCTTGCCTGTCCTGTTTGGTCCATGTCTGAAAATGAAATATACTTCGATCAGATTCACCTAATATGAGTTCACTTTATTGTGAGTAAAAGTTTTACAGCCAATATAGTTTCATTGAGTTTTGCTTTGAGAACATTGAAAGTTACTGGTCAAATGTTGCTCTTAGTTAAAAATAGTCAACAGTGAATGATAAAAGCATGATTGTATTCTTACTATGAGTTATGATATTTCAAACTAGTTCGAATGACGTGAACTAATCTTGATAACTTTGTTTGATTTCAGTAGTTGATTCATGTATTTTCTTTAAATTTCTGGGTCAGAAGTATCACAACTATTCCCCATCTCGGTTTTGTGAGAGAAGTTTTCTTAGCTCGCTCGTTCTCTCTCTCCACACACACACACACACGCACATACACACACTTACACAAATGCAGCTTTGAGATAGATATTGATTCTAGGCAAAAGAGAACAAAAGGGAGTAGTTCTTATGTACATGCATATATTGTCAAGATTTATTACTTTCATTCGTAAAAAGTGATGATTGCGATTTACCGAGACATTCCAAACATTATCTTATGTGCTGGGTGCAAAATCGCTTATATGCCAGTGAACAATTACAGAGGAATGTGCTATGTTACATTGTTGTTTTTAGTTTGACATCATACAATGGGGGATAGCTTGTACAAAAGAATATTTGGTGAATGTCTCCACATGTTGTTTGCCTATTCTATTATTACTTGCCACTTTACCCCTTAATTATCTCACAAGTTATTGCCTGAGTTTGCTTGGCAGGCTGAAGCAATAACTGAATTAAAGATGTCTTACAATTTCAAATTAGTTATTGAGCCTACATCTTAGGCTGCAGTGATCTGTTGTTGAATTACGGAGACTGGATGCAAGTAACTTTGTACACAGCCTAATGAAAACTGGGTGACTTACAAAGCAAAGGGTTTTGAAGACTGGTAATATAAGGTGCAAGGCAAGGAACTCTGAACCACAATAGAGATCACGATTATCACTAGAATGCTTTTAAACCCTATGCCCTCTAATGCCAATGATTCAACCCTATCACGATTTGAGAATCACTTGAACTAGCATAATATTATAAAAGACAAATAAAAGAATAACAAAAAAATGTATGTTGCAATAAGACTCCCTCTGTCCCAAAAATATTGATCATATTTTTGGGCTGTCCCAAAAAAATTTATCACTTTCCAAATTAAGAAAGAGACTGTAGGTGTTTTTCCGTGTTTACCCTTTTTATACTTATTTTGTTCTATTTTCTCTATTCACATTTAGTCCTCCACCAACCCACTTTCTTCCTCCCTCCTCTCTCTCTTTGGGTACAATGGAAAACTCATAAAATATGACTCATATCCTAAATAAGCGTGCAAGTCAAACACGATCAAATCTTTTGGGACGGAGGGAGTATCATCCATTCTAGAAAACTCATAAAAATACAGGTTAAGCATAGGTGCTTGTTTCTTTAGGTTAAGAAGAAATAAAATTATTGTTTACTGGTTAGAAAAACAGATATATGACATAGTGAGCAGTGGTTTCAAATTTAAGTCTTAACAGTTTGAAAAGAATACTCTATAATGTGCATTTTCTTCCATCTAGGTTATGAGTGTTGGGTGGTGGCTACTAATCAGAAGCAATATCATGCTAACAATAGGAGAATGTCTGCCGTTATTTGGTTCAATTTCTTACAAAGCTATAACACATCTTAGCTATTCTATATGTTATTTTTCAAGTTATATGTTATATTTGTCAACCAAGTGATGTGATAGAAGGAGGGTGTAGGGGAGGATTGAGGGTATTTTATAATATATATCTTCAATGGTCCTAGATGGTCAGGACCATTGGTTCCGGACCATCCAGTATTTTCAAGTCGCTTATTATGATTACAAATGCCTTGTCATTGTATATAAATGACATTCTCCCTAGCAACCAAAAAATAGGAATATTTCTGCATTGTCTAATACTTGACACGGTCTCAGTAATAGAATTTGCTACTTATTTGGAGTGAAGGTAGGGGTATGCTTATATAGTTTATCATTAAAAACAAAAAAATTCAGAGAAAAAGATGACATTCATAACTAATTAATTTTTTTGGGAAAAAAACTCTCAACTGAATAAAAAAAGGAAAAAAAAAAACTCTGGCAGTCTCTGTATATTCCTGTAGCATACCATCTTATAATCTACTAAACATTTTGATCAAGCAAAAAGATTGAATATCACACTATGGTATGTGTAATTGTTCTTTGGGTTTCTTATGCAGTATTTGTTTATTGTTATGACTTTTTCTCTTTAGACTTTTATTTTCTCTTGATATTTGTTTATTGTTATAACTTTTTCTCTTTAGACTTTTATTTTCTCTTGATAAAAGGCAATATTGCTATTTTGAAGTAAGGTGTCAATAAGCAAATGTGTTCCAATATATTTTAAGTACTTTAGTAGTTCAAATTTCATAAACAATTTTTCTTTGTAGATCAAACATTGTTAATTTTCTTATTTTAGAGCTTTTTAGGAATTACCTAATATATAAGTGTATTAGTTAGGTAAAGTTTTACCATGTTTAGCCTTAGGCTGTTATTAATTGACGAAGGCCTATTAAGAAAATAGTAGAGACATGTGCAACAAGAGAGCTTAAAATTTTCAAAAAGACTTCTAACTCAACAGTTTAAGCACTAAATCATTATAACTATTAATATTAATTTAATTGTACAATTTAAGTTGGACTTTGTGAGAGCGCTCGAGATAAAAAGAGAGCACTACAAAATTTGAGCACTACATATTGTATTAGTTTTTGTTTGTTCCATTGAAAAGCCATTAAGATGTTTTGCGGAGTCTTTGTTAGCTTTCATTGTCTTGTACACGAGATTGCTTACTTTATTTCAAAGTGTTTTTGGCCATGATAACGAAGCTCCGCTTTTGTCGATGCAGGTTTAATATACATCATTACGTAGCCTGCATGATAACAAAGGTTGAGCTTAAATGGCTAGAGTGGAGCTCAAATATCAATTCTCAAAATTAACTCTTAAGCTAGCTTTACAAATTTAGATTTACTTTTCAAGTTTTATATGGCCGGAAATTTTAACGTTGAATAGGCGTATTGAGCTCCATAATGTTACATGCTTCTGAATACTCTTGCTTAAGTTCGAACCTTGTTTTTAAACCCATGCCTTTTATGTCGAACTGTAACGCCCCGAACCCGAGGGTCCGAACACGTCCTTAAACCTTAACCTAATATGACCAAAACATAACAGTTGTAATGGTAAAGCAGAGCATTTAAAACACCATAACACAATTATCTGAATCTCAAATACTTAACTCCAAAATAGTTCAAAACTTAATTACAATCCGTATGACTATTTTGAATAATAACAGAAAAGAGTGAACTAAACTAAGAGTTCGTCTAAATGAAATCAATAGAGTCTAGTGCTCCGAATTACGAACACCAAGTTCTGCTGCAGTACTAATATCTCACCCTTTGTGCTACTCTTGGCCTGGAAGGGGGAGGAAACAAAAACAAAAGGGTGAGCACGAATTGACTAGTAAAAGATCTTACACCCAGAGGGCCAAAAACGAATACCAAATTTGAGTTATCAAGTAGAGTCAACAAATAGAAATTTAGATAACTCAATCAAATTTCACAAACGAATAACTATCATTGCCAAAAGATGATTAAATAACCAATAGGCTGAATTTCAAACACAATTTATCAAAACTTGTGGGTGTCACATACATAATTGCTTTTTATTAAGCATCACAAATCATGGTTAGACCATGGCAAATATCGCAACCGCCGCGTTACATATAAGTCACGATAATCAAAAGTGACTTTTATACACAAATATCACCCACAAAGTATTTTGATAAATATAGCAAATATTCATTCGAAGTCCAAAAATAGTCATTGTAGATCCAAATCAAAGAGAATGAAAATACGAATTCAATGAAACAAAAATCAGCTGAATCGGAGATCGGATGAGTGAGATATTGGCAAACAAAATTTTTTGGATAAAAACGGCACGAAGATCGATAAAACTTTTAAAAGAAAAGGGCCACCCAAAAAGTGACATGTGGCATGTCCTTTCATTGAAACTCTTGAAATCTGAATGAATGCTTCAAGGACGAAGGACAACTGTCCTTTTAAAAAAAAAAAAAACTGCTCGACAGTTCTTCATAAGAAAAAAAAAGAAAAGAAAAGAAAAATGACTGTTTTGTGAAAGATGGCCGCCCTTTTTTTTTTTTTCAATCTGTTGGATCATCCAAAAGTACGAAACGGGATTGCAAAAAAATAACTTCGTACGGCTGAACAAAAACGAGACTAACAATTTCGACCGATATCTTTAAATTAATACAACTAATCATCCTTTATTGAATGTTTAAAAATTGTAACAAAGGACATCATGGAACGAAAGAAAACGGATTCGTATGAAAATAAACATGGGTGTACAATACAAGAAAAAGAGAGCATAAAATCCCTTACCTCAAAATTGCGAATCTAACACCGTGAACCCTTTTTGCTTCAATACCTCAAAAAGATGCACGCGTTCTTTTCTCTTCTTTGTCTCAAAATATCAAGACTCTTATGACTCTTATGACTTCTTCCTCCTTATATAGTTCACTAATTTGATTCTAATATGACTAGAAGTCTCAATTCCTAGTATAATTTATCACAATAAAAGTCCTTATTCCAAGTGTAATTATAACACAACTAAAAGTCCTTATCACGAATGTAATCAATATAACTTCAAATTTTCTTTTTCTTAATATCTAATCTAATTATATTAGCCACTAAATAGTACCAAACACTAATTTTGTCACTAAAAGAGTTTCCAACCAAACTTTCTAAAGTCCATTAATTAACTCTAGATCAAAACATCTTATTTTTTTTCTAATCATTGTTCACTTAATAAGCAAAAATCTGGGGTATTACACGATGTTTAGCCTACCTTAGTCTGAACCTTTGGTCAACCCTTTTCTTTTTTTAATATCAAAACTGCAAGTACCCTCACACGTGTGTGTGGTTGAGAGAATCTAATTGCTTTATTGCAAGAGTTGGGTGTTACGTTTAGGAAAAATTGTTAGTAGTGAGTCTTGTGTAATAAAAGATGTATTTTGACAAGACAAGAGAAACGCAGCATTGAATACGGCTAAATCATGTTAGTGGTTAACTACTAAAATATTTGCTGCTGCAGTTCTACTACAGCAAGGGATCCTAATCCAGCTTGACAAAGTAGACAATTAGTAAGATTGCTGCCCTTTATCGCCCTTATCGATGTTAGACATCATTATCTTGGGCCAAGACCAATTTTGAGAAATTAACTATACTGTATTATCATAAATCATGAAATTTATTTTTCTTCTTATTTGTATACCATGAATTTAAGGAATGAGCTAAGATTTTATACCAAAAGTGCACATATCACAATAGTCTTAAATTAACATAACTGTAAGAAAACAAATTATACAATCATGTTATCCAAAGCATAAAAAGGTTTTTCTGAGAATTCGTAAGCTTTCATTCAATTGTACGGTTATTTTTATCGAATATGAGAATTTTAAAGAAGTTAAATGTTTAATAAGAGATGAACTAATAACATTTAACATCTACTAATCTTTTTTACTTTTTCTTGATGTTGCTTGTGCGCGTGGACTAGGGCTTGTTACTAGCTTCCTTTCTTAGTATACTGTGTTGTGTGGATTGCTAAAAGTTTGGGTAACTACCTCTGTGTATAAGCAGTTTCTGGGTTCTTCAATGTTAATTCTAACTGCCTTGAAATTCAGCCATTTGAAATTTAAAGAAAAATAGATTTGAGGCAATTAGGACATATATGATCCACATTGGTTAGATGCTTTTTCAGTTAATTAAATGCTAATTATTAGTTTGTCTATCTCAGTCAGTTGTGGTCATTAACTTTATTATTCGTCTATGGGTCCTAGATTACGCTATATGGGTCTTGACTCTCACTAGTCCAGTATAGTTTTTCTATTGAGAAAAAAATGAAAAAAAGAAGGAACATCACGTTAGTTGTCAGGTTTCTATTCAGTCCGAGTTGAGTTGTTATTTTCCCGGCACTTCTGCATTGTCACTGTCCTTTGTACTTGTTACGTTAAGTATTCTAGTTCCACTTGCATTTAGGAGCATGAGTTTATCTCTGATATGACGAAGTGTGCGCTGCTTACTAGATGTTGCTTGTGTATATCTTTGTATTACTCGTCATTTGTTTCTTTCGACTTTTGGGGGCTTCATTTCCTTTTGGCACTACTGTTTGCTGTTATTATTTATTGTAAGAAGTCTGCTTTTGGTTTTTCAATTCTTACTTCTGTTGTTATTTTGGATGTTTGAATTTTGCCTAGGTCTTTGCTAGAACAGTAGTTTGTCGAACTTTGGACGTGGCAACAAGGATTGCACGCACTAATGGTTTGGACTGCATAACTTTAGAAGGTTGCCATAAAATTGTGTATCATTTCTCCCTTAAACGCTTTGGTCCATGTCCTGTTGCGTTTATATCGCTCCCTTCTTACGTTTCAGGTGATCAAGTGAGCAAGAAAGGTGGAATGACAGGAGGATTTTATGATTATAGAAGGTCAAAATTGAAGTTTATGAGCATTATCAGACAGAACACAAAGTCTATTAATGAGAAGGAGGATGAACTGGAAAAAGTTAGATATAAGCTTCAAGATATCCTTCAACTATCTGTTTTCTCGTGTTGGTTTTGTTTTTCTTTTACACTTCCTCTTTATTTGTTAGTGTTATTTAAGTTGGTTTGTTGTTGCTGTTTATCTTTATTGTGCACTGGCATGTTTAAATGTACACAATTATACACCGAGGCATTTATCTCCTTGTGGGTTGTGTGATTTGTAAACTACCATGATATATTTCCAACCTCTGTTGAGATAACTAAAGAGTTATATACATCAGTCTGGAGAAAAATATTCTTCGTTTCAAGTTGCATATTGCTCGTGTTTTATCACCTTATTCTTGCAAACATACTTTATATTTTACAATCTATTTGTTTGCTGTGTTTACTTGAGTATTCCTTGTGCATGTCAAATTTAAAGTAACCGTTTCTTTTTGAATTTCCTCTTATCAATAGATTTTCACTTTATGTCTCACCAAATTCCCTTTCTTTTCAGCTAATGTAAGACATTGTTGGCGTGAGTAATAGTTCTTATTGAGCTGAATAATATCTCCTGTTGCATAATGTTTTTGGTTATAATAACAAAAATTCAAAATTAGTAAGTCAAAAAGGATCGTAAAAACTAAGTTTCTGTTGGAAAATAGTTAGGATTAATAAATGTCTAACAACTATTGTGGAATTGAATGACTTAGAAACTAAATGTTGTATCTTTAGGACGAGAATCAAATAAATTTAAGAGACCTAGCATTTTGCATAAATAGTTTTAACTTTTATCATTTATTTGTTTTTGTTTCCTATTTCAGTCTTCCTTGTTCTAAAGTTCAAACTCAAGGGTAAATATTTCTTTTGAATCAACAAGTCTCCTTATAATTAGGCAAATATAAGACATTGTTGGCTTGGGGAATAATTCTTACTCCATGACTGTAACCAAAAGCTCCTGAGTTCCGATCTTCTTCCTCCTATAATGTGCTTCAGCCATGCATTGGTAGTTCATGCTGCGAGTTTATTATGGGATATCAGACTTTTTATGATCTGTTCAGTAGGAAGTTGAATTGCTAAAGTCCTGGGAGATGGGGCGGGGGCGGGGTGGGATGGTAGTGGCTAAACTCTGACAAATTGACATGGCAAGATCAACATTAAAACTGAACTGTTCCCTGAAAGATTTTCAAGTTGCATATATTTACCTTTTCCTTCAATCAAGATCAGGGGAAGCTTTATGCCACAATGTGAGAGGAGCCATGGATGTTCCTCTGTCATTTTTTTTTTTGTACTTTCTCTTTCCCTTTTGAGAAGCAATGACGGACTAAAGTTGCCGTGAAATGATAATATACGGAATAACAGGCATCAACTTTATTTCAGTTGTCTGGCAGTTTCTGTGCATTGCCTGTACATGTCACTGCAAAAGTGTGGTTGAGAGTTGCTATATATGGTTAATAAGTGAATGCTAGACGACTGTTAACATTTTTTCGCTTTCTAATGTCTGCAATTGTGTTGATCTCAGATGCCAATATCATTAGAAGCTTTCCCATCTTGGTTTCTGCTGCTAGGTTTTACTTAATTGTTCGCACAGATAGACCACCAAATTAATGAACTTGTTGCCGAGCAGCAGAAAAACGACGCCAAGCTGGCTCATGATAAGTCCGAGTTGGAACAGCTCAAGCAGGATATTGCAAATGCCAATAAGCAGAAGCAATCCATATCTAAGGCTTATGAGAAGAAGGTTGTGAGGATCTGTAGTTGTTTTCGTGCATTGCGTTCTGTAAATTTAACTTTTCTAACTGCTTATGAAATTTTTTATCTCCTGTAGGGAAAGTTGCTCATAAACGTGCAGTCTCAAATTGATCAGCTTAGATCAAGTATGGCTATTAAAAAAGATGAAATGGGCACAGAACTTGTTGATCACTTGACCCCAGTAGAAAAAGAAACCCTGTCGCGGTTGCACCCTGAAATAACGGAGCTGAAAGAGAGGCTTATTATCTGCAGGGCTAACCGTATTGAGGTTTGATAATGGAATCTTTTGGGGTGATCAAATAGACTCCGTGCTTTTATCAAAACTTATATGTCCGCATGCTTAATTCAGACTGAAACAAGAAAAGCGGAGCTCGAGACCAATCAATCAACAAACCTTGTAAGGCGCAAAAACGAATTGGAGGCAATAAAACTGTCTGCAGAGCCTGACATGATACAGAATGAAGCCGAAATAAAGAGGCAGGAACTAAGGGATGCTAAGTTATTAGTTGATGACATTGCACAGCAGCTCAAAAGTGAGATTCATTTGCATCGGCTGACTTTCCAATCTTTAACGATGCTCTCGTGGAAGTTGCGTTTCTGACAGTTTCTGGCGCAGGAGTTTCTGAAAGTATAGAGGAACGAACCAGGAAGCTCAAAAGGATCAAAGATGAAAAGAATAAGTTAAAGGTAGTCTGTCTATTTCAAAGTTTCAACTTCTGGCTTAATTTTTTTCGTCTCAAACACTTACATTCTCCTCTTATCGCAGACTTTGGAAGATGACTATCAACGGACCCTTCAGGATGAAGCGAAAGAACTGGAACAACTATTAAGTAAAAGGAGTGTTCTTCTTGCCAAACAAGAAGAGTACTCGAAGAAAATCAGAGAATTGGGTCCATTGACCTCAGATGCCTTTCAAACGTATTACTCTCCTCGTACTTATGTGCCATCGGTTAGGCTATTGAAGTTAACTTTGGGATCCTTCTTGTATGTTACCCAATTGGGGAAATTCAAGTTGGACCATGCCTTACACATCCCGTATGGGCTTTACATAACGAACTAGAAACTGAAAATGAATTGCATGCCATCATTAATCCAAAAACCTTCTCCTTGGAAATCTTGTTCTAGTACATGCAATGGCCTAGATGATGGTCCATTTGCTTTGCTATTTGTTCATTTATGGTATTTTATGAGTGGTTTAACTTCTACTTTGTTAAAGTTAACGAATTAGGAATCTTTATGTAATGGCTGTTTGAGTTCGAGGCATAATTAGTTGCACCTGATTTGCTTGATGGAGGACATATTAGAGGATTATTTGAGGATCATTGAGAAACTGAGGCAACTTATAATCTCTAGTGTTTCATCAACGATTAAACTTAGATGGCTGCAGTACAAGATTAGGAAATTATTTTTTCCATGCTGGGAATGAAGTATTGCATGGTAAAACTATCATTCGATAACTCTCTCTCTCTCTCTCTCTCTCTCTTCCTTCCAGCTTCTGTAATGAATAGTCAGAATTGCTTTGCGATATCGTGGAAGAGCTAGCGTTTGCTTCCTATTTATTTGTTGACTTGTGCTGATCTGATGACAAGCTTCACGCTATTTCATGTGCAATCTGTCTACTAATAAATGTTCACTCACTAGCTTACTTGTGAACCCCTTATTGTCTGATTGGAAGGCTTCATGATGTTTTGTTTCTACAACATTATATTGTATGTCGTATGGATAATTACTCTACATCCATTCTTGCACTAGATTTTTATGCTTATATCTTCTGATGGACCTTCCCTGGCCTGAGCCCCATGGCCAGCCCTTGATATCAATTTGTAGCTCGAACCAGCTGAACCAGCCCACAACATCAATATTTTTAGTAAGTTAATTACATATTCCAGAAATGCATTAAAAATAATATACTCGGTCGAGCTATGAGGGCAAGAAAGTTAAGTTAAAGGTTGCGTTCAAACACTGGAACAGTTATGAAACCTTTTTCTAATACCCAAAACGGGTGATGTATATATAAGTGCCTATATACAGTACACGTGTGCGTGTGTATAAGTGTACATGGGTCGACATTTTGACAGAGCTAGGTGTAAGAAAACTCCTATTGCTGTCCCAGCGGGCCTATGGATTTATGTAGTAAGCCCAGGCGTGTGATTGGTTGGACTATGCCAGCTATTCTAGGCTAGGTTGGCCTGGACCTTTAGTTTGACACTTTGAGTGTTACGAAAAATAGGATTCTTGACATTTCCTGTAGTATAATGAAGTATGCGAAATTTCAAACTTCATACCCAAGTCTGCGTACTTGAGGTGGCAACACTTAAATTCCAGGTATAAACTGGCTCATGGCTAGTGATGGAGGTTTGCTGCTGTGGTAGTTATATGATGTATTCATCCTCACGCTTTAGTTGTAGGGTTCTGAGGTGCTTTTCTAAGCATGTTGACATCCCACACCAAGGAGTGGAGAGTTGTATAAGGCTTTATAAGCTTTTGCTTAGGATAATTGGATTAAAGAGTACATAGCCATATTGGGTTAGAATGCCAGGTCTTGGTAATTTGATTCAGTGTTACGTGTACCGAATATTTGATGAATCCGTTAGTGGGATGCCAGTCCGAGGAATAAATCTTTGTGACAGTGACATGGCATGAGTTTTCAAGTCTCTTCCAACATTGCTTTGCTCACCTGAACTACCCTTTTGTCCCAAAATAATTAAGGTCGGGTACTGGAGTCCTTCTCATCCACTCTCCCCTGTCCATAGTCAAGTTCTCTGATATATTGTCCTTCAGCCTTCGGACTTTCCATGTTTCAAGCTTTGCACTAACCCCTATTAGATTCATCATTTAGCACAATATTGCGGCAGAATAACATGCACTTTGTGATTTGTACTAGGTTCTTAGCAGTTGTTATTTTGCCAAGGGTCCAAACTGCAGGTGCTTTCTAATATGTTTTTACTTTCGCAGGAAGATAAAAGCAGTGATTGTTACAACAAGAAATTTAATCAAAAGATATTTCTCTTCTAGTTACGCACTATTCTTGACTATGAATTTCTACATCCAATTATTGTTTGTGTACCATTTTTGAACTCAAAGTAAGTTTTACTATGGTTTGAGTTGATAATGTAATACTTGTGAGCAACCGGTTATTGTGCTTGTCAAGTTTCTTCGTATAACTGTCTCTAAGAAGGCCGCTTTTTTATATTTATTTCTTTGTCATTCAATGGGTATAACAGGTACAACAAGAGCGTAAAAGAAATGTATAAACTGCTTCACAAGTGCAATGATCAGCTACAACAATTCAGCCATGTGAATAAAAAAGCACTTGATCAATATACAAATTTCACTGACCAAAGGAGAGAGCTCCAGGAAAGGCAGAAAGAGCTGGACGGCGGCGATGAGGTGCCTTCTGTCATTCATCTCTTTATTCTTCCTTAGCTGTTGATCGTGATGGTAGGTCAAATTAAAGGAGCCAATGATCCATTTAACTTGGTTTTCTAATAACTATGCAGAAAATTAAAGAACTTATAACGGTGCTGGATCAAAGAAAGGATGAATCAATAGAACGTACCTTCAAAGGTGTGGCTAAGCATTTTCGAGAAGTTTTTTCTGAACTTGTCCAAGGCGGCCATGGAGTTTTGGCTATGACAAAGAAAAAGGTTGGATCTCGTTTCGTTTGATCTGTGAAATATATAACTCTCTGGCCTTTTACGACTTAAAGTTTCTCTTGTTTGCTGTGCTACCCTATCAACTTGTATTTCCACATTCTAGAGTGCTGTTTAATGTCAAAGCTTTAGCAATTATGCTTATCTTAATAGCTTCTGAAAGGTGGGCCGTTGTTTTTTGCATCACAAGTATCAGTTTTACGTTAAAAAGTGAGATGGGAATCTCAGAGTATCTGGTAGAAGAATGCATTCCCCCTTTTTACGGGCTGGAAATTGAATCCCCCCCTCCCCCCCCCTGCTGCCTGCAAGATGGAAATAACCAGATAACTTGGGTTTGGGGTGGGGTTAAATAATTTAGTTGCAGGCTTCGTGGAGGAAACTCTTCAATTGTGTTTTGAGGTGCAGATTTCTTGAACCCTTCTCCGTTAATTTTTTGACATCTGCTTTCATATTTTTGTCAGACTGTCGTTTACTGTGATATCATTTCGTGTTTGATCACAGCTTTTTTGCCGTGTTAGGTTCACTGCCATGTATTCAACTGTAAAAACTGGAGTTTTGTACTTTCCTGGAGCAGTGATCTTGTTTTTTTTTTTTTCAATTACGGAATTGGTGAACCCTTTTGTAATTTTAACAGGATGTTGATCATGATGACGATGATCATGATGAGGATGGGCCTCGTGGAACCGATACGGAGGGAAGGGTTGAAAAATATATTGGCGTCAAAGTGAAGGCATGCCTTTTCTCTTGCAATTGTTCTATTTCCTAAGCAATGTCCATATCATGTGGTACAACATTTCTAAAATAATATGACACGAGTATTCGACTAGTATTTAAGCTTTAGCTGGAAAGTGCATTCAAGTAAGTTTTATCTTTATGGGCTAGCATTAATAGCAATACCTAGTTTCTAGTTCAGTATCAATTGGTAACTTCTCCTTTTAACGTTCTTGCTATGGCAGGTTTCTTTTACTGGGCAAGGGGAGACACAGTCAATGAAGCAGTTGTCTGGAGGTCAGAAAACTGTGGTTGCACTGGCACTGATTTTTGCTATACAGCGATGTGATCCTGCTCCATTTTATCTATTTGATGAGATTGATGCTGCACTAGATCCTCAGTACAGAACTGCTGTTGGAAGTATCCTATTTCTATCTCTTTAAGTGTTTTGTGTGCACCCTCCTCTCCAATAGAGTTAATGATCTTTATTGAAGAGAATAGTAAACACTAAACACTCCATCAAACAGCAATACCATGATTGCTCCTAATGCAATACCCTATGCCACCAAACAAATGACTGTATATGCCCTAGTAGATTTTTTTTTTGTTTTGAACATCTGATTATGATTTTAAGTACAAACTGGACTGCAAAAATCTGTTTTGACACATTGAGCTGCCATTGTTTCCTTGTTTGCTAAATGGTAGTTCCAGGAGGCAACCATCTGCGTTGCTAATCATCTGCGTTGCTAATCACTATTCTGCTGCTCGTCAGTTTATCTGCTGGTGTCCTTCACTTTTTGTTTGGTAGATATGGTTCGTCGTATGGCAGACATGGCGAGTACACAGTTCATTACGACAACATTCCGGCCAGAGCTTGTGAAAGTTGCTGATAAGATATATGGGGTGACACACAAAAACAGGGTTAGCCATGTTAATGTTGTCTCCAAGGAGGAAGCATTAGATTTCATTGAGCATGACCAAAGCCACAATGTCGACTGATGTTAAGAGACCTTAATTTTAAGGGTTTACTTTTTTTTTTTTTTGTATGTGAATTTCCTACAAAACTAGTTTGATGCAGTGTATGAAGCCAATACACCCTCGCAAATACAAGCTCATGTGCTAGCCATATGTTTCCATGTATATATTTGGAGTTTGAAGGCACAGTGGCCTTTGCATTCAAGTGTGTATTAGCTGAGGCACTGGATTGACACTGAAGGTACGGCCAAAGTTGATACCTCCCCTCCCCCCTTCCACTAAGCTCCGGAAGCTGACACGTTTATGACTATGTGGCTGAATAAAAATTTAATACGTGCGTTGTAGTATAAACATGATATTTTTTTTATAAAATTAAGAGATAATCATTAAAGATGTGTAGTTTTACAGGAACACTTCCATCCACCCCTATACATATGGAGTGGCCCTAAGGGGTGGACAGAAGTCTTCCAAGTCGGTCAACAAGAGTCAATTCTTCAAGTCAGAGCTGTGTCAATCTAAAAACACAAAATTTTCAAGTTGGAGAAAACAACTAGAGCTGTGTCAATCTGAAGACACATTCTTTAAGTTGAAGGTTACATCATTTAAATTCAGACATTCAAGCTGTTCGGCGCAGAATTCATTGAGTGTTTGAATGAACTCAGTCGAATTTGCCGGTTGATTTGAAAACAAGCTATTATGCCTTTGGTTAAGAGTTAGTCAATAGGAGAATTAGAGGGCATTTTCTTTATATAAAGATTTATTCTATTTACGGTCCGTTTGAAACTAATTCTTTTAAGATTTAGATTTCAGATTTGGAATTGGATTTGGAATTTAATTCACTTTTTTTTTTTTTGGAACGAAAGGGAATTCAAATCACGGAATTCCAATTTTGTGTTTGGAGAACAGAGGAAATAGAAAGGTAATAAATTTTTAGACAATTATATCCTTGACTTACGATGAAAAATAAATTACAGTAAGTTGTTTCAAGTGTGCGAGTGTCACCGCATGGTGGTGGTGGTGGCAGCACTGCACGGGGTAGCAACATCGACGGTGGAAGCAGTGGGGTGGTCAACTGATGGTAATGATGGTAGTGGTGGTATTGAAGTGTAACAAGGTGTAACTGGTGGTCGTCAACTGACGCTAATAGTGATGGCAACAGTGGTGGTAATAGTGACGTTGGCAGCGGTGGTGGCAGTAGTGATGGTGGCAGCGGTGATGGTGGCGGCGGTGGTGGCAGTGGTGATGGTGATGGCGACGGTGGTGATGGTGACATTATTGGTGGCTATGGTGGCAGTGGCTGTGGCGGCGACAATGGTGGTGGTGGCAGTAGTGGCAGTAGTGGCGGTGGTAATGGCAGTAGTGGTGGCGACATTGGTAGTTGTGGCAGTACTAGCGGTGCTGGTGGTACCGCTGTGGTGGTAGTAGTGGTGACGACAGTGATAATTGTGGCAGTACTAGCGATAGTGGTGATGGCTGTAGTGGTGGGGGATACAGTGGCGCTAGTGGTGACAATAGTGGTGGCGGTGGCAGTGTGGTGTTGGTGGCAGCAGTGGCGTCGACGGTGATAGTTGTGGTAGTACTAGTGGTGTTGGAGGTGGCGGTAGTGGTGGCAGTGGTGGTGAAGGATGCAGTGGTGGTGGTGGTGGCGGTAGTGTTAGCGGTGGTGGTGGCGGCAGCGACAGTGGTAGTGGTGGTGGCGATGGTGGTGGCAGTAGTGGTGGTAGTAGTGGTGCTAGTGGTGGTGACAGTAGTGGTGTCCGTGGCGGTAGTAAAAGTGATGTGGTGGTAGCAGCAATGAAGATGGTGGTGAATTTATTGTTGGAGAGATCCTGAAAAAAGAGTACGATAGGTAAATAATTACTTTTAATTCAAGTAAATTGAAATCTCATAAAATCCTACCTTTTTCATCGGATTTCACACAATAAAAACAAATCCAGTCAAATCTCATGCAATTCAATTCTAATACCTTTTTTAAGGGCAAATTACACAAATATCCCTGAGGTTAGGGTTTAATTACAATCAAGAACACTAAGTTTTAAAATGTAACATTCAGTGACCAAACACTTTTAAAATGTATCAGCCGTGTCCATCCGTCAGGGTTCCGTCCAAAAAGTGTACTTTTTTAATGATGTCAACAATACGTATTTTTAAAATGACGATACTACCTCTTGTACTGTATATACTGAATATTTTTAATCTTTGATTTAAAACCCTTAATTTGATTTCAGCCTTAATATACTAAATTTTTAATCTTTGATTTCAGCCTTAATTTGAAGATTTGTGCCTCCCGATTTCAAAAATTAGGGTTTATTAGAGCCTTAATTTTCAAATTAGGGTTCCAAAACCCTAATTCATAGTGAATCTGAAATTCATTGTGAATTTCATTCCATCAATTCAATTCAATTCCATTCCATTCCATCACTATTGTCCAAGTATCAATTCAATTCCATCACCAAAGACCACTTAATAAATTACAGGAATTGCACCTGTCCTTGGACCACCACCCCGCCGATCGCCTCTGCCACCGTCGCGGACCTCACCCCGGCTCTGCCACGCTGTTGATTACGTTGTCCGTCTCCCTGAGCGCCACCATCCCGCTCTCCACAGAAAGGAAGATCGAGCGGAATGACTATGCTAACTTTCCAAAGCATGAAATTTTTCTAAGTATAGGATTTGGCATTCTACACATATAAGAGCAATTGAACTACAGCATGCAGAAAATACTAAAGGGAAGACAATAGAAGCGCGTACCTCGACAAGAACATGGCAAGGAACCCTGCTAGCTCATATATCTCGTCCTTATAGCAAGGACCCATGCGAAAGTTGCTCGCCGACACTGACTTCTGCCTGGGTAGCACGGTTGCCGTACCATATAAGTGTTTGATCCTCCCGTTGTACGTACCCTTTTGATGGCTCCTTATCACCGAGGCAAACCCTTGCAGTTCTTTCATCGTCTACCGTCCCTCCGTTGTTAACTTTAGTTCACAAGCATTCTCCATCCCGTGCATCGGCAACCCCGTCAACATCATCACGTCGAGAAGCGTTGGCCTAATCTCCCCAAATGCCGTAATGAACGTATGTGTTTGCGTACTCCATCTAGAAAGTAACAATGTCAAGCCCTTAACATCCCTTACCAGATCAATCACCTTGAACGTAGCCTCTATCATAGCCACCAACCCCAAGAACTCCAACCTCTCCACCCAAGCTGACTGCTTTAGCATGTACGTGCACCAAAAGTTCCACCCCACCAGCATAGTGTTGTGCCCCTTGAACATCACAGGCGACCACAGTATATCGCCATTTCGCCAACAAACGCGGCACGTACCTCGGCAACATCACTTGGGCAACCTACCCACTCGGCGCACGGACATATGGCGAAGGAACCATCAGACTCTCTGCCATCGACGACACACCCCAAGGACCCACAAACACATTCGTAGCCACTCGCTGGCCTAGCTCTCTCCAAAGCTTCTTGGGTGGGCATCCGGGCATCTCCCCCTCGCTGTTAACAATATATTGCTTTGGCTTGGCATTGGATCAAAGCTCCTCGCCCCACCATTAAAGCTCAACGGCACCCCCGCTACCTCAACCAGCTCGGCCTCGTCATCTCCAAACATGTCTCCAAGCACCAACGTTGATCGTCCACTCACTCCACCAAGACGTCGCACACTTTGCTTCAACCTTGTCTTCTTTGGCAATCCTCCAACATCTTCTCTTGCGCCGGGCGAAACATCACTGCGTGCGCCATGCCCCCGGCTGGCCTTGGCCTCGGTACGGGCGGCCTCCGTCTCTACTCAGGCGGCCTCGGCCCATCTCTCTCTCTTTCTCTTTCTCTCTTTTCTTCTTTCTCTCCCTCTCCCTCTCCCTCTCCCTTCTTCCTTCTTTCCCTCCCTCTTTCTCCTTCCTTTTCCCCCTCCTCCTTCCCTTTCCCTTCCCCCTTCCCCGCCCGCGTTGCGCCCGCACCTAGCTTCGACCTTGGCCTCAACCAAGTGGCCTCGGGCGGCCTCGGCCTCACGGCCTTGATCGGCCGGCCTTGGCCCCTTCCACCATCCCCCCTTCCCTTAACCCCATGGCCTTGCCCCCCTCCCCTCCTTCCCCCATGCTCGGCCTCGGCCCGACGGTGTGCCTTGGACGCAGTCGCGGTTAGCCCATGGCCACCCCTTCCCCCACTTACTCCTCCTCTCATACCTTGTTGCATCCTTTTTGCTTCTTGTGTTGTCCTCAATCTCATGGGTGAAGCTCTAAGCTACTTCTTCTCTCCTCTCTTTCCTTCCTATCTTCTCTCTTTGTTTGGCTAAGTCTCTCTCTCTCTCTCTCTCTCTCTCTCTCTCTCTCTCTCTCTCCCAAGTCTTGAAGTCTTGCAAGACTTCACCTAACTTTCCCCCCAAAACTTTCTCAAACCATTCAAATTTTAAAGTTTCCCTCCAAAACTCCAACAACTCTTTTAGCGCTCCATGTTTTAGCGCTAACTCCTTTCTTTTGCGCAATCTTTTTTTCAAAGTAGTGCTATTATTTTACGTTCATAATTTTAAGCCGCTATCAATTTTTCGCACAAACCCATTTCTAGACAAATTCTTCTTTTGCGCTATTTCTTTTTTTTTTCACGCTAACACTAATGGAAACATATGTTCCGTTTTTGTTTTTGCCACTCCATTTTTTTCTCGAGGTTGCTATCACGCTGTGCACGCTACCACATTATTTTTGCAAAAAAAAAAAAAACAAAAAATCACAAATTTCAAGAAAACCTCCGCTCCATCACGTCTTTCGTTACTATAGCGCCCGTTCCTCAAGATTCGACCCCGGCACGTTTTTTCAAAGACCGACGCTTATGTGTGTAGCGCTCGGGTCGCCCCTCCGCGCACACCACACGCAGGGAGCTTATGTTCCCAAATTATCTTGGTCGGACCCAAGGGCACTCTGGGGGTCCCACTTCCTGCAAACACGTCGACGGATGCAACACTCAATTTTCCAACGCATCAAATCTGTCAGCGTGCGCACGCTCAAGTCACGTGCACGATTACTTCACATTAACGTCACTCACGGTAAAACGAATGTCGCACCGAGACCACCCGAACACCTTTTCATAAAAAATGTCGACTGACGGCGTAACCGCAGCAACGGGGTCAAGGGGCAAAGGCCTTAGCCAACCCCATGGGGTCGGCCTCGGCCTCCTCCAAGGCCATGGGTCGGCCTCGGCCTCCATGGGGCCTCTGCCTCCATGGGGGGTTGGCCTTGGCCTTCCCCCCACCCCCGGTTGTTCACTTTTTGCGTGTGGTCCTTTTCGCACTTTGTTTGCTCCGTACGCTTCATATGTGACCTTGGCACCTTGTTTGTCACATGGGTACGACTCTCACCAACATGCTCGTCATAATGCAACTTTCGGATTTGTCATCACCCATCAAAACACCTACCGTCAGTGCGCCCGAAGTTCACCGAAAGAGGGAGTGGCCTTGGCCTCCCTTCATGGGAGTTGGCCATTGGCCTTGGGCCCTTGGCCACCCCTTAGGGTTGGCCTCGGCCTACCCAAGGGGTTGGCCTTGGCCTCCCCAGGGGTGGTGGCCTTGGCCTTCCCCCAATTTTGGCCTATGGCCTTCCCTCCCGCGCGCACTTGTTTTCTCGAGTATTTGCACCTCCACGATGTTTACGGACGTCCGTACATCAACCTCACGACGTCCGTTATACATCACTCACGACATCCGCCGTCCGTCCCCCATGACCACGCACCGCTCCCGCGATGCCCATCGCCCAAAGTCACACGCTACCGCTGAATGTCTCGTCACCGACGACCGCATACCATCACTCCCAATTTTGTCATTACTACATGTTGCATTCATTATTTTGTTATAATAGGCGCACTCAACTCACATCCCATCTTCGGGACACCCGACCCCCGCCTGTGCACCGTCTCCGTGACGTTCGTCACCGTGCCTGTGTGCCACTCTCATGATACGTGCCCCCGGCACCAAATATTGCTCTGCGACGTTCGTCGCCGCACCCGTGTTCCACTCTTATGATACATGCCCCTGGCACCAAATATTGCTCCGCGATGTTCGTCGCCACGCCTGTGCGCCACTCTTATGATACGTGCCCCCGACACCAAGTATTGCTCCGAGACATTCGTCACCGCGCCCGTGCTCCATTCTCATGATACGTGCCCCCGACACCAAGTATTGCTCCACGATGTTCGTCGCAGCGCCCGTGCACCATTCTCATGATACGTACCCAAGACACCAGGTATTGTCCCCGCGACATTCGTCATCTTGCCCGTGCGCTACTTCAATGATACGTGCCCTGGCACCAGGTATTGTCTTACGACGGGCGTCGCCTCACCCATGCGCCACAATCATGTTACATGCTTCCGGGGGGCAGCGTTTGTAGTGCTCCGGCACGAGGACCCCTCGCAGCAGGATGAACTCACAACCTTATAGTCATCACTGCCACGAGATGGGCTCGCAACCTTAAAGCCATCACTGTCACAATCATGGGGGGCTCTGGCACGAGGACCCCTCGCAGCGTGATGAACTCACAACCTTATAGCCATCGCCGCCACGGGATGGGCTCGCTACCTTAAAGCCATCGCCGTCACTGTCACGGGGGGCTCCGGCATGAGGACCCCTCGCCACGGACTCTGAGCACTGAGCTGCAAGCATGTCCACTCATGTTACCATTGATTGTCGACACCACCAGGGCAATACCCCCGGGTCACTCCGGGACGGGAGCAGATCCTCAGAGGGCATCGTGCCTAGTTAGCCTGACAGTTGGCTACAGGGGCAACCCTAACCGCTGTCAGGTTCTCTCCGCGTCTCTTGACGCATTTTGTGGGATTCAGTAAGGGCTTGGATCAGTGGCTGGGCAACAGGCTTACTCTGATCATGCTACCGCGGTGCTGTCAGTCTTATCAGACAGGTAGAGCGACGCTGTATGGGACATGCAACGTGAATTTGGGAACCGACAGTCCAACGGAGAACCAGTATTTTGGGACCCCCGACCCCTTGGTGACGTGTCACTCCCAGGGAATGACACGTGGCACTTTTTTTTTTTTTAATGATATAAGCACACTGTTTCCTATAAATAGTGAACTTTATGACTCAAAAAAGGACTTTTGGCTCATTCTTACAAAACCACTTTCTCACTCTAGAATTTGGGAGCTCTTGGATTCTAGTGAGAGAAACATAATTTTGGACCGTAGCATTGGACCCCGACTCAGACCTTAACTTGGACTGTAGACTGCCTGCCCTGCTTGTCTCTGCCTCATCTCCGCAGCATTGCCAATCCTCATGGTCTGTCTGGGAAGCCTTGCTCTCTGCCCTTACTCTGCCCTCACTGTCTTTCACTTTGCATATTTGGAAGCTGACTCGGACTGCAGCCTTTGTGGCACCTCCACGTAGGCACGAACCCACTTTCCTTGGCATCAGTTGGTGAGCGTTGCATCAATTGTCTTGATTGTGGTCCTTGGAAATACTCAAATCACATTTATGAAATTTAGGTCCCTGCCCCATATGGGCTCTATTTTTGGGGAGTTCTACAAGGGGTTGGAGAACTGGGCACGAGAGATATTTGGGCCAATTAATGGGGTTGGGGCGGGAAATTCCCATATTTTGCCATCCTTAGGTTTATACCTTTTCAAATGCGTAGAATCAAATTTATAATAACTACTTGTTAAGTTACAATTATTTGACACGCTATAAATTAAAAATTCGGGATGCATGCACTTGTGTGTAGTTTCGGCACGAGTTGGTCAAATATTGGCAATAAGAAAAATTTGCAAAAATTTTGGGAAATTATTCTCACATTGCCACAATTTTACGGTGCGGTGTAAACCATCCAACCCGAGAAATGAAAGGGTATTCGGAGGCATGACATCATTTCTTCATGTAAAGATAGACAGAAGGAAGATCATGACCGAAAAACATTACAACAATAACGGTTTGATACACATATAGTTTACGGTTTGCAAGTCTCATCACCCCTCCGACCACCATCTCTTTTTTACATGACTTGGAGTGTGCTTCAGATTGATTCTCAAAAGTAAATTTCAAATTAAGTCTTAATTAACATTTAATATCAGCTTTAAGTTATTTTTTAGCAAAATCAGCTTTAATCTATGAATGATGTTTCGATGAAAAATACTAAAGTAGTTTCAATAAAACAAAAAGACCAAAATTTTGAAAGCAAGAGAGATACTTTGGTGCTTTACTAGGTCAAATCTGATTATAAAAAAGTGACTCATAGACTATCTATGTTTCCTCGGATTATGATCTAATCAGAGCTTTACCTTCTAAAAGCTGATTATATATGTTTCAAATGTTTGTCAAACACCTAGCAACCTGATCTAATCAGATTAACTCGGGTTTGACCATCCAAAAATCAATCTTAAATAGGCTCTTGATTTTGAAACAATTCTAATTATATATATATTAAGTCTCATTTCTTCTTTTATCCACTGCGAACAAAATTTCTAATGTCTTTTCTGAAAAAGAACGTCTATTTTCATTTTTACACGTGATATGTTGCTGAAAAATGCATCAATGGCAACTTTCAGTATCTTTTGACAATTGAGGGTATGATAAGCTTTATAAGGTGTTGAAATAGACATTGTCTTTTTGACTTAAGAAATCAAATAATTTTCACAACCGTGATTCCTTGAATCATTTCTCTTATTATATAAGAATCATTTCTCATATTAATCTTAACTCATGTCGTGGAACTGTTAATTTTGAGCAAAACAGTTTCCTACTTTTCCAATGTTTAAACTACACATTACGTTGATTATGGCTTACTACACAATTTTACAATTTGTAACACCTTAATTACATCTTCAAAAACTAAAAATCTTCACAGCATTAATCATCAATTAAATTCATCATAATATTCTCTTCCTCTCTTTCTTTCTCAGCCTAACATTTGCGCTGCACATATATTTTTAGGAACTCATTGTTGTTAAAACTTGCTATCCAGCCCAAGAACATGCTTTCCAAGAGGAGAAATTCACTAGGTATATATACTAACCGATCCAAAATTCCATGTGTTGTTGATATCGGAGTTGACACCCACCCTCACAAATAATGTCGAATATGAGGTGATTCCAAAGACTCGAGTCGAGTAAAGCGGATGTGTAAATTTGAAAGAAGCCGTGAGAAAATAACCTGAAGACCATGGAGTATGGATATGACCTAGCTTTGATATCATGTAAAGTTACAATTTGCTCTAAATAGTGCACTTCGTAGCAGCTTACTCTCTTGCTAGTGAAAATCTTTTTCTTTTTCTTTCCTTTCTAGCGAGATAATATTCTAGTTTATTTCGCAAGAATCTCTAGAAAAAATCTTGGCTTAAAAGCTTGTTAGGCATGACCACTCACTTTGACTTTACTATAAGCATTTTAATTAAAGAAGTCATAAACGAGCTAAAAGAATATTTGCAAGCTGGTCTGTGATATCACAACCAAACAAATAAAAAACGAGAAAAAAATACTTTGATAAAACCTGAAAAAGTGTTCTCATTAAATTCGACTCTTCTTGGACGAAATACTAAACAAATCTTAGACGAAGTACTAAACTATTACATATACATATTCTAAAACCTTAAATTAACTTAACGTAGAAAAAATACTAGCCAGTATATGCTTTCTAACTCGCACCAACTGCTTTAGTGGTGAGTCCAAAACCAAAGGGGAAGAGCGGATCATAATGTGAATCCCCAACATTCATTGGGAGTTGGTCCACAGTCTTGAACCAAGTACGCGAAAGTTTCCCCGAGAATCCGTAATCCCCGAAGAGAACGTCGGCCACGCCTTGGCCCTCGCTGCCCGGTAGCCAGGCGGCGACAAGCGCGTCCATGGACGAAAGGTAAGGCTCGACCACCAGGGGGCGGCCCGAGACAAGGACAACAGCACACTTGACACTCCCACAAACATTGGTGATGGTGTCTGCCCCTGGCTCGGGAATGGTCAAGTTCACGTTGTCTCCAGCAGTTTCAGCATAAGAAGGCTCTCCCACAACAACAATGGCGTACGAGAAGTTGTTGGACTCGACGAAATCGGCATCAGGGTTTTCGCTGTACATGATTTCTGTGCTCGGGTCTACCGCGGCTGAGATGCCATTTAAGATGGTCGTCCCTGTACAGCCAAGTAAATGGTCCACCATGTTAGAACTTGTAGCAGCAAGAACTCATCCTTACTCATTTTCTCTTTGGGTTACGAGTAGCATCGAATTTGGGGAGTAGGAAAACGTACCACTAGTAAGGTTGTTGCCGTCAAGTCCCTGCCATGCGATGGTCCAACCACCGCATTGGTGGCCCAGATTGTTGGCATGGCTTCTAGCAACTAGGATCCTTGATGCCTTCTTGGGGAGTGGTAGTAAAGGGCTGTCTGCATTCTCTCCATTCTTCAAAAGCACAAGCGATTTCCTTACCGCTTCCCTTGCCAGATCTCTATGAGCCTGTTTGACAAAGAACATAATAAGTTTGTATATAAAGAGACCAGTATTAGCCAAAGAACATGGAAGACACAGTTATTCCAAAACTCTGATGAATATGGAGAAGTCGGTTTAAACCACTTAATGAGCTGAATCTTCGAGAAAAGATTCAGATTGATCTTTCAAATTAAACTCAAGCCATGGGAAAACAATTGCTGGTGATGGATAACCAACCTGACTCCCAAGATGATGAACAAAGCTGAAATCTGCCAAGGGATTCTCGAAGAGACCCATTCTGAACTTAACCCTCAAAATCCTCCTCACGGCATCATCAATACGACTCATAGGAATAATTTTATCATCGACTAACGAGGTCAACGCGTCTATGAATTCTGTATGGTTGAAAGGAACCATGACCTGAGAACCAAGTCATCAGAAAATTAAATACAAAGTGTTTTAAACTCAAAAAGGGACTTTCTACGATCATATATGCATTGCCGTGGAGAATGAAGAGACCAACCATGTCAATGCCAGCTTGAATTCCAAGCTGAACCGAGTGAGTGTAGTTTGCATGGGGTTGGGGGTCAGTGATCTTGTCAATACCCTGCCAATCTGAGATGACAAAACCCTATAGTTCGTACACGAACAGAAACTTCAGCAAACTTTCTTGAATTTTCACAAAAATGAAATTAAAGAGCATTATGTGAGCACTATCTATACCCTGAACTTTAGATCGCCCTTAAGAAATCCTGTGACAAGCTCCTTATTAGCATGCATCTTGACTCCATTCAAGCTCGAGTAGGAGACCATGACCGTTGAAACGCCCTTGATGATGGCGTTGTAATACGCTGGCATGTGAATGCTTAACAGTCCACGTCAATCGATCACGGTGTTGTTTTCATTGATCCCGTTGACAGTGCCACCGTCTCCCACAAAGTGTTTTGCGCATGCCAAAACCTTATCACTTTGAGAATTTCCCAAGGAAATGTCAGCTACCATATTGTGATCAGATTCAACTTTAACCCCATAATCTCTAAGCAAAAGATTTGCTAAACTTACTTTCCACCAAGGTAAGGTACACCTTTTGGTTCATTAGCTGGTATCTCGCCTTGTAAACCATCTATAATATCAGTCATTTGTTGAACAATTTTGTGATCTTCGCTGTAACTTTCGTAACATCTACCCCATCTTGGATCTCTGCATACCTATTACAGGGGAAGAACACACGCAATATCATCAGAAGGAACAAAAAACGCTAAGCATGATGTATATTCCAGTCACATATGACGATTCAAAATTTAAGTTCTTTGACATATTAACGACTTGTAAACATTGACTTTAGTCACCACTTTTGTTCTATTGTTCATATATTTGCAACATTAATTCAAACCAGTCATGAATATATCACTTCTAGGAAGTTGGTAAAAAAGCCAATTGAAGTCTAGATTTGAATGCATACCGCGATACATGGAGCAAAAACGTAGGGAATGCCAGTTGCTCGGGTTTCGATGGCAGTAGCAGCACCTATCCTTTTCACAAGGTCTGGGTCTCTGCAACAACAAAATTCATCATATTTTGGGCCAAGTAACGACAAATCATATGCTAAAAGACAGCCGAGAGTAGTACTTATTGACCTCAATAGTTTCATTATGCTAAAGATCAAGTAATCTTCACTCAAGAAGCTCAATAAAGTTGAAAGAAGAAAAGTAAAATGATCAATCAATGCATAAAATCATCTTGTGGAGTAATAGCTTCAAATCCTGATGCATTGGCTCATAACATGTGAGCTTCTTTTGAACAGACGACTATACATATTTATTCTTCTTGTTGCCGTCCAATGTGGACAACCAAAATGAGTTCACCACATTCCCGAACCTTTTGCAATGCAATCAAGCAGAGCAAGCTTTATGAAACTGTTAAAAGCATCATAAGCGTCCTATTCCTATATAAGTCTTTGCTATGCCCCTGGAACATGGTCATAGAAACAAATAGATATTTAGAAATTTCTATATAATTTTCAAAAATTTCACCATGCAAGCCAATCTATGAACAACTTGAAATTATGAAAAGAACAAGGCAGGTTTATTTCAGACTTTGCGACAGGATAGAAGATGGTAGGCTCATCTAACACTTTTCTCCTTTACACATTCTTCTAGTTTTTCAGTGTAGTCAGCGGAGGTTTGAGTGGAAGAAAGGTCGATATAAAATAGTATGGTGTATGTATGTACTTGCCTGGTTGCTCCGAGGCCAACGTTATGAGGGAATATCGTAGCCTTATACACATTATTATGCCCATGAACAGCATCAATTCCGTAAATCATGGGAATCCCAAGTCGGCTAGAAAGAGAAGCATTCTGAAACCCATTCACCATGTTAATCCAGTCCTCTGCAGTAGCATGTGGAAGCGGCACACTTCCTCCACCACTTAATAAACTTCCGATGGAGCATTCCTTCAATATTTCAGGCGTTGCACTGACACGATCGATCTGTGTCATCTGCCCAATCTTCTCTTCTAGCGTCATTCGTGCCATAAGGTCATTTATTCTGACAACAATTGGCTGTCTAGGGTCCTTGTATGCCATGTATTTTGATTCTCCCACGGCTGCCCACACGCATAACCACAGGAATCCCACAAAGGGGACTGAAACCCTTCCGTTCATTGCCTTACTAAGCTTGTATACTACGGAATCTGAAAAAGCAGGAAAAGAGAGAAAGGTCAGAGTGTAATGGTGCTCACTGCTTCATCATTCTCATTAGAATCACAATCATCACAACTTCCATTGACTGAGCTTAAGCCATAGACCGCTTTTGCGCTTATGATAACAACTCATACATGATAATAACTACTATAGTCGTCACAATGATGGAAGGCGAGATAACATAAGACCAAAATCGAAACATCATATATATGACAACTACAAACACAAACATACACCGGAGTTGATTACAAGACCTAGATTTTCTGATCACAAGGACAAACGAGACTGGAGCCGATGGTACAACGTTAAGATTCAACAGATGATGCACATAGTGCTTGCATATGGCTCGTTAATGTGTACTCATACAGAATACACTTAGTACGGAAATAGATCCATCTAACCAATGTAGCGAACAAAACCATTCTGTAATATCAACAAGAAAGAAGAAGTCTAACCAGCAGAGAAAAGAGAAGCAAGTAATGGAGTCCGAAGAATGTCCAACCCCGAGTATTTATAGTGTGGAGAACTGAAAGGACGTTGGGTAATTAATTATTTGGATAAGAATACATCTCCTCTTTGGACTTACTTTGAATCATCTTTAGTCAAATAGAAGCAGCTTTTTTGGGTAACAAATATTCTGTAAATCGTTTCAGTTATTATAGAGGTATATTAGGATCCTCAACGTTATCCGTTGTACTACTATTACAACACAAGTACCAAAGTTATATAAGTATTAGGATCCTCCATTCCGTTATATTATTGTTGCAAAACAAGTACCACAAACACAGCTAGAAGTACAACAAATGGAGCTCCTATGACTGCCCAAGTGCCACCTGAGCATAGGAAACTAGAGTCCGTTTGAAATTGATTAAAAAAAATAGATTCAGCTTAAATCTTAATAAGTTTTCGAAATCTGATTTAATTAGAATCAGTTTGTTGTTCGGTAAAAATAGTTGTAAACTAGATTAAATCTATAAAAAATGTTTGGATAAAAAGTACTTAATTCACGGACACTTCATAAAGAATATGAGAAGTACTTAAATACTTAATAAAAAGTGTTTAAACACTTAACCAAAAAGTACTTAAATTAGTTTTTTTGTATCTCTCCATGTAGTTTAGCCGTAGCAGAAGAGTATAACAATAGGAAAAGAGATAAACTCCAGAAACTATCTAAGAGTCACACTTTATTAATAAAGGGGTATGAGAAGTCTTTTTATGAAAAATATGAGGATATGATAATAAATTAGAACTGATTATGAAAAAAATGATTATTTCATAATCCTCACTTTTGAGGATTATAGATTAAATTAATTTTTAACTTTTGGAGATGGATTAAATCTCTTAATCTCTTTTGCCAAACACTCACATACCTGATTTAATTTAGATTAAATCAGGTTTGATCATCCCATAATCAATCCCAAACACCCTCTAAGTGCTTGTTTGGTATTGAGGATGAAAACTAGGGAGAGAAAAATATCATCCCGTAGATCATTCAGATATAAGGGAAAGAGGATATTTTTTTCTAATACCAGTAAAGATCACGTGCTTTGTATGTTATATAGTAATTTGAAATAAAAATATTATGAACTTTGATGAAAACCACAATTGAAATTAATCATTGTGACTATTATAATTAAATTATAACAATAAATCAGTCGTTAAGTGCTAATCAAATACTTGAAAGATGAAAAGTTAATTGCATAAAACACGATTTTACTTTCAAACCCGAATTTTTCACCCTAATTATCATTGATATTTTTTTTTACTATTTATCGTACCTATTTCTTTCGTCACATCAACTTGCCCCAAAAGAGAAAAATTGACTGTTTCATATTATATCTTGTTATCAAATGTGCATTAACATTGTAATTAGTTTTCAACATATTTCACAAAAATCTAATTCTCACGAAATATTACAACATTGACTGTACAATAATAAAAATGAAGAAATTTTTTAGAGATGATTAATGTCAAGTACATATATTGGAGTTGTCTAATTTCTAGTAATATGTTTTGATGACATATATATAAGTCTAGAAAGTGAAATTGAGAAGAAGTTTGAATTATTATTAAGTGATATTAATGAAAGTAAAAAATAAACCCAAAAAGGATTGTTAAAAGTAAAGTATCTAACGAAAAAAAGTTATAATTATAATAAAGTTTGTAAGACGAAATGCTTTAGGAACTTAAATGTTGCATCTTTAAAACAAAAAATCAAGGGAACTCAAGAGATCTAACAAGACACATATAAAAACTGAACTGCTTAAGTAACAAATTTAGGCTTTGTTTGAAATTGTTTATTTATTTTTTATTTTTTTCTCTAATTTTGTAAACTGGAGAAAATAAACGCGTTTGACACACAATTTTCATTTTTTTCCCCTTCAGTTTTGAAAATCAGATTTTAAAATAGAGCTGTTTTTGAAAACTCCCATTTGGAGTTTTGGGTTTTTAGTTTTCGTTTTTATTTTGAGACCACCACCGCCCACCTCCGCCGGCCACCACAGCTCGCCGGCAGCCCAGCCGGTGACCACCGTCAGCCACCGCCGGTCGGCTGGCAGCCTACGACCACTGCCACGCCCCACCACCGCTACCGCAAACCACCACCAAAGAATAAATTCAAAATAAAAATTGGGTAATCAAACACCCAAAAGGAAAAATTCTAAATAAAAACTGGGTAATCAAACACCCATTTGTTATTGTTAAAAAAAAAAACTAAACTGGTTTTTGTTTTGTTTTTTTGAAAACAGAAAATAAAAACTAGAAGTTTTTTTAAACCCTAACTTAGTAGCCATAACTTTTAATAATCTTTTAAAAGTTTTTCTATCTTCACTTTTAGAGTTTTGACACTTTTTCTGCAAGCATCACCATTAAAGTTCAAAATATCTTCACTTAAGATTTTTAATATCATTCATTATCAATCTTGCTTGTTTTTGTACACCGATGACCATTTCTTATAGCAATGGTTATAGGGGGTCAAAATATACCCTGCATTTTATTTGCTTTTAGTAATGATCTAGTCTATTACTCCCTTTGTCCCAATTTTTTTTTTTTTTATCATATTTCCTGAAAGGATATTTTTAATGAAAAATGTTTAGCCATTTTAATTCTCTACCCTTCTTACCCTAAAAAAGCAGGGTCACCTTACGTTCTTGAACCGATAACTATCTTTCGGCTAAACCAGCCTCAAACCTTTTTTTTTTGTTTTGGATTTTTAGTCATTATATCTATTCGTGGGCAAAGATTGACCTCCGTGGAAAAGATGATTCAATCCCTTGAGATTATTTTATACGCTAAGGCCAAATTCTTACCTGTTTTGATTATATTTATAGTCTTTTGTCACTAAAAGATACATTAGTTAACCTCTTTAGTGTCAAAATATTTAAAGTTAGCCAAAACAGTAAAATTTAGCCTTACCATTACAAAGTCAATATATTTAGAAAACTTTTAAACTTGAAAAGAATAGTTTAAGATTCTTCTTCTTTTTTTTTTTTTAATATTTAACCCCCTACGTTTCAAAACTTGAGAGTTTTCAAGCTCAAAAATAATTATTAATCATTTGATTCAAAATAAATTGAAATCTTTATCAATTGGATTTCATCTAATTTATGACTTATAAGAGTGAAATATACAAAGACAATAACTATATAAATAATGTGTAATCATTTAAATACATGATATCTCGAGATACAGTAGATCATAGAAAGATAATAACCATATGAAGGAGAAATTGTCATGTAAATAAGGGTATTCTAATATGAATATAAGATTATGTACTTGCCACAAAATCAAGCTATAATTAGGAGCAGAATTGTGTGATCTAGCAATTCATATACATTTAAAATTCTAAAGCTCCGATTTTAAATTAGCTTTCTTACACCAATATGTGTCCTCAATTGAAATCTAGAATTAAACTTCAGTTATATGATAATTTCAACGTATGAATATGTTTGCATTGAAATATATATACGTGAAAAATTATTGAAATTTATAGCATACACATCAACATACAATTGTGTTTTACAAAATTAAAAAAAGATTAGATTTTTGATAAAATATTCAATTTAGTGTAGGCATATTATATTTATTCTTAAAGGCTATAGAATAGACTGTCATCTGCAAGTTGTTTTAATTAATCGAAATTGATGGATAACATGCCGTAGCTCTGATGTATTTAGCTTTAACATGAATGAAGGCATTAGGTGTTGATAAAAAAAAAATTCGGTAATCAAATTAAAGAACATGCAGGAGTTCAAGGAGATTTTATAAGTTTTTATAATTTTTTTTACTAAAAGATAAAACAACCCTTAACTCTAACTAAAGCATAGATTCTTATAACGATATTCTAAGTAAAGATGCTTGATATACTAAGAGAAGGCAAATATATCCTTATTTTTAAAAAAAATACTTCAATTCAAAATGGATATTTGATGGAAAAAAAAGTCTTAAGTTAAAAAATACCCGTAATCAACACTAATTTTGTATGAAGACTTCAGTTTAAAAAAAAATAAGAATTAGCCATTTAACTCCAACGAGGATTACATATGCATTTAGAAATATTAAAAACTCCACTTTTACGACAGCTTTCTTATATCAATATGTCCGTATTCAAAATCTAGAATTAAACTTTAGGTTTATGATAGTTTTAATGAACTAATATATCTACAATAAAATTTACATACATGAAGAATAATTCAAATATGTAGCATACGCATCCACATACAAATATGAAATAAAAAAAATTAAAAAAGATTAAGTTTCTGTCAAAATATTCAATTTAGTTTACATATATTACATTTCTCCGATAAAATCTATAGGAAACTCTGTTATTTGCAAGTTATTTCCTCAATCAAATATGATGGAGAACATGTAATAACTCTAAGGTAATTTAGTTTTAACGTGAATGAAGATAGTAGAGTTTGATAGGAATATTTTCAATAATTAGAAAGCATGATTATATAATTTTCATTGGGTTTCTTCACCTTTTTTTCCTTCTCTTTTACTAAAAGTCAAAACAACCATTTACTCTAATAAAAATATATATTTCAATAAAGATATTTTCACGAAGAGCCTTGTTACGGTATGAGAAGTCAAAAATACCCTTATTTTTAATCACACTCTTATTAAAAATAGGTATTTAATAATAATTTTTTTAATCAAAGGTCAAAATCATCCTTTTTAGACAAAACATATATATATCTCAATAAGGGTATTTTAAGAAAAGAAGCTTTATAGCCTATGAGAAGTCAATAACACCCTCTTTTTTAAATAACACTCTAACTTAAAAAGGGTATATAATGAAAAAAAAATGTTATAGGCCAAAAATACCGTTACTCACTCTTAACTTTTTATGAAAATCTCAATTAGAAAAGAGTATTTTAAGAAAAGAAAAGATTAGCTATTTAAGTTCATACGTGCTTTTATATATGTATAAAAATAGATATTGATATAGATATAAATTATTTGGTCGTGTCGGAGGAAAAAGAAAAAAAAAGGAGACAAAAATGTTAATATTTACCATATTACCTTGTTAAACGAATGGAATGTAAACATTCAATAGGATAAAAATGACAAATGAATAAGTAACAATCTTTTCTTTTCTTTTCTTTCTCGCTCCCTTTTGGGGCAGGAAAAATATGGCAGGCCCAAAAGAAAGGTTCATCCCTCATGTATCAAACGAACAAATATATTATTCTATCCCTCCACTTTTCGATTTACACGTTTCCATCCTTCCAAATATTCATCCCACCAAATGAGCTTTAAAGCAAATCTATGCAGTACGTTTGACTTCCTGTTACAGGAATTTGGTGTAATGATACACGATTCTTATAATTCTCCAAAAACTCATCATTTTTTTATTCTTTTCATAGAAACATATATTTGACTTGTTTTTTTTTTTTTGATACAACATATATTTGACTTGTTGTCTAGCTAGCAACGCCGTGAATTTCGTAAAACATTTGCTGATAATCGAACTCCAAGGATGAGTCTTTGAGGTCAAATGTTGTCTTTCTCGAAAAGGGATAGAGTCATTAATAGATGGAGAGCTTTATATGACAAACTGCGGCACTTGTACTACTTTGTTAGTGCGCCAAATCCTGCTGAGTAGAAGCTTATGCTCTGTCAGACCTACCCAGATCACCAAAAGTTAGGAAGGAAACTCAAATGTGTATTTGGTTACTGAGTTTTTGTCCTTAATAATCTATTTTTAATATTTAATTATTTTTTTATTCTATTTTGAATCTTGTTTATCTATCTACCCTATTTTTGGAAATCGTGATTTGAAACAGAGATTTCAAGGAAAGAAAACGTAGTTTGAAACAGAGATTTCTTTTGAAATCTTGCTTCCTAACAGAGATTTCATATATTTTCAAAAGAAATCTTTATTTCGAACCACGTTTCTTTCCTTAAATCTCTGTTTGAAACCACGATTTTTAAAAGTGGGTTAGATAGGTAAAAAAGATTCAAAATGGAGTAAAGGAGTAATAAAGTATTAAAAATGGATTATTGAAGGCAAAAACTCCTTGGTTACTATTATGAGAGCCTACATTTGTCAACTAAGAAGTGTCCTTGAAGCCCAGAGCATCCATTCTGCACACTTCACCTCCCTTCTGACCACTGCATGATACAAGATATATATGAACTTTAGACTCTTTCATTTGCAAGATAAATTTTGCAAATGAAAGAGTATCAATATCTTTAGATTCTTTGATAAAATTGAACTTTGGTGTCATTGAATGAAGGTTCTTTTCAACGATATTGACATCCTCAAGCTTCTCCTCATGAATATGTATCTTGTTTGCAATTGCTGTTGTCCTCGAGAAATACTCTGAAACTGACTCTCCGAACTTCATTCGAAGAGCCTCAAACTCTCGACGAAGAGCGGCTTTGCCCTTGCGTTGCCTTGATACTTCTTCTTCATGGAGTTCCATATTTGTTTGGAGGTGTCCTTGCAAACAATTGTTTCCAAGATTGAGTGATCAATCGCTTGGAGGAGTTAATTCTTTGCCTTCAAATATTTGAGCGTAAGTGCATTTAGCCCAGTCCTCTGTGTCTCTGTCAACATAGTAGCTATTACTGGTTTCGCTAATCCAAAATCAACCACCTGCCAATACTCCTTGGACCACAAAAAGTTCTCCATTAGCATGCTGCAATGGTTATAGTGGCTATCAAAGCGAGGAATAGATGGTTGCACAAGGTTTTCAGAATGAACAGCTTTCCGTAGTGAAAGAAATCAAATAAAGTTTTGTTGCTACATTATTTCTTTTTCACTTTTTCCCTCTCGATGGCTCTAGTACCGCTGATATAAGATATATATGCATGTATATAGAAGTGGAGGAATACAAATCAAATAGGAAGATTAATGCTCACACTTCTACCTTATTATAACTTACAATTACTGCTCCATATATAGAGCAAAGACTAATAGATGAATGCATAAAAACATGAATAGGGGTGAGCATTTAAACCGTTGAAACCGATCCAACTAATCCTTTTATTTTCAAACCTATTTAAAAGTCAATCAGTTTGGTTTTTTTTTCCCAAATCGTACATTCGGTACGGTAGGTTCGGTTCGATATTTTTTTAAATTGCATAAACCGAACCAACCGTATAGAATATAACATATCTATATTTTTATCTAATCCTAGTTATTTTTTACTAACCATAGTTATCTAACCACTCATATAAAATGGGATAAACCCTAAATCTCTTGACGTAACACACATTTTTTTAACATTTTTCACTAAAAGTGTTATTAATTATGGTAAAAAAAAATCGGTTTTTTTGGAGTTTATTAGCATGTATAAGTTATTAATTTTTGGACCTAAACTTACCCAAATTGAGTTTGACCCAAACCGATTAAACCGTCCAAACCGATCCATTCAACCCGCAGAAGCTGAACCGTTGAAACCAAACAATTCAAACATGATTTGTTTGTTTGTTTTTTTTTTTCAAACTGAGGTTGATTGGTTCGGTATTCAGCCTCAAAATCGAACCAACCAAACCGTGCTCACCCCTAAACATGAACCCATAATCCACTAACAGTTCAACATTAATTCACTACTGATATATTCCTATTATTACTCATATAAACTAGAACTGCAATAAAAAAATAAAGGACTTGGTCAAATATAAGACCACGTGACTCAACACTGCAGAGTTTCCCAATACCTTGGTGACAGCCAAAACCTTTTTGGGGCAGGAACAATAAACTTATTTTCTGGTGAGTAATTCTTTTCTGAGTGATAGATATTCTATTCTTCCAAGTCCATAAAACTAGAGTTTCAGCTTTTTAGTGTCATTAAGATTTCGGGGTTTATGACGCATTATTTCACGTATTCCTCTTCCATTTGCTATTGACGTTGCAACAGTAGTAGACCAGTAGTTCTGCATATAAATGTGCTATAAGGCGGGGTTAGCATTCGCTGAAGCTTGCCAGCAATTTTGGAGGTGAACTTTGGCCGTCGGATAACTTCAAGCAACTCAAAAAGATTTTGCAACAAATAAAATCTTCAGCCCACTCAAGTTCCAGTCGAGTATTCATAAGATATATGTATCGGTTCCTAAGCTACTCTTCAATTTAAAACGAAGTTCACCATTGAAGTTACCGGACGGGAGACGCCATTGAAGCACATGAATGTTGTTTTCTGCTTGTTCATATTCTTCTTCTTTTTAATTTGTTTGGCTTGCTTAATCCATAGCAATACATGACTCTCTATATTTCTTCTTGTCTTAACTAGTAAATATATAGTGATTTGAAATAAGAATATTATAAATCTTAGTTAAAAAATAATTAAAATTAATCAATACGATTATTATAATTAAACGATAATAACAAATCAGTTGTTAACTACTAATTAAATATTCAAAATATGAAAAGTTCATTACCCAAAACATGGTCTTACTTTCAAACCCGAATTTTTCACGTCAATTATCACTAATATTTTTCACTATTTATCATACTTATTTTTTTCGTCATATCAAGTTGTCGCTAAACAGAATTCTGACTGTTTCATATTATATCCGGTTACCTAAGGTACACTGACATTGTAATTAGTCTCAAACATCTTCCACAAATATCTAACTCGTATGAAACACTACAAGTTTGATTGTACAACGATAAAAGTGAAGAAAATTTTTAGAGATAATTAATACCAAGTGTTTATATTGGAGTATTGACAATTTTTTTCTGTAAGCATCACTAGTAAAGTTCAAAATATCATCACTTATGATTTTCAATATCATTACCTATCATGTTTTTTTCTACCCAATTATGGTCATTTCTTGTAGCAATGATTATTGGGCGGTCAAAATATCCCCTGTAGTTTATTTGCATATGATAATGATCTATTATGTAATTCCCTCAATCCAAATATTTTTTTGACCGTCCTAGAAAAATTGATCAATTTTTAAATTTAAAAAGATTTTGTAGCTGTTTTACATGTTTATCCATTGTAGACATTTTTTTTATTCTACTTGTAACATCTCGGAATTTTCCGGAACGTTAACACTCACTATGCTGTGCCTCTTCTCTTCTCTTCCTGTATTTCCTCTCCTCTTTTGTCCCCTTTTTTGTTCTTTCTCTCAGATCTCTCTTTCACTCTCTCTATCTACCGAGTCCCAAATGGAATGAAAACTTGGGGCGGCTGCTAGTAGTAGGTTATATATATATATATATATATATATATATATATATATATATATATATATATATATATATATATATATATATATATATATATATATATATATATATATATATATATATAACCCTAAAAGCAAAATTACCATAAACCCCCTTAATTGCTTTTTGGATACTTATTCAACACTAACCCGAAACTTTTTATTATTACGAAATAGTCCAGAATAACTATTTAAGATAAACTATATGCTAGGAAAATTATTAACGGCCGTTACGCTATCCCGCTTCACTATTCGTCGCTAATTTTTTTTTATAAATCCAGTAAAGTATCGGGGTGTTACATTCTCCTCCACTTATAAAAATTTCGTCCTCGAAATTTGACTTACTTAATATCGAAGCACTAAGGATTCGTTTGACAAATTTTTTTTTTTGGTTTTCAGTTTTTAAAGAGCGGCTTAATTTTATTTTATTTTTTATAAAAACAAGTGGGTGTTTGATAACCCCTTTTTTTTTAGGTTTTTTTTTTTTTGGTGTTTGGTAACCCTTTTTATTTTGACCTTTTTTTTTGTGGTTTGCGGTGGCGGTGGTGGGGCATAGCGGTGGTTGACGGTGGTGGTGGTGGTGGCCGACGGCCGAAGGTGGCTGCCGGCAGTCACCGGCGGTGGTGGCCGGCGGCCGAAGGTGGCTGCCGGTAGTCTCCGGCGGTGGTCGCCGGCAGCCGGAGGTGGCTGCCGGCAGTCTCTGGCGGTGGTCGCCGGCGGCCAGAGGTGGCTGCCGGCAGTCTCCGGAGGTGGCTGCTGGTGGTCGCCGAGGGCCGACAGTTTCCGGTGGTGGTCGCCTGAGGTGGCTGCTGGTGGTGGGAGGGTGATGGTGGTGGTCTAAAAAAAAAAACCAAAAGTGAAAAAAAAAACCAGTTTTTGGAGTTTTTGTTTTTACTCTTCAGTTTAAAAACTGGTTTTTTAAATTGAAAAAAAATGGTTACCAAACGCTCCTTCTTTTTTCAATTTTTAAAATTGAAAAAAAAAGAGTGTCAAACCTACCCTAAGCCTTCACTTCGTAGTTGCCCAACGAATGTTTAATCTAATCTTACACATAACCTTCAAAATATGAGTCAAGAATATCAATTGTAGTTTCGAACATTTCACTATATATAAGATTTAGAATATAACCTAGGGTTTCCATGATCCAACGGATATCATTACTCAACCTCAAAATATTTAGTCAATTCTTATAAACACTAACACATCAATGCCTCAAATCAAACAATATACCCGATGCGCTTTCAATACATACTCCGATACTTAGCCACTACTATGGTTCAATTAAGGTATAAAAGTTTTCACTAATCCTCTCGTCAACACGTAATTTTTCCCTCACTTGTTTCTAAAGTCTACAAGATCATATACCTAAGCTCTGATACCAACTGTAACATCCCGGAATTTTCCGGAACGTTAACACTCACTATGCCGTGCCTCTTCTCTTCTCTTCCTGTATTTCCTCTCCACTTTTGTCCCCTTTTCTGTTCTTTCTCTCAGATCTCTCTTTCACTCTCTCTATCTACTGAGTCCCAGATGGAATGAAAACTTAGGGCGGCTGCTAGTAGTAGGTTATATATATATATATAACCCTAAAAGCAAAATTACCATAAACCCCCTTAATTGTTTTTTGGATACTTATTCAAAACTAACCCGAAACTTTTTATTATTACGAAATAGCCCAGAATAACTATTTAAGATAAACTATATGCTAGGAAAATTATTAACGGCCGTTACGCTATCCCGCTTCACTATTCGAAGCTAATTTTTTTTTTTATAAATCTAATAAAGTATCGGGGTGTTACACTACTTCTCTTTCCACATTTAGTCATTCATCAACCTATTTTTCTTTATTGAATTAATTTCGTCGTGTCCCTCTTTCTTGGGATAGAATGAGAAACTCATAAAATAAGACTTATATCTTAAACAAACGTGCGTCAAATATGATCAAATAATTTGGGACGAATGGAGTATAAGTTTCATATATCTCTTATTTTAGGATTAAAATACAAAGCAAGTCTTTTTCTATCTTTAAGTTCCAACGTTCGAGTACAATTTGTCTAAAACGACGCTTAATCTTAATTATACTTTTTTTCTCTACCTTTCAATTAAAAAATTTATAATGTAGTTTCTCTTGATAGTGTATTATAAAGCTCTCTTTTATATTTATCTAGCACTACCTTATTCATCGTAGTAGTAAAAAAAGACTATTAATTTAGTTGTAGATGTAATTTAGCATATATTTGCCTTAAGATTTTGATTTTTAACACAGACTTTACTTATTCATCTAAAAAGTATATATACATATGTGTCTGTGTGTGTCCTTTTGAAATCCATACTACAAAATGTATGTGCAAAGTTGATATCAGATAATGATAATGAACTAAGTAACTTCAATAATTTTCACAAACCTATAATTTTCACCCTATATTTATATATACGCATTACAGTTTTGATATAGATACAAATTCAATAAAAGTTCATCAAGAATAATTTATAACCCAAATTATTCATTAAATAGAGACATGTATCATCAAAATAAAAAGAAAACAAAAACATATTACTTATGGCATAAGGTTCTGAGAGTTAAGAAAATTATAGGGTTAATTACATCCATGACCTTGAGTTAGGGTAAAATTACAAGTATGCCCATTAGTTCGAACAAATAACACTTATGTTCGTTGACCGAACGAAAATACTGAAATGATGTAAAGATCAAAATGCCTGTCACTAAGGAATGTAATTCTTCAAATATCATTCTTCATCCCTTCATCTCACCCATATAGCCACACCACCACTACTACCACCATCATCCATTTAGATTTTTGAGCTCCAACACACACAAAGACAACATATACATGCATTCACACACACAGTGCACACACACACACACACACACACACACACATGCCCCCCCTCCCCCCCCCCCACCGGCCACAACTACATCCCATCATCATTATGTTCTTTAAAATTTTCACTTTTTTTGGCCTTCTCACCCCAATCAACTGTCATGGCTTTCTCATCCTACTCACTTGTAACAAACCATCACAATTCAACAAACCAAATGAATAGAAATGAAAAATTGACTTTGGGGTTTAAAATTTGGAAGAAGATGTATAAAATTTCTTTTTTGCATGAAATTATTACGCAACACCATGTCAGCTGCCGCCATTAACTACCACTAGAGCAGCCTTCCACCATTGACGTTTGCTGGCGTTGGGATGATGTGGTTAGTGAGGCTGGGCCAGTTTGTCGACTTTCACGCTGAGTGTTTGTGAAGGAAAGTGCAGTGACGGAATGGGGAAAGAATTTGGGTTAAAACCCTAATTTGAAAATTTAGGATTTGTAAAATTTTATATTGCATATGCCTTGTAAATACAAAATGATACGTATCAACATAAGAAAAAATATATTTTTTAACTGATCAATATGACGTTACCTTTTAAAATTTTATATCATTGACTGTAATTCACCCTAACCTCGAGGACATGAGTCCCAAAATTATAAAAATCCACCTAGTCGAACTTGTAGATATTTTGGCTTTATCATATGTCAATAAATTTAAATCTGTAGTTATATGCAAAAGTTAATAGAGGCAATAGCTGGTGCAACTTAATTTATAGAAAAAAAGAACATGATAATACCTGGACTTGAGAACGGTTCTATAAGAAGTAGGGATAATTAAGGTGCTCATTTTATCGATTTTGATGTTGATAAGTTTTAAGGTTATATTTTGATAAGATTTTCTTTAAAAGTGAACAGAGACTTATTATCTTATTTATACGATTGAGTTAGATCCACTCCCATATTTTTGTCACTTAAAGATGCCTTAGTGAACTTTTAACCTCTTTAGTAGCAAACTGTTTATGATTAACTAAAAATATTATAGTTTAGGCTCACCTTCTTAAAAGTAAAAATACACTTAGATTTAATAAATCTTTTATTTCTGAAAGGGTATTTTTAATGAAAAAATCTGTAGCCATTTTAATCGCTAAAGATTATTTTGTACTCTGGGGTGAGATCGTTACCTGTTTTGGTTATATTAATAGTCTTTTGTCACTAAAAGATGCATTAATAGACCTCTTTAGCGTCAAACTGTTTAAAGTTAGTCAAAACAGTAGTAATTTAGCCTCACTTTTAAAAAGTCAGAACATTTAGAGAACTTTTTAACTTATAAAGAATATTTTCAAAAAAAAATATTTAGTTTTTTAAACCCTTGCATTTAAAAACTTGGAGTCTTTATTAATTGGAGTTCATCTAATCCTATCACTTGTTATTAATCATTTGAGCCAAAAAAAATTGGAGTCTTTATTTATTGGGGTTCATCTAATCCTATCACTTTATAAGAGTGAAATATGTGAAGACAATAGCCATATAAAACATGTTATCATGAAAATATATGATATCTCGGGATACAATGCATCATAGAAAGACAATAACCATATGAACAATATGTTGTCATGAAATAAGGGTATTTCAATAACTCTAATCCGAATATAGGATTATGTACTTGCCACGAACTCATATTATAATTAGGAACAAAATTGTATTATAAAATCAATTCTTATGCATTTCAAAATTTTTAAAGAAACTCCGTTTTACTATAGTTTCTTACGCCAATATGTCTGTAATTGAAATTTAGAATTAAACTTCAGTTTTATAATAGTTTCAATATACAAAAATGTTTACATTGAAATATATATACATGCACAATAATTAAAATTTGTATTATACACATCAACATACAACTCTAAATTACAAAATTTAAAAAGGATTAAGTTTATGATAAAATATTCAATCTAGTTCGAGTAGATATATATATATATATATATTTTGAAGACTATAGAAAACATTATTTTCTACAAATTGTTTTCATTAATTGAAATTGATGGAGAAGATGTAATAACTTTAGGTAGTATAGTTTCAATGTACAAAAATGTTTACATTGAAATATATATACATACAAAATAATTAAAATTTGTACTATACACATCAACATACAAATCTAAATTACAAAATTTAAAAAGAATTAAGTTTTTGATAAAATATTCAATCTAGTTCGAGTAGATTATGTTTATATTTTTGAAGGCTATAGAAAATATTATTCTCTACAAGTTGTTTTCATTAATTGAAATTGATAGAGAAGATGTAGTAGCTTTAGGTAGTATAGTTTTAATGTACAAAAATGTTTACATTGAATATATATATATATATATATATATATATATATATATATATATATATATACATGCACAATAATTTAAATTTGTACTATACACTTCAACATACAAATCTAAATTACAAAATTGAAAAAGGATTAGGTTTCTGATAAAATATTCAATCTAGTTCGAGTAGATTATGTTTATATTTTTTAAGGCCATAGAAAACATTGTTCTCTACAAGTTGTTTTCGTTAATCGAAATTGATGAAGAAGATGTAGTAGCTTTAGGTAGTATAGTTTCAATGTACAAAAATGTTTACATTGAAATATATATACATGCACAATAATTAAAATTTGTACTATACACATCAACATACAAATCTAAATTACAAAATTTAAAAAGGATTAGGTTTCTGATAAAATATTCAATCTAGTTTGAGTAGATTATGTTTATATTTTTGAAGGCTATAGAAAACATTGTTCTCTACAAGTTGTTTTCATTAATCGAAATTGATGGAGAAGATGTAATAGGTTTAGGTAGTATGTTCTCTACAGGTTGTTTTCTTTAATCGAATATGACGTAAGATATAATTACTCTATTGTAGTTTAAGTCAAAATATCCCTTTACTTTGATAAGAACATATATATTCCAATAAAGATAATTTAACAAAAGAGACATGATATTATATTAAAAGTAAAAAAAACACCCTTATTTTTTAAAACTCTTATTAAAAATAGGTATTTAATGAAAAGAAAATTTTTAATCAAAAGTCAAAACAATCCTTAACTCTAACAAAAACATATATTCTAATAATGGTATTTTGTGGAAAGATGTTTGATATCTTATGAGAAGTCTAAAACACCCTCATTTTTAAATAAAACTCTAATTTAAAAAGGGTATTTAATGGGAAAGAAATGTTATAAGTAAAAAACACTCTTAATCTTTTATGGAAATATCAATTAGAAAAGGATAATTTAAGGAAAGAAAAGATTAGCCATTTAAGCTCATACGTGCTTTTATATATGTACTAGTAAGGATCACGTGTTTTGCACGTTAGATAGTGATTCGAAACTAAAATATAGAGTAATAAATCTTAGTGATAATTACGATTAAGCTTAATGAGTACAAGTATTCTAACTAAACCATAATAACTAAATCAATTCTGAATTGCTAATTAAAGACTCGGAATATGAAAAGTTCACCGTAGAAAACATGACTTACTTTCAAATGTGAATTACCAACGAAATTTGTTTGTCATACTTGTTTCTTTTGTCACATCAAATTGCTATTAAAGAGAATATTATTCCATATTTCATCTTATTGTAATAAGTTTCAAACATCTTTCACAAATATTTAATTCTCGCCAAACATTATAAGTTTGGCATTATATTAATAAAGGTAAAGAAAGTATTTTAGAGAAAATTTGATGCCACATAAAATGTTATATAAAATGTTTATATCGGGTTGTCCAATCTCTTGTAACATAATTTTATGGAATGTATATATATATATATATATATATATATATATATATATACATACATATATATATATACACATATACATATACATATGTAAATGTACAGATATGTATATACATATATGTACATGTACATGTACATATGTATATGTACATGTACATGTACATATGTATATGTACATGTACATATGTATATGTACATGTATACATATATATATATATATATATATATATATATATATGTATATGTATACATATATATATATATATATATATACATATATATATATATATATATCTAAAAAGTATGAGATAAAAGTTAAGAACCCGAGAAGAAGTTTGAATTATAATTAAGTGACATCAACAAAATTTTAAAATTAGTAACTCAAAAATAATCATTAAAAGTTAAGTTCTGATGATAAATAGTTATGACTAATGTATGTGGAACAAATTTTATAGAACGGAGAGACTTAAGAGCTTAAATGTTGTGTTTTTAAAATCAAGAATCAAATTAACGCAAGAGACCTAGCAGGACACACATAAAAACTCAATTCCTTAGGCAACAAATATAATAGTTGTAACGTTAAGGATCTTTCTATTTTTTTTATCATTTACTTTAAAGTTACCCTAAAATTCAAAACATCATCATTTAGGACTTTTAATATCATTCATTATTCTTCTTGTTTCTTTTTGTAGCGCGATGGTCATTTCTTGTAATAATGATCTTTGTGGTCAAAATAGCCCCTCAATTTTATTTTCTTTTGGTTATGATCTAGAAATCTTAATACATAGCCAAGATGAGTAAAAAAAATCATTGCTCATATGGGATCTAAGCTTGTAAATGACATTTTTTCAACGTTCGTTTATCTTGAAGGTAGATGTGTGCTAGTGTGTCCTTAAGTTTATATCATTGAGTCAGATATTGCACTTACAAAGTTTATATTATTTTATCAAGTCTAACTTACTAAGTATTCAACTATTAGAAAAAAAGTTCTTAGAGATCATCTACAACCCAAGCTAAGGGTAACTTGATTCAATGTAAGTTGTTAATTTGTCTCTAAAGATTGTGCAACTTCGTTTTCTGCAAGTTTTTTTTCCTCTAAAAAATCTTTGTACTAAAAAATGCTGAAACTTTTTAAAATAGATATAAATTAAATAGTTTCTTATAGAAAATTTTAACTAAAAGTCAAAATTAACTTTAACAAACTGAAAATTTCAAATAGGGTATTTTTGTGACACTCATAAAACACCTTTAGTTTTATAGACTCTAGGTAAAACACCAAAAGAGTATTTTAGAGAAAAAGGCTTAATACTGTACCAAAACTAAAAACACCCGCAACTTAAAACAAAATGTAGTGTACATAAAAGGGCATCTTAAGTAATAGGAATTTAAAAAGGGTGTTTTCAAGGAAAAATATTCAGTCATTTAACTCCTTATCAACATATTTATATGACGGGGCCAGATCCATACCTCTTTTGATTAAATTTATACTCTTTTGTCACTAAATGATGCATTGGTGAACTTTTGACCTTTTTAGTGACAAAATATCTAAATATTAGCCACGAAGGTTGTAATACGGCTTATCCTTTCAAAAGTCAAAATCACCTTTCGTTTTTTTAAACCTTTTAAACTTAAGCCCATAATCTTTTGTTACTAAAAGAAGCATTAGTGAACTTTTAACCTTTCCACTGACAAAATATTCAATTTAGCCAAAAATATTTTAATCTAGCCTCACCCTTTTATTAGTCAAAAGCAGCCTTTGTCTTTGTAGACCTTTTAAATTTAAAAGGTGTACTTTTAAGAAAAAAAAGTATATTTAGCCATTTAACCCTTTGGGATTATTTTTATGCAGTTGGGCAAATATCCCAACTCATTTGGTTTTGTTACTAAAACATGCATCAGTGAACTTTTAACCTCTTTAGTGACAAAATCGTTAAGTTCATCCAAAAAGTTGTAACTTAGCCTCACCCTTTTAAAAGTCAAAAACACCCTTAATTTTTATAAACTCTTTAAATTTAAAAATGGTATTTTTAAGAAAAGAAAAGTTTGCCCATTTAATCACTTTCATATCAAAACTTGAGAGTTTTCAAGTGAAAAAAAATTAGTAATTATTCGAGTTCAAATAATTTGAAATCTTTATCAATTGGGTTTCAATTTATCATTTCACCCATGAGAGTAAAATATACAAAGATAATAACCATATGAAAGAAAAGTTACCTTGCACATATATGATATTTCGGATTTTAATAGTACATACAAAGATAATAATCATGTGAAGAATATGTTGTCATGCAAGTAAGGAGTATTCCAATAATCTAATACGGAGTATTAATTTAGAGTTATTTATTTGTCACTAACCCAAAGTATAGTTAGGAGAAGAATGTTACGATCTATTGATTCTTAAAAAGTCATAGTTATATATATTAGCACTGTCATTTTCTCTGCTCCCTTTAAAAAAACTTAGAAAACCCTCATTTTATGATAGCTTTCTTACACCAATATGTCTGTATTCACAACTTAAAAATAAACGTTAGTTTTACAACACTTCAATACACTAATATGATTGTAATGAAATCGATCTACATGCACAAAATTCAAATGCCAAAAAAAATTTAATAATATGCAAGTTGTTTTCTATAATCAAATTTGATAGAGAAGATGCAGTTGTTATAAAGTAATTTAGTTTTAACATGAATGATAGGGTCTTACAGTGTTTTTTTAATATTTAGAGAGTATGCATCAATAGTTCAAGGGTGATTTTATAGGATTTTTGTAGACATTTTTTTTCCTTTAATAAAAGTGAAAACAATATTTATCTCTAACGATAACATACATCAAGAAGGGTATTTTAAGGAAAGAAGCTCAATATTCTATGAAAAATCAAAAATTCTGTCACCTTTTAACAACTCTAATTCAAAAAAGGAATCTAATCGAAAAAAAAGTTTTAAGTCAAGAAGATCCCTAATCTTTAATGAAGACTTTAATTTAAAAAGGATATTCGAGAAAAAGAAAAAGATTAGCTATGCTGTACTTTTATATATGTATAATAAGGATTGTTTTAATTTTTATTAATGAAAAAAGAAAAAAATCATATGAAATCACCCTTAAACTACTTATGTATCTGAACATCATTCCAAAAAAATCATATCAAAACCTAGTCTCATTCACGTAATACTAAACTATTCTATAATTACTATATCTTCTCCATGAAATTTGATTAAAGAATAACTTGTCTATAACAGAGTTTGTGTATCCTTTGAATTATTGTGTATGTATATAGACTTCACTACAAACATCTTAGTATATTAAAGGTATAGTAAAATTAAAATTTATTTCTAGGTTATGAATACAAACTTATTAGTTTAAGGAAACTACCGTAAAACTGGAACTTTTTAGATTTTTTTCAATACATATATAATCATGATTCTATTATAAAAAATATTAACACGAATAAATAATCAACTTAGTTTTCCTTTGTTGAGTAATGACTTAATCCTTGAATAGAATGTTTCTTGTAACAATGCAATATCAATAGATGGTTAAACCTAAAATTATTAGTTACAAAAGATAATGAAAGATTGCATTAGTTCACGGAACATGACAGGAGGCACATAAAGGAAGCACGCAAACTGTTCGACGAAATGCCTGAGAGATGTTGTCGCCTTGCTCTCTGAAATTCCAAGGGACATCGTTAGCTGTATTAAATCTAAGGTAGTTTTGTAGCTACAAGAACATAGTCTTGGTGGTTTCTAGTTTCTTGATTCAGATCTTCCTCAACCAACATGTAAAGACACCGAAAAGAGAAGGCAGAACGTAAGAAACGCAAAGAGGATGAGTTGCTGTGCAGGGACACATTCTCAATCCTCTTCCAGATTGCTTATATGACATGTATAACAATACAGATAGTTTTTATTTAGTATTATTCATTCGGGTGCAAAGGTTGATGGTCCAAAAACTAAAAGAGCGAAAGAATCCCGATATGTATTATGTATGAAAACTTTTAATCAATGGATTATATCTATATGATAATGGTTTTTATCTAGCTTCCTAGAGCTTTATAAGCTGCATATTCCATTAGTTCAGCAAAAAATTAATGTGATTGATTTAATAGATCTTTCATATATTGCTACATTCTGCATTGACTTTGATTCCTAAGCAGAAAACTATATAATCAATGTGTGATGTGTTTGACATAGTCACAAAAATCTTGTTAAGTTCATGTACATACAATTGAAAATCACTTGTGATATAGGTGGATTGTAAAGTTACCCTCATGCAAAATTTACCAACACATAGAGTCCCTATAATCGTTACAAAAACTTAAAAAAAAAGGCAAGAGCTATTCATAAGAAATTTGATGAATAATGGAGGCAACATGTATAGCCAGAAGCTTTGGTGGCTTAGGGTATAACGTGAATGGAAGTTGGATGGAAGCGGGTTTTGGATCCATGCATGACATGAAGTATTGTTCTTTAGAGTTTGGTTTTTTACTTTTTTTTTTTCTAATTTGAATAAAAGTCAAAATAACCCTTAAATCTAATAAAACTCTATACTCCAATAAGGATATTTCAGGAAAGATGCTTGATAATGTATCAAAATTAAAAAATACTCTTATTTTTACCATACATCTAATCTAAAAAGGGTATTTAATGGGAAAAAAATGTTACAAGTCAAAAACGTCCTTACTCACCCTTAATCTTTTATGAAAATATCAATTTAAAAAGGGTAATTTAAGGAAAGAAAAGATTAGTCATTTAAGTTCACATGTGCTATTATATATGTATAGATATAGTTATAGATAGATAGATATAGATATAGATATAGATACATAGATTAAACTTTGATGTTCACGTCCAGCTCCAGCTACGTACATCTCCTGCTCAATGGGTTTTGTAAGGTACACTGTTAATTTGTAATCACGATGCAGAAATTCCTTGGTATGGTTGTAGTAAATTAATGCGAGAAGTTGGTATTTTGTCACTGAAAGATACAATTCTTGGCTTCTAATGCCATCAAATTTTATCATAAAACGTGTCACTACCCGTGTTTAGCCCCAATATATGTCATTAATGTGCTTCGGACCTTGCAACCCTAGCTGTAACAAAGTACTTTCCCCTGCGATCATCATTGCTTGAGCAATACTCATGTTGTCCCGAAGAGTTTCTCTCTGTAAAACTATTGACTGAACAGTGAAAATCCGTTTAAGAGTTCTGGTCCCGCAGAAGACCAAGTTTAAATTCCTAATATGCTATCCGATTTTGGTGGTGGAAGTGAAACACAGATCCAATCACAAGGAGTAAAAGGGGGGGTGAAATTCAGTCTTTAACCATATCCATCTATTGCTTTCTTCCTTTGACTGGTGTTTATCTAGTAGATTATTATCCAAAAACGACTGGTCCTCAAAAGGTGTAGTACCTTGGCCGTGCCAATTTGGACGGCCTCTATTGACTAATCCTAAAGAGTTACCCATTGCATGGACACCTATAAATACCCATGCAGGCTTGAACCCTTCTTCGGTCATTTCAATTCTCCTGAAACAACAAACAGCACAAGGTCTTGTTTTCTGCTGCTTCTCCTTGTGCTTTTGTTGTTAATTTTCTTGTTTAGTTCGTATTATACAATCTCATAAGAAAAGAAAAAATAGAGAAAGAAAAAAAGCGAAATGATTACGCGGATTTCCATCCCCATCGTGGGGCTCCTGCTCTTATTGGCAACATTTGGAGAGGCAAACCATGCTCTATACAAGGACCCCAAGCAGCCCGTTGAGGCTAGGGTTCGGGACCTTTTGAAACGAATGACACTAGCAGAGAAGATTGGCCAGATGGTGCAGGTTGATCGGGTCAATATCACAGCTAAGATCATGAAGGAATACGGGATTGGTAGTTTACTAAGTGGTGGAGGGAGCGTTCCTCGTACCAATGCTACCGCCAAGGAGTGGGTCGAAATGGTGAACGAGTTTCAAAAGGGTTCACTTTCTACCCGGCTTGGGATACCGATGATTTATGGCATTGATGCCGTTCACGGCCACAACAACGTGTATAAGGCTACCATTTTCCCTCACAATGTTGGCCTTGGAGTAACCAGGTATTTTATTCAATCCCGGACGATGCTACGTACATGAAATTAGATATGGAAAGGCCCAAATTTGATAAAATTCTCGTGGCCTAATTTGTGATGTTTCAAAGTCTGAGATTTGTTGTCATTCAGGGATCCTGAACTTGTAAAGAAGATTGCTGCTGCAACGGCTCTTGAAGTTAGAGCTACAGGCATTCAATATGCTTTTGCCCCATGTATCGCCGTAAGTAGTTCAAGTCCAGACATAAATTCCACACATTTTTTTCTTTTGCCTGCTACTTCATTTTGGTGTACTGGTGAGAAAATAAATACTTTGGTAACAGGTATGTAGAGATCCAAGATGGGGCCGGTGTTATGAAAGTTACAGTGAGGATCACAAAATAGTACAAGCGATGACAGTAGCAGTTCCTGGTTTGCAAGGCGATCTCCCCCCCAATGCACCAAAGGGCTATCCTTACGTCGGTGACAAGTAAGTATAGAAACAAATGGAATCTTCGCCTTTACGTTCATAGTTAAATACTACAGTTCTCACTCACTGGACTTTGTAAAGATACTGTAAAGTCATCTGCTGCATGTGGTATAACCATCTTATGCAGCAAGGAGATATCTAGCTAGCTTGGTAAATCCGTAAATCTCTACATGAAGTTCTCCTAAAGAATGCAATTCTTCTTTGTGCTTTCTAAAATGAAGAACCAAGGTTGTGGCTTGTGCAAAGCACTACGTTGGCGATGGTGGCACCGTCAAGGGGATCGACGAGAACAACACCGTGACCGATTGGGAAACATTGCTCAAAATCCACATGGCAGCCTATCCAGACACTATCAAGAAGGGTGTGGGTACCGTCATGGTTTCATACTCGAGCTGGAACGGAAAGAAGATGCATGCTAATTACGATCTTGTTACGAAGTACCTCAAGGGAACTCTTGGCTTCAAGGTATAGATAACCACTTACTAAGCAACTTTTTTTGCAAAAGTGCGCTCGTTGGAGAGTGAATGAACTCCATGCGCTCAATGTAGAAGTACACCTATATGTACATTAAGCTAACCTGCAGTCTTTGATTCTTGGCTAGGGATTTGTCATCTCTGATTGGCAAGGCATTGACAGGATCACCTCACCACCACGTGCAAACTACACATATTCCGTTCAAGCTGGAGTTCACGCTGGCATTGACATGGTAAACAATGCTCTATGTTTTTCAGGTGAAAATTCCTTGTAGTCATGTGATCACTAACTTTTTTAAGTTGACACATTCCAGGTGATGCTTCCTTACAACTACACTGAGTTCATCAGTATCTTGACCGATTTAGTGGAGAAGAAAATCATCCCCGTGAGTCGAATTGATGATGCTGTGACCAGAATTTTGAGAGTCAAATTTGTTGCTGGTCTGTTTGAAAATCCCATGGGTGACCTTAGCCTAGTCCAGAACATTGGAAGCAAAGTTAGTTAACGACATTACTAAACTAAATACTCGAACTGTGACGAGAAATGATTAGAATAGGAATTACTGATCATTTTGTTGCTTGAAAATCGTACAGGAACACAGAGAATTGGCGAGGGAAGCTGTGAGGAAATCTTTGGTGCTCTTGAAGAATGGCAAAAACCCGAATAAGCCTGTCCTTCCTCTCCCTAAAAAGGCATCCAGGATCCTTGTTACTGGAGCTCATGCCAACGATTTGGGTTTACAATGCGGTGGCTGGACTATTTCGTGGCAGGGACAGAGTGGCAACAACATCACTGCCGGTATGTACGCCATATCTTCCACACATCTAAGTTATACAAACCCATGTAAATCATTGTTTCTTTCTTGGATCTTGACATGGTTGTTCTCTTTAATCCAACAGGAACCACCATCCTGAAGGGCATTAAATCTACAGTGGACAAGACAGCAAAGGTTGTCTACCAGAAGAACCCTGATGCCAAATTTGTCAAGTCCCAAAAATTTGACTACGCCATCGTTGTTGTTGGCGAGCCACCTTTTGCGGAATACTTTGGCGACAATCTGAACCTAACAATCCCTGCACCGGGCCCTAGCATGATCAGAAATGTATGCGGAAGTGTCAAGTGTGTCGTTGTCACGGTCGCAGGAAGGCCTCTTGTGGTCGAGCCCTACCTCCCTTCCATTGACGCCCTTGTTGCTGCATGGCTACCGGGCTCTGAAGGACAAGGCGTGGCCGACGTCCTCTTCGGGGATTACGGATTCACCGGAAAACTTGCTCGAACATGGTTCAAGAGGGTTGATCAGCTTCCAATGAACGTTGGGGATGCCCACTATGATCCACTCTTCCCCTTTGGTTTTGGATTGGAAACCAAGCCAGTTGGGAGAAGTTAGACAGTTTTTGTTGGGATTACAGATCGAATGTATACATGACCGCAGGATGTAAAGAGTATTCATGCAACAATAAACAAATTTCCACTAATTATCTTTGGGTTTCTTTTAATTTTCTTTGGTTGCTCATTAAACAAATTAAACTAGCTCAGTGACCTGAGCCAAACTCAGATCGGTTTATAAAATACAGTATAATATAAAGTGTATTAATATGTACCATATATTATGAGACAAAAAACGATAACATTATTAAAAAAATATCTTATTTTGCTATAAAGAATAGACGTCACAGAAGAGTCGCTAGATTCTTATCTTCTTTAAACTTTTACTTTAAGTTGTCATATTTCACATGAATATTGGCTTAGCACTTATAGTAGTACGATAATCATGCTGGTACCATATAGAGCTAAATAATAAATAGGTTTGTCGTTGAAATTAAAAAATGTTGAGGCTATAACATATTTTCTTTTGAAGTGTTGATGTTAAATATGAATATAATTCTTTAATTTCAAAAGTTTTTGAGGTGTTACATGTTTTTCGAAAGTTATTATATTGATTAATTGAAGTCTATATGAAATAAAGTTGCATTTCAAATTTAACAAGATTTATGTATACACCTTATTACTTTCAAATAAATATTATTGTCTATAAAAATAAATTTAACAGAACGATATATATATATATATATATATATATATATCCGTTGACCAGGCGGGCAAATGTGAGCCCAGATCTTTTTTTTTAAAGAAAAAATCATACGCTACACTGTGTAGCAGACGACTTTTTGACCTTGACAATTGTCAGTCTAAAAGTCGTCCGCTACACAGTGTGACAAACGACGTGACAGATATACCCAAAAGTGTTCTAATTCTCCACTTTTTTTTTTTTTTCCGTTTTTATCTCCTTGAGCTCCACTTATCTCCATTTTCAGCTCCGTTTAAGTTTCAAGCATCAAGTAACACTTGCTTCAAGTTTCACTCAAATAAGGTAAGTATGTGAATGGTGAAGTTTTCCTTATGGATAGAATGATGATTTTTTTTATGATTATATATATTTTTTGGGATTATGTTTGTTGTATTTATCAGTCTATTCATCAAAGTAATTTTAATTTACGATGTTCAAGAAATTAATTTGGTAACTTCAAGAAATTTATTATAGTTAAATTCAAATTTTTTGGAGAGTATGTTTGTTATATTTTGGCATGCTAAATTTGTCTATTCATCAGAGTAGTTTTAATTTGTTACGTTGAAGAAATTAATAATTGTTAATTTGAAGATACTTTTGAGTTTATGTTTGTTATATTTGTTATGCTAAATTGGTTTATTCATCAAGATAATTTGATTTTTTTATGTTCAAGAAACGCCATTTTTTTAGTTAATTTCTATGTCTAAAAATGTCACAATTTGATAGTAAAAAAGTAATCTATTTCTACATAGGTTTTGTTTCACAATGTCTGATTTCGTGCCAAGGTCCAACACCCTAGACCCTAGTAAATGCTAGTGATCCATATTTAGGCGAATCTTTCAAACATTGGAGGAAGGTAAAGAATATTTTCGAGTGTATTTGTTGAGGGTTGATTTTGGTATTAGAATTAAGACAACAAGAACAAGCAACATAATAAAAAAAAATATATGCTCACGCTTGTACGAGTGTCATAGGAGCAGATACCCATTGCAAAATGAGACACACGTCAGTAATGATGATAGTGACGATGGAATTGGATACGCGTGGAGAAGACAGGACTGCGTTGCGCGCAGGAATCGCAAGGTCAAGATGTTCGTAAGCCATAAACCCAAGAAAGATCATTGGCTTATTACTAGCTTGGCATTGGCACACAATCACCCGTTAGTAACCTTTTTGAAAGTGAGTCAGATGCATGCATGAACACAAGAAGATGAGTAATGTCGCAAGGAGCCTGATTCACACAATGAGTAATGCACAGATAAGACCTATCGACATTGTTAATGTTCTTGCTGAACAGGTTGGGGGAATTCAGAATCTAAACTTTAACACGATAGACATTCGTAACGCAGTCGGAACCCAAAGACGAGCCGCGTATAACCTCAATGATGCTCAATCTACAATGAGCCTATTAAAACGGATGCAGATGGAGGACCCGTTGTTTACCTACGATTATAAACTTGACGACGAGGGCTGGGTTACCACAATTTTTTGGGTCGACGGTCATTCGAGACTTGCTTATAAGCATTTTGAGCTCATATGAGCTCTTTGACGAACGACTCTGCCACCAGTTGCTCCAAACATTTGTACGGCCGCCAACGCATTTGGCCCGGAGATACGTGTCGAACTTCCCACGATAGAATGTAATATTGTGATGGGATCATCTCTCCTCGGGTATTGGCTCCCTTCCGACTGTACTCCCAAGCGCACAACCGAGGACACACATTATATATTCCTTTCTTATGGTTGGGTGTGCTGGTAGTAAGGTGTAACATCCCGGAATTTCTGAACGTTAGACACTCACTCGATTAGTTCATTAAGACAATAATATCCTCTACCTCAAAATACCACAACTGTCAGAGCAACTAAACCCTAAAATTTAAATCTTAGTAGACCATTTGAAGTATCAAACTAGGTCTTAAAAATTTAAACAATAATGTTTACCCATGCAGGGGTTCTAATGATGAATACCAAAATCTAATTCCTTCGCTTTTGCTTCCTCGGTTCTAATCCCTATTTAGGTAACCTACTGCTGGCCACCTGCGGAAAGGAAGTCAAAGGGGAGTGAGCTTTTGAGAGCCCAGTAAGGTCGCACAAAGATTTAAAATAACAAAACGATTAGGACGATTTTTCATATAAAACTTTTGAAGAGTATTATCAATGAAATACAGCAATTAGACAAAGATGAACAAAACGAACGATTTTACATTCAAGTCCAATAACAACTTTTTGAGGGATTTTTGCTTTCGATGAAATCACTACAATACAATATAAACATAGAGATGAGTATTCAACTCAATCCCTTAAACAATAGTCATTTGAAAACACTTCGGATATAATAAAGCATGAATGGATAATATTCAAAACAGTTTAAGTGTAATAAACATAAATAGGAAACGTTGAACATGAGCAGTACAGAAGCAAAGCCACCCCGGCAGTGCTCGATCGCTTTACATATGCATATGTAACACTGATTAGTCCATCTAGGTACTAGTTAAAACCCATCCAACAGACCATCCTTATAACGCCAACAATACAGACCATCCTTATGGCTCCCAAGTTACTAACTCATGTCAACATTGAGAAGGATTAAACTACAATTGAAAATGCTTTTGGATTATCGAATTCAATAAACAGATGAGCATGAAAAGAGATAAGTACAACTCAAAATATGTATTTTATGATGGTCAGATCAATAAACATATGAGAATGAAACATGAATTCCAAACGATCGCTATCAGGCTCAAATTAGGGTTTCATGGACAGTTTCAAAAAAATATCTTTTATACCAAACATAAAATCGAATCAATGTAGTTCGTAAGACTATTCTATAAGCATTTGAAAAATAGAGTAACGAAATAGGGTTCGGACAGAAAATCCTTGCCTATCCTCGATCAATATTTTCTGAATAAACCTAGATTGGCAATTTACTTGTTAGAACATAATTTATGTCGAATACGCTATAAACCCTTATAAAAACTACCCACTCTCTCCAAAATCGCGCAATCAAAACGGTTCTCGCACATGGCCAACTGACCGAAAATCCTATACACTCCTTAACATGTACCGACACTCTAAAATTTATAATAAATTTCAATAAAATATTTTTATAGCTTAAAATATTAATAAAAGTCAGAATATGAATTTTCTGAATTTTTGAATATTTTTTTAATTAAAATAATTTCCTTAAATACAATAAAAACCCATAAATTGTCAAAATTACTTCCAGCTGAAAAATAAGTCCCATAATTTTTGTAACAACCTTAAAACATGTATGAAAATCATAGAAATTTAAATCAGAAATTAAAAAGCATTAAAACTAATTTTCAAATATTCATTTTGCTAAAATAATGCAATATGAAAACCATAGCAATTCAACCCCAAAATCATCAAACTTTTACTGAGTCTTACTTATACCATAAAGACATTACTAAAATTTTTCCCAGAACATTTTCAGGGTTTAATGACTCTAAAAGAATTTTCCAAATCTGAAATTATAGAAAATACTAAACATTCATACGATCTCAGAAAATTATAAAACTTTGCCAGGAATTCTAATATGGTTTAACGTATTATACTATAAATTTTCACGTGCTAACGATAAGCGTGCGTTAACATATGCACATGCGAACTTAACGTCAAACCTGATCCGCATTTTCTTTTTTCTTTGTCACAGCTCACATAAAATCTCACAACCTACTCACATCACAGCTATTGCCTCGTGGCAGTAGCTTCTTCCTCTCTCATTTTACTCTTACATCCACAGCTCACCCAACTCAACACACACTAACGCATGCGCGTGCACACACACAGCAATGGACACACTCACCATTTTCACAAACTAACACATGCACACCAAAACAGCACAGCAACAGTGTTGTTCCCTCTCCCTTTCACGTGCACAGCTTCTTCACAAGCATATACCACATATGCACTCACCCAGCTCCCTTTCTCCTTCCATGTCACTCACTCACTTTATATATATATACACACACTGCACTAAATACTATACTCCAAATTCCCACGGAACCCACACCCTGACAATGCAAATCTCACTCACCTTTTACACTCTTAAAAACACACACACACACACACACATACACACACACACACACACACACACACACACTACTGCACACGACACACAAAAACGCATGCACACAAAGGAGTATAAACACATAGGCTCACAACTCACACACACTAAGAGAGCCACCACGGCAAGCCTCACACACAGTCATATATTTGCAGTTCCTTCACTCAACTAACACTAACTACACCCATTGAAACACCTCCCTCACTCACATCTCTTCGGCACTAATCCCTCACAGCCATTTTCTCTCTCTAAAACCCACATATACGAATACACAACCCACATCACTACCTCTGTTCCATGGCAGTCTCTCGTGGCTGTCTTGAGCCCATTTTCCCATCCGTTTTTCTTGTCCTTTACACCTACAAACAAATAATCCGTAGCCCCATCTATATCCAGCCATAAACCACAATATATATACACCATAATCGCATAATTTGTGTCAAGACTGTGAATCGCGGCAGCCCTAATTACATCAGATTTTTCTTTCACGGTTCTCTCATGCCTCACTATGTCACTCCCGAAACCCACGACAATTTACTCTCACACTATCACACAAAACACAAACTGATCCAACTGATTCCGGCCCCTTTTATTCCCTTAAAACAATGAACAAGATACTGAAAACAAAAATTAACAGACTTATCAAAGTAAAAAAGGTCAACAGTAAAAAAATTAAAAAATATATCCATGAAGGAGCAACTTAAAATCATTTTCCAGTTACAGAATTTTTTATCCAAGAAAGTCCTAAACAAGAGTGAAAAAGTCATCACCTCGTTTGCCATCTGTTGCCGAATATAAAGTAGCCTTACAAAGTGGATATGTACAAAGATCGACTCAGATATAGCTCTTCGCCAGACTTACTGTCATGCAATCCTTCTGTTTTGCAACAAGGCTTTCCTTTATAGAGCTTTTAGGTGATAAACCACTACAAAGGCATATGAGTTTCTTAACTCCAGCTTTTCTTTACTTGAAATCTTCTTACTTATCGGAAAACTTGATGGAAAATAAACAAAACAAAAACCAGACAGTATTAGTTAAGAACACTGATACTTTAGAAATACCAGGCTTAGCGTCAAGCACAACTTTGTTCAAGTGAACATACTCGGCATGTTTTACTTCCGCAGAAATCATAAAAACAAATTCGTGGTTATGAGCAAGAAAAAAAATGACAGAGAAACAAGTGCATACATTTAGCCTGACTCGAACATCAAGAAGTTGACTTCTTTGTAAATATGTTCTTCAATAACCTACAGGTTCTCATCATGTTTTCAGCATTTGGCATCCTAGGACACCTATATCTTTCAACAATAGTAACTGAGTCTTAAGATGGATTATCGTTGTTTTAGATTCGGGCAATCATGATCAATTGGTTTGTGCCATACACAACCATAAGACCTATCCAATGAACAACCATTAGTAATGCGCAGTGTTACATGAGAGCTATATTTCCAACCATTCCAAAATCACTAAGCATGGGGTGCACAAAAACAAGCTTTACAAAAAGATACTGCAAATGAGAACAATAAACAGGTAAATGTAAGTTTGCTATTTTTTTTTCACCCAAAGGAAAGTGGAACAAGAACCAAGTAATTTAAGATAATGGCCTCGAAAGAAAGAGGGCAAAGCAAATACAAAAGCTACGGGCGATGATAAAAGAGGTTGAGAGAGGTCCATACCCTCACTCATGTTCTCTCTTTTCGCCTGAAACCTACTACTAATAACAATACTTTAGAATAGGGTGTCCATGATTACAAAATTTTGCGATCTTAAATCTTAGATGCCAAAATTTGTACCATCTCATTCAATTATGAGTTCGTTTATGAGGCGGGTCATAAAAAAGGTTTAGCTAATAAAGAAACAAAAGAACAATAAGCTGAAATGCATCCACTGATACTAAAGACAGAGCTATATGCCCTTACCGGCTTTATATGAAGAGCATGTAGCTGTAATAAGTACTATAGTTTCATCTAGTGAAAGTTTTTTCATTTTCAAGTAATTTTTTCACTGAAGGCAGAAACCCATGTTTGCACAACCTATGGAAGGAACTTATGGAGGGTCTTAAAGAGGGAATCCACGTCAAGAGTAACCTATCAAGGGCATAGTGTCCTGATGGGTGGTACGAACCTAAAGTTGCTTCAATACCCATGCACTGGCCATGGAGGCAATAGGAAGTTTAAGTTCAGCATCGTCGAACAACTTCAGAAAAGTAATCGTCGAAGAGATGTTACATTTGAAGTTGACTGACCAAAATTGTTGACTACTATACTTAACCCCCCCCCCCCCCCCCCATAACAACATATGGAAACCTCTTAGACGTTAGCATGCCAACAACCAAGAGGACATGTGGAGCATATTCCCCCGTCTATAGAAATGAACTTCCACAAGTTCACTTTATACCAATTGAAAAAAAAATATAAAACATATATTTTTCATAGTTTACTTACTACCTAGCATTCTCTTATATTCATTTAACGAAGATCGGTTTGCTTAACGCACAAGTTATGGGGTGCTACTTTTAGGATCAATCATAGCCTCCTCAATGCACCAAGTGACTTATCTTCTATTTATTATGTTTCTTCAATAAAGAGACAATATAATCTTGGTACTTTTGCTTCTCCTCCTTCATAAATTTGTCTTTGCATTTCTTCCTCGTGTTTGACATTATGCTGACCAATGCACAACAAACACACAAAATTCAGATTATTACATTTTAATTTTTCCTTATGTGAGGTTAACCCTTCAATCAAACTTATCAAGGAAAAAGGATGCAAATCTTAATTTGCGCGTTTCGTGATGATTGGCAATTACTGACAGCGTCGTTACCTAACGTAGAGAGTACTTCAACTATTTGTTCCTTTAGCATAGCCCAACCTCATTCCAATGGGCCATACATAGCTGAAGCCCACTCATCCATTCAGCAACCAACAAGTTATGCTCAGCTTCAGTTCGAGTGCTGAGCCATGGCATTAAGTTTAGTACTTCCTGGCTCTCACAAGCATCTTCACAATCTCCATGCAAGAAAAACAAAATCATTGCACAAGTATCCACCTCCTTATCTGCAAAAGAGAGTGTGATTGAATAGATAAAAGTAATTTATTCCCAATTATTGCATGACGTATCTTGGGCATCGATTACATTTATTCTTTGCAGGAGTCATGAAGAGCAATTGCATTCCCATTCCTTTGCCTCACTTTCTATTATCAGAAACTTTTTGAATGTATTTGGATCTCTCTACAGCACTGAGTATATATATTCCTCTTATAGCTAAGCTTTAGTGCCCTTCTTTTATTTTCATTCACACTTTATAATACTTCTTGTAAGTTTAGCATAAATTAGATGTTCACAAAGGTTACAAAACTGATAAGTTTAAAGTTTAAAATCTTTGACAAAATGTATGGATAATGCTCAACGGAAAACTGCATTTTGTTGCTATGTAAAGGTGGCCTTTGAAAGATGCAAGGCAAAGTACAGTCAATTGAAAAGTATACCTGATAAGGAAGACTTGTTAGTGCTTAAATTTCTGTGTAACAATAATTTTTTAGGAGTTAAAATAAATAAATATTCAGAATACGACTTAAGCATAGGCTGTCTTTATGGACTAAGAGTTCAAAGTTGCTAAACTTTTTTGAGAGCAAAAGGTGAATTTCAGGATTGCTCTTAGTTGATCATGGACATGGTTGTCGCGTGTATAGAGAAAGTAAAATATACTGTTATGCTCTAGGAATAATTTCGATGCCGATGGAATTTTTCCTCAAATATTTATTTAAATATTTTCCAACACTAGAAGTCAATCTCATCCTTCTTCTCTGTCCCTTTGACCGCCAGCCAAGGTCCTACTAAAAGTGATCTTACTGTCTTGCAATTTTTGTTTCTGTATATAAAAGTTTATGGAAACTAAGCAACCCCTGGTCATCATGATCAGTGCCAGGCTTCTCTAATTCAGGTCTAGGATTGAGGAAGTTAACACATATCCAAGGCACCCAGGCAAAACATTATTAGACAAACTAAAAGGGAGTTGTTATAGTTTCCACCTATGGTGCACGCGCCCACTTACACACACACATTCAAAAGAGAGAGGGGGAGAGAGACAAAACGAGGCGGAAAAGCATGAAACAATATTGAAGTTGACAAGGAAAAGTAAACTTAAATCTAGCCACATGAAAGGCAATAAAAACAAACAGAATTTGAACATAAAATTAAAGAAAAACATAAACTCCAAATGACTATAGTTACTAAATCACTGTTAAAGGAAGTAGTTCTGACAAGGAAACATTATGATAAAAAAACTTTAGCAAGAAAGTAGAGGTCATCAGGGACATCTGTGATGGCTAAGTGAACCATTTTTAGGCACAAGACCAGCGTTTAGAGATTGCCCTCAAATTAGAGTTGAGCATATTGAACCACACCATCATGTATCAGCCAGAGAGATGTACCGGAGTAACAGAACTATTTCAAAATTTGATTCTTAGGTACTTTTGTCTCATTTCCTGATCTTTTGTTCAATTAACCCCTTCTCAAAGCCTAGTGTCGTGCCTCATGAGCTAAATCCCCTTATAGCTTTAAAGCTTATGTAAGCTTCTCTTCACATGATGGTTTGAAAAAAGACCTTAATGTTATCAGACCAATTCTAAGGGGTTTGGCTGATATGAATTACATTTCCTGACCCAAATTATCACTCAAGAAGCCATCAATCATTAACGAATGTAACATTCTTTTATAGTAATAGATATGAATAAGGGACGAATGAGATACTTACGCACTTTTTAGTTGCCACCAACAAAGAACTGCATAAAAAGAGAAAATGCAAAGCTCCAAAAATTCAGTAGTAGGGTAAATGTAAAAACTCAAAGGACAAAGAAATATATAAGCCATCAATTCAGGATCATCTCGTTCCCGAGATAAGATATGTGTTATGCATTTGCTGCAAACTGTTTCTTGTTTATGTTGCTTTGGTTTTAACTAAAAGCTAAATGTGCAGTTCTAAACCATTTCTTTCCTTTTTTGTAGGTTGAATTACAATTTGGCAAAAGCAAGTAAAGCAACCCAAACAGACTGCACTAATAAACCAGCTACTCCAACTCCATCCCTCCTATACCTTGGAATTACTTTGTACCCATTTTGGAAGGTTAAAAATTAAATTATGTACTACTGCAATAAGTCACATATATACACAAGCAAGCAGCATATCTGTGATAGAAATGTCACAATTGGATAAAAGTCATGCCATAGAACTTAGCCAATGTATGCTGAGTTGATAAATAAGAATAGCAACTTAGACACCATAGAAGTCACCGAGGACACAAGATGAAAGTCATGCCATCTCATGCACAGATCAGTGCTATAAAATAGATGCAGAGCTGCCACAAAATCGGCATTGGTGAGCTACTGTTCTGACTATTTACTGCAGGGAAGAGAGGGGGTACCTACTGCAGAAGGGGGCTATGTTCTGACTATCTATCGGTGACGTGACGGCGAGCGGAGTAACTAACATAGAAAATAAATTATCAAGTTATTAGACATACTTACTCAAGTTACTGCAATATGATGTGCATATACATTTTTACATGGTAGGGGTTATACCAGGCCTGTGTAGCAGATATTGCACAAGGCTTTGTAGCTATCTCATGAGAATGAAGGACAACTATAGGGGTTTTTGATAGTTTGTCAACTTAAAAATGTAACATCCCACCAAAGAAAATTAGAAGGAAGAAAAAGAAAACCATGGTGCATTGGATTGCAAGGGAATTGCCTCAATATAGAGGAGAAAGAAAATATGAACTTCCATTGCAAGCTCAATAAAGAATATGATTAACCTCACAGAGACTTGAGTGCAAATAAGCTGGTCACATGATTTAAATTGCTTTTAGGCCATTTAGTTACATCCAATCAAATAGATATTGGGGAAGACGTGCTACATTATGCTAAAGTAAGAGGTGGAAATAGACAATTTTGAGGAAGAATGATAGATTGATAGACTAAACTAACACAATAGAATAAGGATGACCAATAATGGTTAACGTGCTCTTACCTTAAAACTGAGTCATCTTGACGATCAACAAAATTTCCTTACCATGATAAGAAAATATGATGATTAAATAGGAAAAATACCATGCTTAACAACACTTAAAGCATGCCCATTTTTGAAAAAGCGATAGTAGTCAGAGTAACTTCTGCTAAATCAAAGAAATATGTGCACTTGCATTCAGGATCCCGTATGATTAGTGTCTTTTTGGTGAAAAAAGGCCAAAAACATAAATAGAAGAATAAAACTCACCTGTAAACCAGGACACGGATGCCAAACTTGGCGAGCGCTCCAAGGGCATGAATTATTGGTACCTCTAGGTTTTGCATCTCGTAATGTAGAATATTGTTGGCAATTGTGGGCAAACTTCCATTCATTGACTGTGTCAATGGACTGACTCGAACGGTAATGTCATGAACTACAGAACTAGTTTCGAAAACTTCAGATTAAGCTACATTCCCAGAGATATACACAAGTAAGTTGAAGACTACAAGTAGAAACTTTAGAGTTTTATGACTTGGCTTTCGAGCTCAAAACATAGTAACAATGGAAGTTGTATCATTTGTCTATGATTAATTATGGTTCGAGTTTAGCTGTATTTTTTGTCTATAGTTTTTGCAGGCAATTTTTTGTCGCTGATGCATCTATAGAGACAGTCCATTTGCCTATTGCACCTATTTCTGTTTGCTAAGGAAAGTGAAGGAGTAGTCTTATATTACTCACTGCAAGTAGTCCGCTTGGTAACTCCAACAAGCCGAGCTTGGAGAGCCGTTTGTACGTCTTTCCGGTTTAAGTATTGCATTGTTTCATCTTCCACACAGACATCAATCTTCTCTGTATCTTGCTGTTACTGGCAATGCCAAAAACATCTTAAAAGCTTGAAAAGAGAAACAACACCAACAAAGCAAGTATAACTTTAAATTTGACCTCACCAGCTAGTTTAAAGCCTCAGATTGTGCATGAACTGAGGGCAAACAGACATCGAGAGTAACATCGTACGAGTCAATAAATCCACTAATCTCGCTTGAAACTTGGTTTATGACTCTTGCGCAGACGGGTGTAAGGTTGCCATTTTGGATTCGTCTCCTGATTTGAGAGTAGTTGCACACTGATGTGAAAATGTCATATGTAGCATCTGATATCAGGCCATGAGACCACATGAACTCAGCACTTGAATTGAAATTGGTGTTGAATTCTGGAAGTGGATTCCCTATCAATCTGCATAGATGTTTGAACTCGGAGTTAAAAGCTCTGTAACTAAGTTGTTGTATAATCTTTAGCTCCGTTCACCTAAAAAAAGATCACGTTCTACGACTTCAAATTATCCCGCCTTATGAAAATTTTCATCTTTTTGTTCGTGGCATCAGTTTCTTTCCTCGCCTCAGCGTAACTGAGGAGCATTTTGGATAATCTATTTTTCAGAGTTGTGTCTTTTCTAAGTAAACACCGTTAGAAGGTCACTTGTAATGGCGCAGACAGAAATATGTTTCTAAGAAACTCTACTTAATTGTAGTTACAGCTATTCCTTTGAGGTTGAACTTCACTTTGGATTGAACAATGAGGTGTGCAAGTTGTGGACATAGTGTCGTGTTGAGAAACAAATATCATGCTTCATTATTTATTTCAGTGAACTAAACCGAACAAAAGAAGTTGAAACATACATGTATAACTCTCCCGAGTGATTAAAAAGTCCCTTTTTTTTAACTCCGGGAATTTGTCGAACCAACGCTCTAGAAAAAAAAAGATTTTCTTGTGCTACAAAAAAGAAACAGGGAAAAACTCAAATAAATTTGACATAGAAAATATATACGAAACCTCCTCAAAGGTCTTTTCTCTTTTTTTTTCATTTTCTAATAGCAAAACTTTCTTGCAAGATTGTATTGGTGCTTCATCATGTAACATAATTAGTTTGGACGGGTGCAGCCAGGGCAAAGCTCCAAAAATTCAGTAGTGGGTAAAATGTAAAAACTCAAACGACAAAGAAATATATAAGCCATCAATTCAAGATCATCTCATTCCCAAGAAAAAATGTGTTATGCATTTGCTGCAAACAGTTTTTTGTTTATGTTGCTTTGGATTTGACTAAAAGCTGAATGTGCAGTTCTAAACCATTTCTTTCCATTTTTTGTAGGTTGAATTACAATTTGGCAAAAGCAAGTAAAGCAACCCAAACAGACTGCACTAATAAACCAGCTACTCCAACTCCATCCCTCCTATACCTTGGAATTACTTTGTACCCATTTTGGAAGGTTAAAAATTAAATTATGTACTACTACAATAAGTCACATATATACACAAGCAAGCAGCATATCTGTGATAGAAATGTCACAATTGGATAAAAGTCATGCCTTAGAACTTAGACAATGTATGCTGAGTTGATAAATAAGAAAAGCAACTTAGACACCATAGAGGTCACCGAGGACACAAGATGAAAGTCATGCCATCTCATGCACAGATCAGTCCCAGAAAATAGATACAGAGCTACCACAAAATCGGCATTGGTGAGCTACTGTTCTGACTATTTACTGCAGGGAAGAGAGGGGGGTACCTATTGCAGAAGGGGGCTATGTTCTGACTATCTATCGGTGATGCGACGACGAGCGGAGTAACTAACACATAAAATAAATTATCAAGTTATTAGACATACTTACTCAAGTTACTGGACTATGATGTACATATAACTTTTTACATGGTAGGGGTTATACCAGGCCTGTGTAGCATATATTGCACAAGGCTTTGTAGTTATCTCATGAGGATGAAGAACAACTATAGGGGTTTTTGATAGTTTGTCAACTTCAGAATATAACATCCCACCAAAGAAAATTAGAAGGAAGAAGAAGAAAACCATGGTGCATTCGATTGCATAGGAATTGCCACAATATAGAGGAGAAAGAAAATAGAAATTGCCGTTGCAAGCTCAATAAAGAATATGATTAACCTAATAGAGACTTGAGTGCAAATAAGCTGGTCACATGATTTAAATTGCTTTCTGGCCATTAGTTACGTCCAATCAAATAGATATTGGAGGAAGACGTGCTATGTTATGCTAAAGTAATAGGTGGAAATGGACAATTTTGAGGAAGAATGATAGATTGATAGACTGAACTGCTGTTGCAAGCTCAATAAAGAATATGATTAACCTAACAGAAACTTGAGTGCAAATAAGCTGGTCACATGATTTAAATTGCTTTTGGGCCATTTAGTTACGTCTAATCAAATAGATATTGAGGAAGACATGCTACGTTATGCTATAGAAAGAGGTAGAAATGGACAATTTTCAGGAAGAATGATAGATTGATAGACTGAACTAACACAATGGAATAAGGATGACCAATAATGCCTAACGTGCTCTTACCTTAAAACTGAGTCATCTCGACAATCAACAAAATTTCCTTACCAAGATAAGAAAATATGATGATTAAATATGGAAAATACCATGCTTAACAACACTAAAAGCATGCCCATTTTTTGAAAAAGCGATAGTAGTCAGAGTAACTTCTGCTAAACCAAATAAACATGTGCACTTGCATTCAGGATCCCCTAAGCCATCGGTGACGTTCATGATGGTTTGAAGACTTTAGTTCATCTGAAGCGGCATTGGACTTCAAGGACTATTCCATCTTGGTTAGTGTTGCTAAGTTAACTTACGGGTACCCAAATTCACATAGATTTGATTCCTAAGCTTTTCATTTTAGCTTCTATAGCTACAAGCGTGGCGGGCCTTCTTTATCCCTCTCTTACTTTATTGGTACCTACATCCCACATGCCCATGGAGATAGAGTCTAACCACTTCTTACTCTTATGTCATTGACCTAGACTCTGAATCTCATTCTTGAAAATTCCATCTCATGATCCGACCCCCGATACATATTTGTTTCTATCGTAAGTAAGAATATGCTAGAAAAACTTCCAATAAGGGTGAATCGAGGGATACATGAACTTATATCACAGACTGTCAACTCCTTAAGCTAAAGCATTGAAAAAGTTTCAATAAAAGGCCGAAGGAACTGTTCCTTGTGGCTCATATCCAAGAACATAAAAACCTGAGGAAAAATTGCTTCACATCGAAAATGGGCATGCGCATCCCATCAAAATGACACTATTATACTCTTGCCAAAGATACCACCCAGAGACATTGAGGAGCCACTTTACAGCTGTGATACAAAGACTTATAAACACACCTATGAGTCTAGAAATATAGCAAAGAAGAAACAATTAGGCATTGCCCAAGTCACCCCAAAGGTAGAGAAAGCAAAGGATCACAATTCTTCAGCAAACGAACTATGGATCAGACTCTTGTATCACTCATGCCACTGAAAATTAACCCCTTTAAACCACATTCTCTTATTTTTGCAGGGGAACTAATGTACTAAACACTAATCATCATCCACATTCTTACAAATTCTTGCAATTCACATGATCTACTGATAGTTTCAGCAGAATTTGCATGATGTCTCACCTACCTTTAAAATTATATGCATTATACTCATAATTAGCACATGGCTCATGCAGATAAACCATTACATTTATGTTCATGTAGATTAACCAACAAAATAAAGTACAGCAACAAACGTGAATTTCAGCCCTATATATGTCAAAACATGTCAAAGTTTGAAAATGAAGGACGCATAAAAACACCAAACCCATCAAAAGGTAGCTGGGAATCTCACTAACCCAAAGGTCGTAAGCGTACATGACTAGAAACTTACCCCTTTTTTGGTTGGTCGGAGCAAATTATGCTAATGGCTATGTATCTCCTAATAGTTACTGCATGAGAGAGGCAAGACACATGAAGATTATGAACAATAAAGGGCTGAAATTCACGTATAATGAAGATGAAAGGTATCCCTTTGTTGGCTGGGTTGTCTGGACCAAACTCTGCAAATGACTACTTTTGTTTTGAAAAATTGCTATCATAGAAAGAGAAATGAATCAACAAAGGCACAAATTGAATGTATTTACATATGCAGGACACCACTACATTATGACATATGTATCATTGTAAATCCAACTTCAAAAGACGTTGATCCACAATATTGTAAGTAGAATGTGGGTGATGGTCCGATGTGCGTGGCATGGATTGCTCCAGAGATCTAGTACTGGGTCATGGATACATAGACTTAGATTGGGATTCGAGGTTGATGATTGGAGAAGAAGTAGAGAGAGAGAGAGAGAGAGAGAGAGAGAGAGAACTTGGAAGTGGCCGTCATTTGTCGAATACGGAGAAGAAAGGGGCATGAATTCGCCGATGTTACTGAGTGCATGAAAAATCTAGAAGAATGGCAGCGGTTCGATGCTCTCTTGCCGTTTTGATGCTCACAGAAGGAGACCAGGCAATGTTTTGGTTTTTATTTTATGTATAAGGCTATTTTAGGTATAAAATTGTGTAGGGACTCTTTACCATAGAGAGATTGGAATGCCTGGTGGGACGATAAGATGAATGCAATAGATACAGTTCATTAGACTTGTATCGTACGAACTACGTGAAGATTGCTTACAGACTTGGTTTGTACTTGTCATCTGAATATGTTGGTAAGCTTGAGTTTTAAACTCTAAATCTAGATGAAACACATCCAAATTAAAAGTAAAACCTGTTTACTTCTTTGATGCATTTTTACTCTTCTTTAGAGCTATAGTACAGATGCTTTAGAGTTTTTGAGGCTTGTACCATGAGATAAAATTCTAACAATCACATTAAGGTAATCTAGCAACATTTTCAATGAGAGTGTGCATTTACATGCAACGCGTGAACTTTCATCTAGTTGTAATTATAAATGCAGAACGTAGAAAGTACATCCAAATATAAATCGAGAGCACGTAACTTGTGAGAAGGTTTTGCATGTTAGTGCAGATGCCACTGATTTTCCACTGATCGCTAGAAATCTTTTTACTTTATGTTTTCTGTATACAAGACATTTTACAAGGTTTACAACATTCACATAAACCCCATCATAAGAGGAGGGCGTGAAAGAGTATCTCTAACTTCTCCGAACCGGCTTGGTTTCTAGTCCAAAACCAAAGGGGAAGAATGGATCATAATGCGAATCCCCGACGTTCATCGGAAGCTGATCCACCCCCTTGAACCATGTCCGTGCAAGTTTTCCGGTGAATCCGTAATCCCCGTAAAGCACATCGGCCAAGCCTTGCCCTTCGGAGCCCGGTAGCCATGCAGCAACAAGGGCGTCAATGGACGGAAGGTAGGGCTCCACCACGAGAGGCCTTCCCGCAACTATGACCACGACACACTTGACACTGCCGCATACATTCTTGATCGTGCTTGGGCCCGGTGCAGGGATTGTTAGGTTTAAGTTGTCACCTTTAGTCTCGGCAAAAGGTGGCTCACCAACAACAACAATGGCGTAGTCAATTTTTTTGGACTATACAAAATCTGCAGTAGGGTTCTTCTTGTAGGTCACTTTTGTTCTCGGATCAATGGCAGATTTGATGCTTCCTAGAATGGTCGTTCCTGCCCAAGAAGAGAGGTCACTTATGTCAATGCAATTGCTGCGGCAAAACACATACACTTTCCACTCCATAAGATAAGACGCTCTCTTTTGTTGCAATTGTTTTCAACTCTGAGCCTAATCTCTTTCATTTGTGCAAGACATGTTTCCAGTCTCAGTGTACGTCTTATTTTCAAGGGCAGATAAAAAAGAAGAATCCAAAACAGTAAGAGTACCTGTGGTGATGTTATTGCCACTCTGTCCCTGCCAACTAATGGTCCAGCCACCACATTGCAAACCCAAATCGTTGGCATGAGCTCCAGTTACAAGGATCCTGGAGGCCTTTTTGGGGAGAGGTAGGACGGGCTTATTAGGTTTTTTTCCATTCTTCAAAAGTACCAAAGATTTCCTCACGGCTTCTCTGGCCAATTCTCTATGTTCCTGTTCATTGTTTTGTTACTTACGTGAGGGAAAAAAACAACGACGAGAACTTGACAATACTCGAATTCGAGGACAATAATTTGTGATTTACCAACCTTGCTACCGAGTTGATCTGCTAGGCTAAGATCTGAATAGGGATTCTCAAAGAGGCCAGCTGCGAATTTGACTCTCAAGATTCTGGTGACGGCATCTTCAATTCAACTCATGGGAATGACATTTTTCTTCACCAAGGAGGTCATGATATCAATGAACTCGGTATAGTTGTAAGGAAGCATGATCTGAAATGCAGGAAGAAGATAGGATTTTAAGTTTAAGGTCATCTTACTACAGCAAAAGTAATGAACTCACAAAGAAAGACATGAATGTAGTCCAGTGTACAAACCATGTCAAGACCGGCATTAATTGATGCTTGAACGGAGTATGTGTAGTTTGCTCTTGGTGGTGAGGTGAGCTTGTCAATACCTTGATAATCAGATATGACAATTCCCTAGCAATTTGTGTAAAAACATTTGTTAGCATTTTAGCGGGGCCATTTGGAGCATCGCCACAGGCAGTTGCCAAGGAAAATGGATCTCGTAAGGTTGATAGAAGCATGGGAGAGGTGCAGTGGCTATAATTGTTGCTAAAATATTGTCAAGATATGAACTATGTATACCTTGAACCCAAGAGTTCCCTTGAGGTACTTCGTGACGAGATCATAGTTAGCATGCATCTTCACTCCATTATAACTCGAGTAAGACACCATGACTGTCCCAACACCCATCCTGATTGCATCGGGGTATGCAGGCATGTGAATTTTCAGCAGTCCTTGCCAATCAATTACAGTGTTGTTCTCATTGATTCCGTTCAAGGTTCCACCATCCCCAACATAGTGTTTCGCACAAGCCACAACCTTCGTCCTTTAGATTCAGGTAGCACATGGCAAAAAGTCAGCTTTAGGATGGAGAAACATCTCTATGTGGAAACAATAACTAATCCTAAATGTTACCAAGCCAATCTGTGGCTGTAACACTCGTTCGTGCATAGTATGTTGTAGTTCTATGAAAAACCAAAATACTATTTTTATCGTTCATGAATTGACTGCTACAGTTGGTAGACTTACTTTCCACCTAGATAAGGGTAGCCCTTTGGCTTATTCGGAGGAATATCTCCTTGTAAACCGGTAACGATCTCGGTCAATTGTTGCACAATTTTGGGATCCTCACTGTAGCTTTCGAAACACCGACCCCATCTTGGATCTCTGCATGCCTGTTATAAAAGCAATATTTTGTCTAGTCAAAGTAAATTTTCTTGAGCACTACTAGGCTATCATTCACAGTGCTGCTACCTGTACTTCAGAAAATCTAGAATTCAATATTGAACATATACCGCGATACATGGAGCAAAAGCATACTGAATGCCTGTAGCTCTGACTTCAAGAGCAGTTGCAGCACCAATCTTCTTCACGAGTTCAGGGTCCCTGAATGACAAGAAGCCAGTCGGTTATATCTTCAAGTTCATACGTATTTCTGTTTTTGAAATCGGTCTAATCATTAAATAAGAACTTTTATGGATGTCCATGGTTTGGCTATATTGACAAAACATTTATGTGGTTTCAGCGTTGCTCTTAAACATATACCTCGTCACCCCGAGACCGACATTATGAGGGAAAATTGTAGCCTTATAGACGTTATTGTGCCCATGAACAGCATCAATGCCATAAATCATCGGAATCCCTAATCGGGATGAAAGTGAACCCTTTTGAAAGTTGTTCACCATATCAACCCAATCCTTGGCTGTAGCATTATCACGAGGCACGCTTCCTCCAGCACTGAGTAAGCTGCCAATTGCGTATTTCTTCATGATGCTACCTGTGAGATTGGTCGGCTCGACTTGAGCCATCTGGGCAATCTTCTCCTTTAACGTCATTCGTCTTAGAAGATCCTCAACCCGAGCTTCTATGGGTTGCTTCGGATCCTTGTATGTGATGTGTTTTGCCTCTGCAAATACTGTTATGCATGCAGACAACAATAGGAGCCCCACAAAGGAAACGGAAATCCTCAAAATCATTTTCCTAGATATTTAGTTGAGAATCTGTATTGGAAATCTGCAAATCACATAAAGAGCACTAGCTATAAGGTTGCTATAAAAGAGAAAAGAAAGAAAGTGACATTTAGATTGAAGGCAATGTAGATGAACAGATTACCAGGTAGATACAGAAGAGAGAAGAGGGGATGGTGCAAACAAGAATAAGAAGGAAAGTCTCTTACTAGATCACAAGATATCAAATGCTAGTTCAACAAATGGCAAGACGTAAACAATGCAAGAAAGGCTAAGACATATAGCAAAACGAACACGTGCCTGCAATTATTCCTAGCCATGCTATATATTGTTACGACTGCATGATTGTACTGATGAACAATGGAGGTTACCTGATGACAACAGAAACACAAGACAAACCCTAGCTCCTTGTGTTCCGTTGTTCAGGGGGATTTCTTGGACGAAGAACAATGGAGGCCAAGCAGGCATGCATGGGGGTATTTATAGATTGTGCCATGCATGCAAGAACGTGGATGGATGGAGTTCAGGCCCTAGGAACTCGGTTTGACCATATCTTGTCTTATCGACGATTGAACGCTCTGAAGAGATGGACACATTTGGAGAAAAGTTTGGGATCAGAAGATTAGCGGACTTCTTCGGTGTAGTCACAGGTTTGAACGGCGAAGAGTTTTGTGTCAACCGTTTTTAAACAAAAGAAGCTTGCGTCTTTCCCCTTTTCATTACTTAGGTGGTGTTTTCATTATTTAGGTGGTGTTTGAGATTGATTCTCAAATGGTTAAATTTGATTAAATTCATATGAAATTAGGTTTGAAATATTTGATCCAAAAACAAAAAGTAAATTGATTAAATCTACTCAAATCTGTTCAAAACTGATTAATTCATAATTCTTATTTTCTTGGCTGGGTTCTGATTTAATTGGAGATCGAATCAAGTTTGACCAAAAATATTACCTAATTGTCCTTACATATAAACAGATATTAAACATTTGAATTTGAATACACTATGTGGTAATTTTATCACACTAAACCTATTTTAATCACTTTTTATCCAAACACCTTCAACGACTTTAATTCATTTTTAAATATAAAATAATTAAAGCTAATTTTAGAAACTGATTCTATTTTAGTCAAAATTTACTTTTTCGAATCAATGTCTAATGGCCTCTTAGAGCAACATATAGGTCAGTCAATCCAAACACGTCCATTCCCAAACCTTTTCTGTTGCTTCAACAAAAAGATAACAAATGAAAGCACACATTTTAGTGTGTGTGTGTGTGTGCGCGCGCGCGGGCGCGCCTGTGCGCGTGTGTGACTATTTCTAAAAGTATAAAAGTGTAAATCATTTCTGAACATGATTTACACTCATTTTTAGTTTCTATGGATCACTTGATTGCCATTCAAATGCAATTAAGATGCCTAAAATCTAGATTCTTGTAACAACTACCTTTTTTTACTTTCATAAAAGTTGCAATTAATAAATGGATATTTCTTACACTTCTCATGACACTTATATTTAATAGATTGATGTATTTTTAGTGTCATTTACAGCTTGGCATATAGGATATGAAAGACCTTAATAACCATAGCATCTCATTAAAAATTATAGCAATTTTTTTAGTGATCATTAGTTGATAATGGTTTTTGCTTAAGATAATTGGATCCCACTCTCATATTGTCTAAACAAATAATTAGTTTTTCCTTTTATGTTGACAATAAAAATCCGGTAATACTGTTCAACCAAATAGAAAAAGTAAAAGCTTGGGCATGCTTACTCGTTTTGGCTTTCTAGCTTTTGACTTTAGGACATGGTATTATATGCATGCATGTGTGTGTATGCGCGCGTGTGGCTGATATGTGTAACTTATTTATTAAACACAAATGCCCTATACTTCTAAATATTACAACAATTCTTTTGAGGTATTACCACCTCGATAACTGTTGACCTATCTCAAACCCTTTTAAGTTTCATTTTGCTGTAAAACGACGATACACCTTCATATTTTTCCTATATTTAATCGATGTGACTCTGAGTCTCCACTACATCAAGTGGCCAAATATGATCAACTTTGCACGCGTTATCCATACTTAATTTGTTATTAATTCTATGTTCTTGCCCTTGATTGCTCAATATAACAAATGTTAATATCCTTTTTATATACGTATGTTCGAAACAATTTTGATTTTGGAGTTATCTAGGTTTGGGATTTATAGAGGTAACTTCCGTAAACTCTTCTACTCTCGACAAACTTTAACTTTTTTTGAGGTCGATGCATGAAAAATATAAGGTCTATAATTTTTAGGTGTCAGAGTTTCTATGCACATATCAAAATATTATCAGCACCAAGATTCTATATGTAATTTATCAAGAAAAAATGTCAATGTTAAACTACTGGGGGTCAAACCTTTGTTTTTCAGGATGTGGCATTTTTTCGATGTTAATGACCGATAGGCAGTATAATTGGCAGGAGGTTGTGTATAAGTCGTTAATAACTTTGAAAACAGCCCACGTATTAGATGCTGAGAGCTATTGAATATGGAGCAAACAACCCCCACTCCTACAAAACAAACATATGAAGCCATAAACTTTATTTGAGTATGTGTATGCTTTGAGTCTTATATTCTTGTACATGGTGAAGTCACTTTCTCACTTTTTTAAATGTTGCCTTAGAGGTTTAATCAAAGAGAAAAGTAAAGAAAAATCATTACTAAGAGCTAAGAAAGGGATTAGATAAGATATAATTATTTGTGAATAGAAAACTAAAGAAGTGTACACAAAGCCGCACAAAAATAAACATGTGGCCATCCAAAATAGACCACAAAGTTATTATTTCAATCATTTGCTGTCGTGAAATTATCAAAAAATAACTTTTTACTGGCATATGCTGAAGTTACATGCCCTAATGTCAATGACTTGTTTATATGTAAAGTAAAATGAGAATGGCAACGTGCTTGAGGTCATAGCAAGATAATTCTTCTTGCTTATAAAATTGAACATGCTTTCTGAAATTTTCATGTGTGTATGATTTAATTATATGGAGTTGTCTAAAAGCAAGCACATTAATTTTCAGAAATCTGATACAATGATGATCCTCTATTCTAATCTTTTGATTATATGCTTAATCCAAACTCTCGTCGCCTATCCACTCGAATATTCTTTTTAGGTACCATCCTTTTCTAATTTGATAAGGATAATTGGCCATTTCACAAATCAGAGGATGCCTGAAAATTTTCCATATAAAACGCAATTAATTGTGGAGAATCATACTTGCACGAATTACAAACGTTGCAGCTAGTCCATGTACGTAAAGTACTTGTTTAAGTTTAAGTACACTTACAAGTCCCACAAAAGAGAAATCAAAATTGTTGAAGAAAATGTAGCGAAGTAAAATTTGGCATGTTACAACTTCCGCTGAAAAGTTTGCATTCTTTTTAATTAAGTTGACGGTACAAGTGCTTTTATAAGTAATGTTTTTCTCAAATTATAGAACTTTTTCTTTATTTGAATGTTAAGGGGCGTACAATTTTACCCAATTTCGTTTTCATTTTTGCAATGACAATAAAAATATACCTTTTTGTGTACTTTTATCTTTTTTCAGTTACTTTTTGAATAAAAAAAAATCAAAACATTAGCCCAAAAAATGAAAACACCCCAATTCAAGAGTGTTTTCACCTTTTTCTAAAAAATTAAACTCAATGTCAGAAAAAAAAAATCAAAAAAATCTTCTCACAATCTACACAACAGATTCCTGCTCTCTCTCTCTCTCTCTCTCTCTCTCTCTCTCCTAGCACCACCATGGCACCACCCGCGTTTATCCAGACCCGTCACTGAACCACCATAAAGAATCACACCACAGCCACCATGCCCACAACTCAACACTCAAACCTTATCTCCTCTAGCCAATTCGTAGCCACACAGCCATCATAAACCACCCACCATCGTAACACCGTATTCTTAAATTGCAACCCACGATGGCCAATCTAACCACCGTAACACCATTTAAAAAAAAATAGATCTGCTAGGTGAAGAGCCTTGATGTCGTTGTGTATTCTTTGCGGAATCCATGAAAGTCACTCATCTTGAAGATCTGGTAGGTGAAGAGCCTCGATCTGGTAGGTGAAGAGCCAGAGATCTGGCAGTCGCCCATCTTGAAGTCAGGGCATTTATCCGGAATCCATGAAAGAACACATGTGTAGGGCGGCGATAGATGGGGAAGATCGTTGTAGATGGGCAGCGGTAAATAGGGCTCGTTGGAAAGGGCAGAGAGTGGGGGGAGGGGGAGGGTATGGGTCATGTAGGTATATATTATAAATAATAAGGATATAAGTAGAAAAATGAAAATAAAAATAATATAAGTACACAAATTCGACAAAAAAAAGTAGCTAAATTTTTTTGTGAAAATAATGAAAGCATAAGAATGAATTTTTTAACTGAATACAAAAATTATGAAAATAAAAATAGAAAACAAATACCGTAAACTTACTGGCCTTAAATGTAGAGGTGTCAAAAGGGCCGGGCTTGGGTGGCCCAGCCCAAGCCCATCGGGCCTCCAGCAAAATGGGCCTTGGCTGGGCCAGAGGGGCTCCCAAACGAGCCGGGCCGGGCCAGAATGGAGGGATATCTGGGCCCAATCCAAGCCCAGGCCCAACATTTAGGGTCGGGCTTAGGCCGAGCCCGGGCCCAATTTTTTTATTTGTTAGTCAAAATAATATTATTATTTTACTATCTATTTTGTTATGATTATTTAATAATATAAATACTAGCTTTTATATGTATTTTAACAGTTATTTTTTTACGCACGGTGCCAATACTAATTTATATGTAAGAGGGTGAAATTAGTCGATTTGATATTTATTAACAAATAAGTTTGGCCATCCAAGACCGCCAATGCCTCTCTAAGGAAGCTCATGATTTCTCACGGTTCGTTTGTAATCTTATTCTTATTTTACGTCAAACATATCTTTGATTATTGCACCAAGGAAGAACGATCATCATAATTCATATTCAGATTCATTACTCATTCGATTATCGTTGGACACGCACACTTATATATAATAATGTGTGTATACAATAATACTAGGCCAAAAGAGGGCCTATGTGTAAGGCGAAAAAATGGGCCAGAAATAAGGCAAAAAAGGGACCATTTTTTGGGCCAAAAGAGGGTCGGGCCAGGCCTGGTCCGGGCCTATTTCTTTAAAAATTCGACCTGACCTTAGTCCAACCCTAAGGATTAAGCCAGTTCAGACCCATAAAAAGGCCTGCCCGGGCCAGCCCATGGACTGTCAAGTCCATTTGACAACTCTACTTAAATGTTTGTCATTGAACAACCTTGAAATAATTGATTACGTTGACAAAAAGATTAGCCGGATTTTACATGGGAAATACTGCAATCAGCGGGCGTGTGTGTTAGCCTGTAGGAAACAACCTGGTACAATACCACGTGTCTTCGTTAAAATCCGAGCCTTTTCCATTTAAATTTCCGAAAGAAAATACTCAGAAAGTGCCACAGGTGATGAGTGATTACTGACGATTGACGGCTGACCTTGGCCGTCGGCCGTCAAGCCCCAAACACGTGTAAGGAGATGACTCGTGAAAGATGGGCTTCCCCTGTGCCGGTGCACGTGAAATTTGCCGGCGCGTGCCGAGGGAACTGGACGTTGCTATTATTCTTACACTAATAATTTACATATTTAATGTCTTATTCAAATGAATTTAGTATATTGAAATATTTTTACATTTTACACGCATTATCTTGGGATCTTGACATATTAATTTTGGAAGCATTGTGTGGTAATTTTTCTGGGCAATCATATGATGTATTTGCAATTTTAACAAAAACAAAAACTTTTCAATTATCGCAACGATAAAAAGAGATTATAAAGTATGCAGCTCCGACCATAAAAGTTTTCACCATCTTTGGAACAACTTCTCACGTATAGTTGTCAATGGGCGGGGCTTGGACAGGCCCGGCCCAGGCCCAGCGGGCCTCTAATGAAATCGGGCTAGGGCCGGGCCTCACAAATAAAAAAACGGGTCGGGCCGGGCCGGGCCTAAAACCTGGGATATATGGGCCCAGTCCAAGCCCAGGCCCTAGGCCCAATATTTAGGGCCGGGCCCGGGCCCAATCCAATTTTTTTTTTCCTTTCTTCCCAACTTTTTATTATAAAGACTTCTTTTTCAACAAATGGCAAAGTTTTTGTAAACGGACCACTGAGTATACAATCACTTTTTCACGAATTAACTCCATTTCCAAAAGGCAAATTGATGTTGATTGACCATTAATCACGGATTAAGTACAAAAACTAGTTGTTCTAGCCCATACATACTGATTTTAAGTGCAAAATTCAATCTCTTTCATAATATGGTGTAAAACCTGTAAATGTCAAAGAAAAATAGAGTAGATCAAACAAAAACAATAACGAGATCGAAGAAGATAAAATAACATCTTTTCTTGTTACATTCAAATTCTTTGGTCATTTAAAGAAACATGAGATTATTCTTCAAGGCTCTTTAACACGTCACCCACTTCATGAAATTAAATTTAGAATTCGATTCACCTCTTTTGGTTTGAAACAAAAAAGAATACATAATTTTTATTTATGTTTAGAATACATGATAATTGTTTTTATAATTATTCCCTTAGCTTGTGATGTAGAACACAAAGCAAATTCTGTAAAATACATTAAATGAAAGCCCACTCAAAAATCATCAAAAACACGTCACAGTCACCACACACCCATACTTCTCTGCGTATATTAAAGAAAATACTGATCATATGAATTCAATAACACCTCAAAAATTATTAATTTAACTAAAAAGATCCAAAATATCAAAAAAAATAATAATGTAATAAAATAGACTTCAAAAAAAATTAGGGGGGGCTAACGGGGCCGGGCCGGGCCAAAAAAGGGCCGTTTTAGGGCCGGGCCGGGCCCGGGCCCGGGCCCGTTTCTCAAAGAATTTGGCTTGGCCCTGGCCCTGGCCCAAGCCCTAAGGGTTAGGGCCAGCCCGGGCCCAAAAACGGGCCGGGCCAGCCAGGGCCAAAAACGGGTCGGGTCGGGCCAGCCCGCAGGCCACCCGGCCCATTTGACATCTCTATTCTCACGGGTTTTTTTTTTTTTTTTGGGGGTAACCTTGTCATGTCCACTGAACAGGTTCACTAAAGGAAGAGAGCTTATTTATTTTTACACACGTAAAAAAAGATAAAATGTCTTGAGAGACCAATAACCTAGCCAGTTATTGAGAAGAGGAATAATTTTATAACCGTAAATATTATGCTATATATTTGTTGGTTACATTATATAATTTAAAATATGTTATTTTAGTTTTCTATGGGGTAAAAGTGTTCAAAAATTATTTCCAATTTTTCTTATTGTTATAAGTAGCATAAATAGATAGATAACAATATGATGAAGCTTTATCACCAATTTTTTTACGTTTGTAAGTAGTTAATTACATATATAGATAGATTAGATAGATATGGGTGCATGTCTTGTTGTTAAAGAGGCCCCAAAGTTGACAAAACGTTTAAGGGTAATACAATTACTTTTAAGAGTGGAATCATCAATCATGTATCACTGTGTAGGCAATTAACACAGGGAAAGCAACCATGAATCTAGCACCGAAGATGAAGAGTCATGCATAGCATGAGTTGTAACAACTAAGGTTAATGATGGCATTAGACAATTTTGTAGGATTGGTTTTGTCCAAAAAAATAATTTACACTTATCCACATACTTTTATAGGTAGTATAGACTGTAACAGTTCAGAGCCACACCCCTTTTGTCTCTTTTTCTCTCTTGAATACTACGATTTGTACCCAATTAAATTTGGTTCAAGCAAGTGAATCCTTTCACCTTCTGCTTTGAAGCTCTTTTGGCAATCCCAACCCTACCATATTCTATAATTTCTACACATCATGAAGGATTATTTATTTTTTTATCATCAAAGAGAACAATATTTATTTATGACGAGGGTTACAATCTTTGCGGATGGCAAGCATTGTAAAGTATGGTGCCTCTTCTATTCAGACTTTAAAGTCTATGACATACTATTCAAATCTCTTCAATTTACGGGTTACACTATTTTTTATTTGCCTAACCAATAAAAACATACAAGAGTCATAACAGTGAACTAGGTTACTGGTGTCTTCTATAATGCACCTTGTACTTGATAGATTTTCCTCTGGAGAAGTCAAAGCTTGAATATGATACTTGATGCATCACCTTCAACTTGAGCAAACCAAAATTCACAATACAAGCCAAATTTAGCCCCTTCATAAGCCGCTGCCGCCACCGTCTCTGGACGCTCTGCTTCCCATGTTAACAGGAATTTCTTAGACATAACTGCCAGTATCGTACCATTGCACTCTCTTACAACTACTGCACATTCCATTGGGCGATCTTCCTGAAACAATGGCGTATCGAAATTAATTTTGATAAAATTCTCTAGAGGTGGTTGCCAAACCTTTGCCGTCATTTTTTGGATATGAATTTTTGCACTTCTGTGCTTCTTAATGAATCTGGTTGCTTTTGTACGTATATCTCCGGTGCATTTGTTTGAGCCCTACAAAAAATGATTTCATTCCTATTGCACCATAGTTGACATCTCCGGTGTATTTGTTTGAGCCCACAAAGAATGATTTCATTCATGTTGCAATATAGTTGCTATCATAGAACCATCAACATTTCTATTTCCAATCAATCCACTTAGCTTATAACATCCTTCCACCTCCCAAGTAATTGGGATTCTGTTTTGTCAATGTAAAGTATGTGAAGAGGGATGGCAATTTAATCCGCACACAGCGGCTATTTGACCCACCCCCACACGATAAAAGCGGACTGCTTGACTTTGACCGGATTATGAGACGAGTGTGGTAGTTAAAATTTAAACCCACGGCGGGTAATGGTCGATTATGGTATTTAGGCTAACCCACCACGGTATCCAACCCGCTCTGTGCCTGCCCTGCGACATACCCGCCCCTTATATTATAATAATATCTAAACTAACCCTAAATTTGATATATGCAATCTTAACCGTCCATCTTAATGATATAAATAGGTCCTAAAACAAAAAACCTACTCAATTTCCCTTTTTCTCTTTTACCTCTCTATACGCCGCTTAGCCTTTCCCTTTCACCTCATTCTGCACCAACCGTCATCTTATCGATTGATAGATGGTGCTCTTTAGTGCTAGCCACCGACCACCAATTTACGCCTCTTCCACAACCACAGCCACTCTTTTGATATCCCCCCTGTCTCTCCATTACCACAAAACCAGCCCGACATCAACCATTCCTACTACCACTACACTCCCAAGCGCCCACAAACCCACCATCGACATCATTAGCGACCTTCACCCATCAGACAACTCACTGCCTCCGTCATAATTTCCACCACCATCCTTTGGCCAAATACCTTCTCTCCCTCCATACATCCAAACTCACCACCGATTTGTGAGTAGTGAGATCTATGGACCAGTCGCGGCAGTGACGGAGGTAATCGGGGAGCGGCACATAATGGGGTTCCAAATCGACGAGGCAATCGATGGTGGACTTATTTGGCGGTGGAGGGCGATTGGAGATCCAGTCAGTATCAACATCATCGTAGGAGGATACGACTTCATCGGCATCCTCTTTATAGTACAATCTGGCGACGGAAAGGTCAGACATAGTTGTTGTCGTCAAGGGGGGGGGCAGCCAAACAGAGGTGGTGGCAAACAGAGGCTGGGCGGATCGATGATGGTCTTTTATAGCAACCAGGGCAGATCAAAGTGGGTCGGGTTTTTCAAAAGTTTGTTGCATCGGGAATGGTATTTCCATTCCTTGACCCGACGGTTGGGCGGGGCGGGGGCGGGGGCGGGGGCGGGGCGGGGGTCGCCTATTAAGACTACAGAGGTGGTACGGATTTCATAGAATCCGTATCGACCTGCCGTATTTCCATTCCTAGCTGAGTGTTGAAGATAGTTTCTTTGTGGTTTTCACGTACCGACGTACCAGTTGAGCTGATACCTTCCTTTTGTGAAGATTTTTCATGATAGACATTACATTTGGACATATAAATGCTCCAAAAACGGCCGAAGAGGAGTTGATATATATATATATATTTTTAAAAAAATCATGCTAAATCTTTAAAGGCTCTAAGCCAACAATGCATTTCACCGTCATAAGAAAAATGGCCATGGTTGATACATTATTTGAAAAGCCATTTTTGATGGAAGATCACCCTAAGGCTATTGATATGGTTGATACATTACTTGACTTATCGATAGTAAAAAAATGTAAGGCTATCGATAGTAGAAGGCTATCGATAGTAAATGACGTTTTTATTTTGAAGAATGTAAGGCAATCGATAGTAAAAAAGTATATTTTTTTTTAATACACTCCAATGTTATCTTACTATTGATAAAGCTAATCAATGGCTAATTGATAGTAAAAAAATGCTTTAACTCAAGACTGCAAGTCTATTTATAGTAAAAAAAAAAAATGCTTTCTCTTTAAAAGATACGACTATTCGCAATTTTCAAGTATTTAAATTGCTTGAGACAGGAAACAATGTTTGCACTAGCAATTCTTTTTTTCACTAGTGACATTCTTTAATTAAATGCTACTAAATAGTATTAACTTTTATTTATAGTTGTGAAGAGGAGATGGATTCAAATTAGGACATTATTCTTTTAACTATTGAAAATGTGCTCGTATTAGTAAAGGATAAGTGTAATCAGTGACTTGTTAGTGGGTAGTTATAATTTTTAAATAGTATTAGTTATGTTTTAAGTGGGTAGTTTATTTTTTTTAGTGATAGTTATTTTCTACCGATCTATCTGAAGTATAAATGATAGATTAAACAACGACAAAAGAATCATCATCCAAAACCGTCAGACAAATCATGATTTAAGTTTTCAAGTCCTTATTATTTGTTTTCTGTTCTTTCATGCTTAGAAGCTGTTCCCATCCATAGGTAAGAATTCTAATTTTCAGACTTGAGAACAGTGTGTGCTTTGTAAACATCTTTAGCATTAATCAAAAACTTTTCTTTATTTTTTATTGGGGATGCAATCTTTAATTTATTCATTTTAGTTTTTCTGTTCTCAAAGTAATCCTCGTCAAGATGCCGGAAAGAACTCACATTAATTAGAGTTTGCTTTCCAGCACAAACAAAGCAAGCCAAGGCCGATCAAGGTGAGGCCAAGCGATGCCAAGGCAGCCTAGGCCTCACAAGGCCACGGCCTACGGCGGTTTGGGCCAAATAATTTTCAAAAAATGGCCTTTTTCCCCCTCAATTGACCTTGACTTCAAGTTTTGTAGAAATTTGGAACTTTTAACCTCCAATAAGTTATATGTGCCGAATCAGAACCCGAGTTCTGTATTTACGAAAAAGGGTCTTTGAAAGGCAAAGGATGGAAGAAAGGAAAAAAAAAACAAACAAACAAAGCAATGGCTTGTGGTAGTTAATGATGGCAGTGACGTTGGTGGCGACGAGTAGGTCTCTAGCGGTGGTAGCTAAGGTTGGTGTTGGGCTTGTTGTGGTGGTCGTTGTTTGTGGTGGCAGCTAAAGAGAGAAGAAAGAGGAGATCAGGGGAAAAATGAGGGAAGATGAGCAGAGAATAGAGAGAGATTCAAGTTCAAAGGAACCTAATACATGGAGATGGGGAGGAATTTTTTTCTTCTTCCCTCTTTCCGTGGGGTGGGGGATCAGATCATACATCTCAAAAAGAGTACTACATATACCCACATTTGTGTCATATATGTAGCAGGACTGGCTTAATATCCTGATATCAACCTCTTCATGGTACATAAATCTCACTACTGATGTTAACAGGTCTTCATGGTGATGAAATAAGGATGAACTGTTTTTAGTTCTCCATCGTCCCTTTGGTTGTGAGACCGAATCCAAAGGGATATAAAGGATCATAATGTGCATCACCAACATTCATTGGAAGCTGGTCAACTGTCCTGAACCAAGTACGCGCAAGTTTGCCACTAAATCCATAGTCACCGAACAGTAGATCTGCAATACCTTGGGCTTCAGTTCCCGGAAGCCAAGCAGCCACAAGTGCATCAATGCTTGCAACATAGGGCTCGATCACAACAGGGCGGCCAGAGATGATAACTACAACACATTTGACAGCTCCACAGACATTACTGATGGTGCTCGTGCCAGGCTCAGCTATAGTCAAATTCATGCTATCACCGAATGTTTCTGTATAAGGGTGTTCGCCCACAACGACGATTGCATACGAAAATTTGTTGGACTTGACAAAGTTAGCATCGGGATTCTCATTGTAGACAACTTGAGTTGATGGATCAACAGTGTTCCTCACAGCTGTTAACACTGTTGTACCTGTACAGATCAAATGACAAATTAATCATAATTTGCAAAATGGAAAGCAATTGTCTGTCTTCAAAAAGTAATTCAGAATCCTGCATAATAATTGTGTCAGATCCTACAGATAAGTGCCTATAACGGTTAACAGTTTGTTGCAAAAGGGGTAAACACGTTAGCAACAAGTCTCAGAAATTGATGAAATTGACCGTAGATATCTTACTCCTTCAATCCCGAAAATGGACACCTTTGACAATTTGGCCTAACCTACAAAAGCTACTTAAGTTCATAAGTGTTACGCTAAAACTTCTATGTTCACTTTAATTCAACTTGTCACGTAATCCTTCTTTCGACTTACATCCACTAGTGGGATAAAAGACATCTAAGGTTATCAAGGAAGTCTAATAGCAATGTAGGCATGTCAGTCCTCTGCGTGGTATTAGCAATGCACTTTTTTCGTGTGTGTGTAATGTGCCTATGCAAGGATTCTACATTGGTCCTTCTATTACTCCTAATAAAATAGTTGGAGTCAACTTCACTAGTATGTAAACTACTTTTGTGATTCAGTTTTCACATATAAAGACCATACCGATTGTAAGGTCGTTACCACCAAGACCCTGCCACTCTATTGTCCATCCTCCGCATTGATAACCCAAATTGTCAGCATGGCTTCCAGCAACAAGTATCTTTGTATCTTTTTTCGGGAGGGGAAGCAATGGTCTATTGTCAATACCATTCTTTAGAAGTACAAGAGATTTCCTCACAGCTTCCCTTGCCAATTCTCTATGCTCCTGTTCAGGTGACATTTTTCAATCAATAAGGCAATTCTACAATCGGCGAGAAAGAGAACCAATGAAGAGAATTTCTAAAAGAAAGTGTTTGTGATGATAAACCTGGCTTCCTAGTTGGTTGACCAAGCTAAGATCAGCAATAGGGTTCTCGAAAAGACCCAGAACAAACTTAACTCTCAAGATCCTCTTAACAGCATCATCTATCCTGCTCATAGGGATGATATTTTTCTTACACTGGAAGGTCAGTTCATCAACAAACTCTGTAAAGTTCTCTGGAAGCATGATCTGCATTTCATTTCGACAAAATTTATTAGAAAATGTTAAAATTGTTTGCATTCTTCAAAAATCAAAATTTTTGAGATGAAAGTGATAATGACAAAGCATTACACAATAACTTAAAGGGCTGACCACTTTAGGTTCAGCCTGAGCCTAAGCTCCCCATTAAACTGAAGAAGATTAGTTGTAATGGGGTCGGAAGATAAAATTGTCAAAATCCCAACGAAACTGTACTAGAAAATTCACCAGTAACTGTTCTCACACTGCAAAATTGATTTTTCTGACAGAACAAGAGCAGAATTTTCATGATCAACATTACAAATGGGTTGCATAAGGGACAAACCATGTCAATACCAGCCTGAATTCCAGCTTGGACTGAATAAGAATAATTAGTATGTGGTGGGTCGGTTATCTTGTCAATACCCTGCCAATCTGAGATAACAAAACCCTGAAAAACAACAGCAAAAACAAAATTATGCTTGCTGTTCCCCCTAAATTACTTCACTTGCTATTTCACTAAATGACTTCTTTACCCTGAATTTGAGCTTGTCCTTCAGAAAACCAGTGACAAGATCGTGACTAGCATGCATCTTCTTTCCATTCCAGCTCGAATAGGACACCATTACTGTTGAAACACCCTTTCTAATGGAGTCGAGGTATGCGGGCATGTGGATACTGAGCAACCCATTAAAGTCAATTACTGTGTTGTTCTCATCGATGCCCTTAACTGTGCCACCGTCTCCGACAAAATGCTTAGCACAGGCAGCAACTTTTGTCCTTGAACAATTTAAAAAATCAATTAAGATACTGGTTTGATTGTTGATGACAGATAAGTTATAATTAATCTTTCTTGAATTCCAAGAGTAATTAGGTGGTGTACTATGAATGCCATTCTTCAGTGACAGAATGATAAAATGTTAGGTTAGAATGATAACCTACATTGGTAAAACATGGAAGGCACCAAACTTTTAATTATTTTTGTCATTTTCAAGTGTTGAACATCTAGACAATGCACAGCTCAACACAAAGGCCAACCATGTGCTTGAGAGCAATGAAATCTGCTTTGCTTATATCCACATCACGTGAAACTAAATGGGGCAGTCCAAATAACATCGATGTCACAACCTTATCATGCTACCTAAATTAAGAACTAATTAACACAAATCAAAGAACTTCATCTTAAACTAAAGTAGACCATTTTTACTTCCACATACCAAACAGGAAATTTTTAAATAGAACTACCTAAATTAAGGCCCAGTTTGACAAAAAAATTTTCCCTCTTTTATTTTTCAGTTTTAAAAACTGAAAAAAAAAGAGCGTTTGGTAACCATTTTTTTTTCAATTAAAAAAACCAGTTTTTAAACTGTAGAGTAAAAAAAAAACTCCAAAAACTGGTTTTTTTTTTCACTTTTGGTTTTTTTTTTTCGACCACCACCACCACCCTCCCACCGCCGGCAGCCACCTCAGGCGACCACCGCCGGAGACTGCCGGCCGCCGGCCACCACCGCCGGAGACTGCCGACAACCACCTCCGGCCGCCGGCGACCACCGGCAGCCACCTCTGGCCGCCGGCAGCCACCGCCGGAGACTGTCGGCAGTCATCTCCGGCCGCCGGCGACCACCGCCGGAGACTGCCGGCAGCCACCTCCGGCCGCCGGCCATCACCTCCGGCCACCACCACCACCACCGTCGACCACCGCTACGCCCCACCACCGCCACCGCAAACCACCAAAAAAAAAAAGTCAAAATAAAAAGGGTTACCAAACACCAAAAAAAAAACCTAAAAAAAAAAGGGGTTATCAAACACCCACTTGTTTTTATAAAAAAAAAAATTAAGCTGCTCTTTAAAAAACTGCTCTTTAAAAACTGAAAACCAAAAAAAAAATTTTGTCAAACGAAGCCTAAGACCGGCTCATAACAAATTAAATTTGTCACTGTGAAAGCTTTATAAAAATTTTGAAAAAGAAATAAGTCAACTTCATGTTCAGCTCAAGGCTTTATCAGCCTATTTGCCACAAACTAATGACATATGTGCTATTAGAGAGTGTAAGTGACCATATAGAACATCAATGACAACAATTTATGACTTGTAAGGGAGAAAAAAGACAAAAGAAGAGCAAGAAGAAAAAATGATGTCATACTTTCCCGCAACAAATGGAATTCCTTTTCTTGAATTAGCTGGAAGATCACCCTGTAAACCAGGTATTATTTCTGTCATTGCTTGAACAATCTTATGATCTTCGCTGTAGCTTTCATAACAACGACCCCACCTTGGATCACGACAAACCTGTGAACACCAAATCATAAGGTCTAAAACAAATAGTGTTCCTAAAAGGATACTTCAGTAGGGACTAGTTACCGCAATACATGGAGCAAAAGCATAAGGGATCCCTGTAGCTCTAACTTCAAGAGCAGTTGCTGCCCCTATCCTCTTAAGAAGGTTGGGATCCCTGATGAATGATTGATATTAGTTTACACATAGCAGACTCAAAAAACGACAAAAGATTCAGCACCTAATTGCACAAAGCGGGGGCGGGGACGGGTGCGGGAGCGGGGGCGGGGGCGGGGAAGCGTAAGCACCAAGAAGAATCTGAGGTTGGGAGCGGCTTGAATAAATAAATGCGTAAAGAGTATTATCATTTGTTTAGCATAGTTTACATAGATAGCAACAACAAACAAAGAGACTTTAAGGACTTGAAGGAAGAGAGAAACAATGAATTGAGTTGAAAAGAGCTTGATTTCATGTATTCTATCACTTGTTCCATGCATCTATATCCAGCTAGCGGGATCGAGTTCCCATCTTAGCTTGGGACGAGATCCCATGGAGCTCCTAACTTGGGATCGCAAAAGCGAGTTTCCGAGAGAGAAACGCCACCATATTAGGAGTTTCCTGCAACTAAGATTCAGCATGATAATCAAAATCTTCTTGGTTCCAAATTTATTTCAGAGACAACCTCAAGGCCAGAAGGTCTCTAGAGAAGGAAGACAACGGATCCACCTTTCCAAGTCCAATAACAGCCAAAATACCATACTAAGGGCAGACAACTAAGTTTTCAAACCTCAATTTTTGACGGAGATTTTAGTCATTAAAGTTTGTTAATATAAGTTGCACCATCTTCACATGCAAGATTGAGTTTCTCCAAGTTTAAGTAGGAAATAGTAAATCTTGTCATGGTACAACATGTCAAAATTTTCAAATGCTCAACTTGAAACTTCATCACGTTTGTAAAATTTTAAAAACTTTTGCACTGTTCTCAATTGGCTTGAAGGTAAGAAAAACTCTTTTAGTCCTTTTAAGTTTTTGTTCTTGAATTTAATTTCATACAGCTGGAACAGATTCCTCTAATGAGTTATAAGTATCTCAATCAGTATAGTCCTTCAGACTGATCTCAAAGAGTGTATTAACATACATGATGCAGGAACGGAGATCCGCTTACAAATACTTAGCACCAGTTTGAGGCGTAAATCATGTTGACTATGTTAAACGACCGATTGTCTCTTTATACGAGTTGTAAGCATTTCATAAAAAAAAAATAACAGGGGAAAAAATCATTGAACTTGCCTGGTAACTCCAAGCCCCACATTGTGAGGGAAAATAGTTGCCTTGTAGGCATTGTTGTGGCCATGAACAGCATCAATTCCATATATCATAGGAATTCCGAGACGGGTAGAAAGAGCACCCCTTTGAAGCTCATTAACCGTATTAATCCAACTTTCTGCAGATGCCTTTGGAGCTGGTACACTCCCTCCGCCACTCAATATACTCCCTGCCCAATTCATTTCATGTTCAGCACAAAGCGACCCATTCCCATATTTAAGCATTCATGAGCAAAAAAGTTAGCGTTAAAGATGCATCAGCAGCTCCCCGTTACCTACGGATTAAGTGTTAATGAGACCATATTTTTTTAAATTGGTCGCTTAATTAGGGACACTAAATTGACAAGAGTATAACACCATATTCAGTTCTCATTCTTATAAGAATTACTTAATCTAAACGTGTGTGAAATGAATCTTCCTGTACAATGTAAATCATAAGAGATTTGTTAGTAGTACCAATAAAGTACTTCTTCATGACATCAGGGGATGCAAGCTTGCGCTCGATTTGAGTCATCTGGCCAACCTTCTCTTCAAGGGTCATTCTGTTCATCAAGTCTTTAATCCTGGCATTCAATGGCTGTTTTGGGTCCTTGTACTTCATGTAAACTGCTTCTGTAACTGCTGCCCAGAAGCATAAAAACACAAAAAACCGCATCATGGGTATTTCCAGCCTCCTCATTTTGGCCACTCTCAGTTTATATCTGCAACATTGCCATAACCATCGAAATCAATAACTCCAAAATGCTATAAAAACAACACCAGCACAAAGCCTCGAGAAAAAAATACCTAGAATCTATGCACTAATCTTTATAAACCACATAGATGAAAGCTCAAAAGACAATGCACTTACATAGAAAAGCTTCTAATCAGAGAGAAGAGAGTCTCTGTGTGTGAGTGAGTGTGAATGCAATATGAAGGCGGTTCTCTGTTTTGTGGGTTACTCTCGAGAAAAATCTTTGTCCGTGTCTCTAACTACTGTTCAGCTTTTGAGGGTCTCGATGGGAGTATAAAGCTGGACTGGACTGGACTGGATGCTATTTATAGAAAGAACTGTCAATTTTCATTTATTTAATTTTTTTTTATTAACTTGCTTTATATCCATTGGTTTGTTAAGATACTAGTAGTAATTATTATTATTCTTCTGCTTTATTTCAAATTGTGTGGAGGGCAATGAAGCCGTGCAGTGCAGTGTCCTATAACCGGCGGGTGCTGAAGTCAAAGAGGAATTTGAATTTGGTGACTGTTGATATTAATTTTTTAAAATAAGTTACGAAATGGAGCATAATAGTATAAAATGATTATAATATACATTACAAATATGATTTCAATGCTTTGAGATAAAAAAAATATATAATTTATATTCTTTAATCTCGGGTGTAAATTGTATCGGGTTATTGTTATTTTTCTTTTTGTGAATAATTAATTTTTTTGTACCATTACCCTTCTATAAGAGTCTCTATGTGCAATGATGATTGTGTTATTCTACATGTACTATGAAATGGGCACATCGTGCATGTGCAAAGGCCAAATATCAATGTAACTGACATGCAACAAATGAAAATAAAAACGACTATGATATATTTGAAATAAAAAGGTAACTAAGAAAATAAAGAATGAAAGAAAGTTAAGTATGCTGTCGGTTGGATGTTTAGGTGTGGCAGTTAAATGGAAAATTGCAGTGGGGTGGGACAATTATATTTATAGGTATTGAAAAGTTATTAACAATAATTTTTCTTTAATAGAGGTTTATATAGTAAGGAGGGGTATATTAGGAATTAAAGATTAATGATTAGCGCTCGGGGGGTATGGATGAGAAGAAATGATAATAATTATGCTTGACTTTTTGAAAGTAGAAAAGAAAATGTAAAGGAAAAGAGTTTTCCTGTTAAGAAATTGAGTAACAATCATGTATAGCTAAGATTTTCAGAAAAAGTGTATTGTCATCTAATTACTAAAAGAAAATTTAAAACGCTCACTATTTTGGCAGCATTTTTATATTGCACTTTCATATACACTCCAGTATGACGGAAAAAATGATTAAAACTTCTCTTTTTCCATAAAAGTGATGTTTTACTACGTGAATTCTATCATTAGAAAAGAAAATTGATTAAAATTCATCCAACTCGTTAAATCTCATCTTACCGCGTCAATTCTATCATTAGTGTAAAGCGATATGTGTCATGGCTCGCTTACGTATTACTGTAGTTTGGTGTGAGCATGGAGTTTGATGTACAAACCCGAAAATTGTTCTTTTAAACCTGAACGGCGGTTATAGTATTAATTACCGCATTAATCAAAAAGCAAATAGATCATTGACCAAATTTTGACCGTGGCGTGTAAATAAACATGAAATGCTGTCCGTTTTTTCAACTTTCTGCAGATAATGTCCTTCAGTTTTTTGACCAATTGATAACTATCAATTTTCAGTTAAAGTTTTCCCAACACCCATTGATGGCATGATGTAGACCTATTCTTGGGAGACATGTGACAAACCGCAATTAATAAGATCAAGAACCTCAGTGAGTTACTTTTTTTCTTTGTTTTTTCAACTTTCTGCAGATAATGTCCTTCAGTTTTTTGACCAATTGATAACTATCAATTTTCAGTTAAAGTTTTCCCAACACCCATTGATGGCATGATGTAGACCTATTCTTGGGAGACATGTGACAAACCGCAATTAATAAGATCAAGAACCTCAGTGAGTTACTTTTTTTCTTTTTTGGTTCAGCGATAAGGTTGCGCTCACTCTACCAAGTACACGTCTTGGGACGAGTCACTAACGCTTAGCCTCATGGATTCGCAAGGAATTATTCATTCGTGGCCTGGCCTCGACTGAATTTGGGCGAGCACACAAAAGGCACAATGAGAGGGGGAGAGAGACAAGATATCCACATTGATGCACACTTCAGCTTATTAGCTTGGCTAGTTCGATAGTCGAAGCACACATGGCTTTTGTCAAAAACAATGCTTAGGGCTTGCCATTGGCTTTGGCATTTAGGCTGATGACTAACCATTTAAATATCACACATCTCAGTCAAGTACCATGAATACGCCTAGAAGTTGATCTGGAAGCATGTTTCCTCTTTGCATTGTTCAAGCGTATGAAGTTAGTAGCAGTAAGCGAAACATGGGCATTAAGCAGTAACATTCAGTCCTAATCTCGTGCTTCTAGTTGTGAGTCCAAATCCAAATGGAAAAAGCGGATCATAATGGGAATCACCTACATTCATTGGAAGCTGGTCGACGGTTTTGAACCAAGTCCGGGCGAGTTTGCCAGTGAAGCCATAGTCACCAAACAATATGTCAGCAACACCTTGGCCTTCGGTTCCAGGAAGCCAAGCAGCCACCAGTGCGTCCATTTTGGGAACGTGGGGCTCGATCACAACAGGGCGGCCAGAGATGATGACAACAACACATTTGACAGCTCCACAGACATTAGAGATAGTGCTCACACCAGGTTCAGCTATCGTCAAAGTCATGCTATCACCATTTGTCTCAGAGTAAGGGGGTTCACCCACGACAACAATGGCATAAGAGAATTTGTTAGACTTTAGAAACTCCGCATCAGGATTCTCGTTGTAGACAACATGGGTTGAAGGATCAACTGCATTTCTCACAGCAGTCAAGATTGTGGTGCCTGCAAAAATTTAGATGCATGAACTGAATTATATATAATCTGGAGAATTGCAAGCATTTGTCCATCTTTAAGGACTTCTGCCAAACATTAGAAACCTACATAGCTTTGAGATGGTCCTGCTTATGATTGGCTTCTCACCATCAATTAAGCCTCTTAGGAAATGATGGAAGCCCATAAGTACCGTTTTTTCTTTCCTAAATCCTTTATTGTTTTGTCCTACTACATCGTGCACGAATAGATGATTCAGTACTAGTAAAGATCAACTTTACCAATTCATAATCACTTGGTCCAACCACCTAATGGGCATGTTTTTGAGAATGGGGGTTTTGAACAGTAATTATAACGTGAAAGATTCTGTACTTCAGCCTGTATTGGTTTGCAATTGAAATGAATTGCAAATTATATGTGAAACGAGTCGATCCATTTCAGTCATATTAACTCCTATTTTTGTAAGGGGAGTTGTGAAACAAGCAGAACTTCTGCGCAAAATACTCACCCCACATGATTGGGCAGGGGCATTGTTTATGTGTAATTACACATTGATGAGCTTATTGTTTTCCTTTTTTCTCAGCTTTAGGTAAAACTCCGTTTTGAAACAATACATTACTGCTAAATAACATACCGACTGTAAGGTCATTGCCATTCAGACCCTGCCATGCGATGGTCCATCCTCCACATTGACAGCCCAGGTTGTCAGCATGAGTTCCGGCAACAAGTATCTTTGGTGCTTTCTTGGAAAGGGGAAGCAAAGGCCTGGCAGCATTTTTACTATTCTTTAGAAGAACAAGAGACTTCCTCACAGCTTCCCTTGCCAATTCTCTATGCTCCTAGGCAAAACAACTACTATGGTAAAAGGGAGCACTTCTACAAATTGAGGTATTTCTGCTAAAAAGAAAATGTTGATCTGACGCAGACCTGGCTTCCCAGTTGGTTGACCAAGCTGAGATCAGCCAATGGGTTCTCAAACAGACCCATGACAAACTTGACCCTCAAGATCCTTCTCACAGCATCATCAATCCTGCTCATAGGGATGATATTGTTCTTTACCTGGAATATTAGATCATCAATGAACTCTGTAAAGTTCACTGGAAGCATGACCTGCAACATATTCCAGCACAGACAATATCAGAAAATGCCGCTAGCCTTTTAAATTTATGAATCATGCATTATAATGGATTTAGACTGACCATATCTATTCCCGCATGAATTCCAGCTTGAACGGAATAGGAATAGTTAGCGTGAGGTGGGTCGGTAATCTGGTCAATGCCCTGCCAATCTGATATGACGAAACCCTGAAAAAAGAAAACATTGAACAAATTTAAGCTTGACCTTTCCCCCGCTTCATCCTACAATCAATTTGAAATCTTGTTGGCTCATTGTTATAATGACTCCTTATACCCTGAACTTGAGCTTGTCCTTGAGAAATCCTGTGATAAGATCGCCGTTGGCATGCATCCTCTTGCCATTCCAGCTCGAGTAGGATACCATTATTGTAGCAACCCCCTTTTGGATGGAATTAAAGTACGCAGGCATGTGGATGCTGAGCAATCCACTGAAGTCAATCACAGTGTTGTTCTCATTGATTCCCTTGACTGTGCCACCATCTCCAACAAAGTGCTTGGCGCAGGCTGCAACCTTTGTCCTTAACCAAATTAAACAAGACATTAGAAACCAGCTTCAAAACAGACCGTGGTTTGGCACACAATCAATATGCGTGATCTGAAGGAACTTTGACCGTTACACAAAAGCCAAAATAAGGAATAATTAGGTTTTCCCGGCCATAGCTAAATTAAAAACCACCTTTTAGTTCACCCCTTCAATAATATGTCAAAAACAAAACCACTATCCTGTTCAATTGTGATCTATTGTTTTCGACAGGCAGTAGAAATGTGTTGAAATTCACAGATGGACAACTAGGAACGGTGACCACTATGACTAATCAGTAAATTTTGTCAATACGTAAAATCTTGTTCGAAAAAACCGCAGTGGAGGGGGAATCGATATACAATGACTAGTCAGCAAATGATGACACCAGAAAGTAGATGAACCAGGGACAAAATGTGAAGGTAAAGCGTGGAAGGACTTAACTAGTACGTTTGTCGTCATTTCAAGTCTTCAACATCTAGAAACAGCAGCTATGCAACAAAGGCTTACATGTTGCTTGAGACCAGCGGAACTATTTATGAGCAGTTATCCCTCACATTGCACTGTAACTAAATGGGATTTCTAGATGGACATGGGATAAGGTAACATCATGAACATCAAATAAAAAAGGTCTTTTGCACTAAACAACTGACATCTTAAAACATCGTTAATTGCCGTTATAAATTCTGAAGTTTCATTCATTCTCAACTTGATCTCACAATATTCTACTTTTGCAATCGTTATCTCTGAAGCCTAGAAATTGTCGCATATTGGCTCGTAAATGCATCTTCTACTAGAAAGTGTACTGGATACACATTTTATCATTTGCAAATAAGATGAGATAAGATCACACTGTTTGCAATACTTATAAATGACAGCGTATAACGGCAGTTGTGCCACTTAAATCTTTCTTCTTTCACTTGTTAAGGGGATTATGTATAGGTGGCCAATTTGCCAACATCACACTTTCCAAAATACTTATGGCAGCATATATCGGCAGTTGTGCCACTTAAGTCTTTCTTGTTTCTACTTGTTAACTGGGTTAGATATATGGGGCCGATTTGCTGGTGTGTGAGCTTCACGATTGACATTCCAAAAGTAAATGCATAAAGGACAAAACATACATACTTCCGAGTGAAAAGTGCAACTAATAGAAAACACATGGAAGGAATTTTTGCGGCAACTTTGTATCATGCTTCATTTTAGGTTATAGAGAAAAAAAGTTCAAACTTCACAGTCGAAGAAATAACTGCATGCCAAAGAGTTTGTTTATAGTGATTCAGATATAGAAAATTAGTTATTAGTTCACCAATGGAGGAAAAGAACAAAAGTTACAGTTTCTTACTTTCCAGAAACAAAGGGAACGCCTTTTTGGGAGTTAGCAGGGATATCTCCCTGTAATCCGGGTATGATCTCGGTCATTGCTTGGACTATCTTATGATCTTCACTATAGCTTTCATAACATCGACCCCATCTTGGATCCCTACAAACCTGATGAGAACTGGATTACCAGATATAAATAAATGAAAGCACTCCTACAAGGATAGTGGTGTATTAATGTGGTTACCGCAATACAAGGAGCAAAAGTATAAGGGATCCCTGTTGCACGAACTTCAAGAGCAGTCGCAGCGCCAATCCTCTTAACAAGTTTGGGATCCCTGATAGAAAGTCGGCATGAGTTCTATACCAGTTCTTGTAACCAAATATTTTGCCAGAGCAGCTTAAAAATGGAAAGGGAAACCTCTGAGGAGGTCAGGAATATAATCTTATTTTCTGTACACGAAACCTCAGCTCAAAACAGGCTCAAGATAAAAATAAAAAAAAAATCGAGAAACCAGCAACTAGGTTTATCTCTCATGAATATTTCAGAAGAAAGGGGAGGAGCAAAATTCCCAATTCTCATTTTCTGATCATGTTTCAATATCATATGCTCCTGAACAAATGTCTGCATCCAGATGTTACACTACTTCCATCTATGAGTTTAGTTAACTTTGTCAGATTTCCAAGCCATAATAATTGTAAAATAATCAATTTAGCCTTTTACCAGACTGTATACTTTTGACAGTTTCATCTATTATCAAAGTTCTTGGTTATTCACCCCAAACAACTGATTTGGCCAAAGTTCTCGCTGGTTTTGGGGGGTGGGTTGTAGGTGTTTATGTGATGGTGAATATATCATCTATGAAGTCTGGAAATGCTTTACTCTTAAGGTTGTATTTGAGTTAAAATTCGGAGAGCAAAAGATTTGCTTAATGTGCTTGGTTCTCTCTTGGAATTGTTCTGCTTTATTTTTCACTTTGGAGCCATGGGAGGCCACTTGTTGGGCTGCTTTACACAATTGGGTAGCCCTCCACAGAAAATAACACAGGGTAGAAATTGTTTAATTTCGTCATTGTTTCCACAAAAGCTTATACTTGAGCTGTTTCAGACTGATTGATATAGAGGTCTCATGTAACAGTAAGGTTCATGTCCAATTAATCCAAGATCACATAACCTGAGTGCAATATAAAGATAACTACATCACCTCAGCTAAAATAAGATGATTAAATCAATTCATTAATCTTCCTTTTTCATTCAGTTAGTAGTCCAGAACAGATTTTTCTGTGAAGCGACGAGTATCTCAACTGCCTTAGCGGCTTAGCCATTTCTCTGAAGAATCAAAAACACAAAGAACATCACAATATTTGATATAAATATTCTGATCACTATTCTTTAATTAGTATCCTACTCTCGAGTACAGTCATGAATTTCTATAGGCTTATGATCTCGCTAGACCAAAATTCGTAGTTTGTGGTAGGCAAATATACTTGCCTGGTAACTCCAAGTCCCACATTATGGGGGAAAATCGTCGCCTTGTAGACATTGTTGTGACCATGAATTGCATCAATCCCATAAATCATTGGAATCCCAAGTCGGGTAGCAAGAGCACCCCTTTGTAACTCATTGACCATATGCACCCAAGTTTCAGCAGACGCCTTTGGAGCTGGTATACTGCCTCCACCACTCAATACACTACCTGCCCATTCCGAATCTCTCTCAGTACAAGAAAAAACATATATATCTGCTTTCCATTGGTCTCATAGTAGCAGACAGCATAAAATCGGTGTATCTTTTGGTTGAGCGTGTGTAAGGGTGTATGTGTGCCAATGGAGTACAAGCCAACCCATCCACAACTCAAGATCCATTGATCTAATATCAGCAGAAAATCCTTAAACACAAATTGAATAAATATATGAGAGAGAGAAAGAGAGAGAGGTTGGGTGCATTTAGTAATTTGAAAGATGAAAATGTTTGCCAGTATATACCAATGAAGTATTTCTTCAGCAGAGCAGCAGTTGCAAAGCCGCGCTCCATTTGGCCCATCTGGCCAACCTTCTCTTCAAGGGTCATTCTGCTCATCAAGTCATTGATTCTGGCATTCAAAGGCTGTTTTGGATCCTTGTACTTCATGTACACCGCTCCTGAGGCTACAACCCACAAGCACCAGAAGGCTAACCCCAACATGGGTGTTGCAAATTTGCCCATTTGTTTCATGGGTTCTCAAAATCTGCTCAAAATATTTAAGAGTTTTAGCAACCATCGAGTAAACGCAAAGGGCTTCCATACTGTCAAAGACTAGAAATATCAAGGATGCCACTTAAATTACACGGAGATTGGAGAGGGAGCACAATCAAGAATGCTGTAAACTTACTTGGTTAAGCTTCAAGTTCGAGAAGCACGAGAGGGAGGGGAGAGGGAGAGAGAGAGAGAGAGAGAACAAAGCTAACTACACTCGATTTTGAACTTCATACTAGATTCTAAACTTGAACGACAGGAGATTGAAATGGGCTTGGGCTCCCCTACAGTGGGCACTGTAAAGGAGCACTGTACATCACCGTATGTGCCCATTTTACGGAGAGGCGGACGTGAACCCAAAAATAACTGAAGCCCGAACGCCGTTGGTCGAGGCATCTTTTTCTGCTTCTGAAAGCCTACTTCCACCAAGGTTTTTGGATTAGTGCAACATGCAATCAGGTAGAGTTGTCAAAGGGCCGGGCTTGGGCCGGCCCAGCCCAAGCCCATCGGGCCTGTTGTGGGGCAGGGCCGGGGCCGGGCCAGTGGGGCTGCCAACCGGGCCGGGCCGGGCCTGCCGAAGGCAAACCTAGGCCCAATATCTAGGGCCGGGCTTGGGCTGGGCCCGGGCCCTTTTTTTTTTCTTTCTTGTTATTCAATTTTAAATTTCATCTCTAGGCAATATTCACAATTTAACGAACATAATCTTTATCCTTTTATTTCATTATAAGTAATATACATATATATGTATGTATGTATATACATATTTATTTGTTAGCCATTATATTTTTTTATTATATGTTAAACATTTTCATACTCTTCTTGGTGAACTTTATTAATAAAATATTAACACATAACAATGCTGTTGGGGGGGGGGGTAAAAGTGGAATTTTGGAAAAGGGGTGGAAGAAAGGGGGGAAAAGCAAAAAATTCAAACAAGTGGTGGGGCCAAAACCGGGCCAGACCAGGGCCGCAGACCGGGCCTAACCGGGCCGGGCCGGGCTTTTTCGCAGAATCTGAAGGCCTGGTCCAGGCCCAGGCCCCAAGCCCGCTTGTGCTGGGCCGCTACTGTTCATGGACGGGGCCGGGCCAGCCCGGGCCAGAACCGAGCCGGGCCGGGCCGGGCCAGCCCACGGCCCGCCCGGCCCGTTTGACAACTCTACAATCAGGGACCTCGACCCTGGCCCAAACTTTGGTGGAAGCCCTCTACAATGAGGTCCCTATGCATTCTGAGACTACTTCGGCCCACAAAAAATTCCCGAGACGATACCCATAGACTTGAAGTACTGATAAGACTGGCTGGCAGAGCCCAACCAGGAGTGAACTGAGGTTCTCGGAGTCGGTGCAAAAGCAAGCTCGAGAGGCAGAGGGGGGTTTGCTTATGCTGATTAGCAATGACTGTCTGTCTGATGATCTGCCAAGATGGATTAGCCAGGCTTTTGTGCTTGATGTGGCGCTAAAGTTTGGAGCTAGAAATAGTGCAACGTAATCAAACTTACACATCTGTGTGGGTACATGAGTAGAGCGATCTGGGAAATGGCTTTTTACTGGGGTTTATGCACATGCAAATGAGTAGGACAGAAGTCTCATTTGGAAGAAGCTGATAAATTCATGACTTTATAACAGCGATAAGTAGGTAATTATTAGCGATTTCAATGATATTGTCTCAAATGAAGAAAGGCATAGATGTTTAATTCGACCAGAGCACAGTTTCAACTATTTCAAGGCTTTTATTTTATCTCTATGATTGATTGATTTGGAACACAATTGGCTATCTTTTTACTTGGGACAACAAGCGTCGTAGGCCTAATAATGTTGAGGAAAGGTTGGATAGAGCATCGAATCTCCAGGTTGGAGAACCTCCTTCTCATCGGCAGCTTTGACCAGGAGGATCTAACCATTGCTACATATTGCTAGACACTATAAGACAATGCACTCGAGTGAAAAAGAGTTTTATGTTTGAATCAAGTGTGGGGTAGAATAGAGAGCTATGAAGAAAGCCTATGAAACTGAGGTTCCTTATTCCTCGGGGTACATGAATCAGTCATAAGATTATAGCTTGCCAGAAAGCATTGAAGGACTGAAAAAAGATCAACCTTTTCGGGATTCAAATGTGAGGATTAATGAACTGCAAAAGGAGTTACATATTTTAGAAGCAAACGTGTTTAAGATGGGTGATTATAATCGAGTCGAAGCAGATTTGGGAAGAGCATACCTTGATGAAGAGATGTATTGGCGAGACAGATCCCAGAAATTCTGGGTGAAAGCAGAAGATAAAAGTACAAAATTCTTTCATGCAAGCGTGACACAAAGACGGGACCAAAACCGATTTGGAAAGAAGGACATGAGAGTGTAGAGCAGATTGCAATGCATTATTTTGAGGACATTTTCACTAAGTCCCAATAAGGTGATTTGCCATATATCCTATCCACAGTTGAGTGCAAGGTGTCATAGAGCATGAACCAGATCTCAACAACTCATATCTTTGATAAAGAAATACATGTTGTATTATCCCAAATGGAACCTTCTAAAGCTCTCAAACATGATGAGATGAGATGACAACATGTTTTTTTCCAATATTTCTGGCACATTGTTGGATTTGATTCTATGAGGTCATTTTTTTTCATACACTTCAGTTTTTATGAAGCACTAATCATCACAATATTGCACTGTTTCAGAGGCCACTTGCTGCATGATGACGAGTTAATTACACGCTATCAATTTATGTAGTATCTTATATAAGATCATTGCCAAAGTTCTCTTAAAGAGGCTAGTTCCCATCGTGCCTAAAAGTCCAAAGTTCATTTGTTACAGGTAAATAGATTAACGATAATATCCTGTTAGCTCAAGAGGTTTTCCATCATTTGAAGAATCGAAAAGGGGCAAGTCATCTTCGATGGCAATTAAACTTGTATGAGTAAGGAGTACAACACATTAGAATGGAGATTTTTGGTAGCAATTATGAGATGACTAGGTTCTGATGAGATTTGGATCAAACAGGTAATGGCATGTGTAACGATTGTTACATACTGTGTAATATATAGTCAATGGGGTGAGCAAACAATACCTGACATCGACAAGGGGTTTATGCCGATGAAATCTGTTGTCCACGGTACTATTCCTATTACTTTTCCTATTAGTAACAAAAGCCTTTTGGATCTGATCAAGAAGGCTGTAGAGGAAATGAGGCATGAAGGCATTAAAAATCTGTAGACAAGGACCCTCAGTAAGCCATTTACTAGGCTTGTCACACTCTTATTTGTGGTTTCTCTTCATAACAAAATTAGGACCACTTACTTAGGCTTTTATCTGTATATGGAAACGCTTTTCGGGCAACCGATAAACTGTGACAAATTCTCCATTTTTTTTTAGTAAAAACACCCCTATTCCAGTAAGACATAACTTATGCCATCGCATGGGTACGCCAGTGGATGCTTGAGCTGGGAAATATATGGTATTACCAGTAGAGGTGAGAAGGAACAAGACATAACTGTTTTGCTATGTGGAGAATCAAGTGAAACAAAAGTATGAAAGTTGGAAAGAGAAACTATTATTTCTCTCAAGTAAGGAGTTTCTACTTAAGACAGTAATTTCAGCCATTCCAATATGTGTCATGTACTGATTTTTTATTACCGATGTCCCTTTGTCATTAAATTAATCAACTTATGGAAAACTTTTGGTGGAAGGAGGGAGAAAGGATAATAAAATTCACTAGGGGTCGTGGGAAATACTTACAGAAAAAAGAAGCCACTGGGGATTGGGATTTAAGAACTTGGAGTTGTTTAACTTAACGTTGTTGGCCAAACAAAGTTGGCATTTGTTATTTGAGGGTTCTTCTCTATTGAAGCAAATCCTTAAAGGGAGATAGTATCCCAATAGTACCTTCTTGAAAGCTAAGTTGGGTCCCAATCCATCAGGGTGTAGGTGGAGGCTCAAGAATAGGTTTGAAGGAGTTTGATAGAAGGCCAAGTTCTATTGCATTTGGAGGCTCAAGAATAGGACTGATCGGTGGATCCTTAAACCAAACCCTTTAAAGGTAATATTCCCTGTCGATGATGATGGTATCGAAAGAGCGGCGGACTTGCCAAATGCAATCAATGATACTTGGAATGTAGAGGAAGTATCTGCAACTTTTCATGAATCTGATGCATGTTAAATTCTAAAAATTCAAATCTCAGGATTGCTATGGCATTTCATGAAAAATGATGCCTACTTAGTGTCATCTGGATATGAATCAGTGCGTGAAATGCTGAGAGAAGGAAGACATTTCTAAGAAAGGGGTAGCGACCGGTGCACCTTCCCATTTATTAGAAGAAAAAAGGCCTTTGGCACGACTTATGGAGTATTAAATCACGTGGAAAACTTAAGCTGCTTTTATGGCTCTCGTTCGGTCAACCTTTTGGCAGCGCTAAATAATCTACAGAAGAGAAAGATAGCTATAGAGACTTCATGCCACCTTTGTAATACAAAAAAGAATAAGGGCTCCACTTATTTAGAGATTGCCATTTTGCACATGCTTGCTGGTTCGCTTTATCAGTGGATAGTGTAATTTATAATCTACCGGTTTTTCTTTAAAGAGTGGTGACATGATTTTGTTCAACAAATAAAAGTAAGGAATCAGGGAACAAAAGTGGCGATATGGGCCACATGGATTGTTTGGCGCATTTGGAAAGGCCGAAATGAAAGGGTATTTAATGGTAAGAGTTGTAACACCATGGAAGCAGTGAACATGGTCTAGACTTAGTTCCTTTAGTACATGAAATGCTAGGACACTACCAGAAAGGAAAGCGCCTTATATTCGTCGCCAAAGAACAAGTATTGGAATTGTCCAGAATCGGGCTACGTGAAAATTAACGTCGACGGGTCATGGTCAGAAACTTCCTGTGGGGACAGAATTGGAGCGATCATTTGCGATGAAACAAGAAAGTATATTGTAGGATTTTTAGGGGGGGGGGGGCACATCACCCCCCAAAATATTGGAAAATTCTTTTTCAATTTTTGAATAATGGGTAATAGTATTTAAAATATTTATGAAAATACCATTATATTGTAACATTAATGTATTAGGTTTTTATTTTGTTGTCTTTTTAAGTTTTTGTGCCACTCTGTCATAATCTTTGTCTTTCTCCTTCTCTTGTTCTATCTTTATTCTTCTAAATTCCAAATTTTATATCTATATACAAAAAAACATGAATAAATCATGGTTAGTTCTTTTTCTTATTTTAAATTCTTATAGTTCTTTAGTCCCCCGATTGCACTTCCTGGATTCGCCTTGGTCATCGTTATCCCCTTCCCCGGCCATTAACGTTACCACCTACCCCCTCTAGTCCCACACCCACCTCTAGCTAAAACCCAGTCCCACTCCCACCTATAACCAAATATAAAATTCGATAAATATGAAAACAAACCCTTAATTATTGGAAGACTATTTGTCTAAGTCTTCTGAGTTATGCTTTAGTGGTGGTCAATAACCTCCCACTTTTCTTCCCCTTTTTTTGGTACATATACGACGCTTTTATTCTGTAATGTCTTTACTATGCTTCTGTATGTTAGAAGCAACAAGGTGTTACAATCAGAAGTCTTAAAAAGAGTAGAAAACAGAAGAAACACTAAACCGACTTTATATTCTAAAACATCCTTGATCTACTTCCACTTCTCTTCTTCTACAATTATACGTATAAATTTATACATTTATTTGAAGTATACGGGTGCGTTAAGGTTCAAGAGGGTTCTTTGCTACATCAAAACTTCTTCAATGATTGTTGAACTTGAAGGTAGAATGCCATTAGCTAAGTGAAGATTTTGGGGCATATCGTCTAGGAAGCGCATTGTCATGTGCCTCAACCAAATTTCCCTCTATTCTAAGCCTTTTCTTTGATTAATTCATTATGTATTCATTACATGAGTTGGTTTACTGTTAATTGTAATTTGGTTATAATTAGTTTGACAAAAAAAATCCTAATTTTCATATCTTAGAAACAAGAGTACCTAGAATGACTTGTTGAACTAATTTGCATGTTTAAAAAATGGCTTTTGATGAACCAAGTTCTTGTAAACTTAAAAGAGTTTGTTGTTATCCTATCCTGACTCGGCACACTTGGGCCTCTGATGTCCCGTCTGGCGACCCCGGTCATCCAGTTGCGTTGGTCGGCCGACCTACCCCAGTCGGCCAGTTGCATCGTCGTATCCGCACATCGACTACACGACGCTTGTCGCCCACTCTTCCGCACCAACTCCGTGATGCCCATTGTCGTGCCCGTGCACTGTTTTCAGTGTCACGTGCCCCCAACACTTCACACACTCTGTCGCGCCCCTTAGCTCTCTATCACACTACCATGCTGCCGGCACCGCACTTACCCTGCCGAGCCCATGCACTGTGATTTGATACAGTCGTGTCCCCTGGCTCTCTGTCACACTACTATGCTGCTGGCACTGCATTCACTATGCCGCGCCCATGTGACGTGCCGCTTATACAGTTGTGCCCCCTAGCATCATGTCACACTATAACGCCGCCTCGTTGGTCCATCCTTTCACCACATCATACGTACCTTACCTTGGCCGTGAACACATGCTTTGACCCACTCTCCGGAGTATTCAATATCCTGCGGGGATAGGCGTGACTCATCTGAGATACTATCTCCGCTTGGGAGCTTTAAGTGCTCCAACATGAAGACTTCCCTTCCGCAGGTAGACAGGACTTTCGGGATACTACCTCAGCACGCCAAGGTAGTGTCCTTCAGGACACTACCTTGGCGTGCTTCGAGTTTTCTGGTATAAGACTCACTCGCGGGGATAGGCGACTCCTCTAAGGCACTATCTCTGTCAGGGAGCTCTAAGTGCTCTGGCATGAAGATTCCCCTTCCACCAGGTAGACGGCTCCTCCGGGATACTACCAGGGTAGGCAACTCATTCGAGACACTACCTTGCTGCACTCTGAGTGCTCTGACACAAGGAATCACCCTATGGGGATATGCGACTCCTTCGTGACACTATCTCCGCTAGAAAGCCAGAGAGCTTTAAGTGCTCCGGCATGAAGACTCCCCTTCCATCAGGTAGACGGCTCCTCCGGGACACTACCTCAGCCCTTCGGGTAGGCAACTCCTCCAAGACACTACCTTGGCAAGCTGTGAGTGCTCCGATATAAGAACTTATATGTAGGCTAGGCAACTCATCCGGGACACTATCTTTGCCAGGGTGTCTATATAGCTAGCCTACGCGGCATTGGGGGCTTTCATCGGTATCCCTTAGGACTATGACCTCCAGGTCATTATGAGATAGGAATAGGTCTTCGGAGGGCACCTTTCTTAGTCTGCCTGGCAATTGGGCGTCAAGTCTTCCTCACCGCTGTCAGGTCCTTAGCGTCTCTCAACACCCTACACCCTGTGGGACTTTTCAAGGAGGCTCTCTGGCCACACCGACGCTGTGTGGGCTAGTCTTTTTAGATAGAAAGAGCGACGCTATGCTGGTAGGCTGGGTGAATACGCAATCTGATAGTCAGTAGAGCACCGGCACTTGTGGACCCCTCGGTGATGTGTCAATTTTGAAGAGCGACACATGTCAGTCAATGACATTATCTTTTCAGCATCTATAAATAAGGGTCTTGAGATTTCATATAAGGAATTCATATTTTTCAAAATCACTCTCACATTTACTTTCTCACCCTAGAATTCTAGAGAGAGAAACATATTGGACCTTGACTCTGGACCTAATAAACTTATTAAAACCTTATGATATACTGTATTTTATAAATCGACCCGAGCTTGGCTCGGATACTAGGCTAGTTAATATTTACTAATAATTGTAAATGAATTGTAGAAGTATGAGTATTATTTATGAAATAGTTCAATTCAACTTGGACTTCGTTAGATAGCTTAGAATTAAAAGGACAGACGTCGTGAAATTTGTGCATAACTCCTCTTTCCACATTGATGTATGGGGAAAATAGGGAATGACGCCCTCTACTTTACACGTTATGCGTTTTGCCCTCCTCAACTTCAAACTTAAGAACTAACCCCCCCCCCCCCCCAGTTTAAGAAAATGGGCACAATTAATTGACCATAACAGATCTTTGTAAAATGTCCTTTTATCCTTCCAATATAACATTCAATTTTTCAGGAAGCATGCCCAAACCCGTGCAATCTCTCTCTGCCTTCTCCCATTTCATCTTCTCTCTAAAAATCAGAGATAACCTTTCATCTCTTTCTCTGACATCTGTTCATCCCCATATGCATGGCCGATCTACTGAATGAAGAAGGAATAACTTAGAAATCTTGTCGATCTTCTAAATTGTTGCGATCTTTAGCTTCAGCGGTGCTTCTATGTTGCGATTCTACGTAAAGGTATGTTCTTTCTTAATATCCATCATCTAGAAATATGTTTTCTACGATCTATATGTCTCTACCCCATACTTCTTTGTTAGATCTATGTTGATTATATTTTGGTTTAGGGTTGAAGATTATATTTTGTGCCACATTCTTGCCATGCATGCACTCTGTTTGCACAAAGTTAGGGTTATTTTTTTTCCTTTATGGTATCTGATGCACGAAGTCAGTGCTCATGTGGTCCCCTAGCATGTAAAGTAATGTAAATTTTGGGACCACTATGCACGATCTCAATTTTCTAATGGGTTTTAACTTTGATTAATGGTTGACTTTCGGTTATGATTGTTATTTAATGATTACCGATCAATTCTAATGGGTTTGATTAATTGACCACTATGCACGATCTCATGTAAAGTAGCAATATAATATCGATAGTAAAATTAGGGCAAAATTAGGGCAAATGATTAACAATTAAGGCAGAACTTCAATTAAATCAAAAATATTGTAAATTATCAATTAGGTTGTAATTGAAAATATTTGTTACTAGTTATCAATTAATTTGTAATTGAAATGAATTTAGTGGCTACATGGAGGCCTTTGCTAATGTGAGACTTAAAACATACCATTAATGCTCCCTGTAGTTGTCTGGCATTTGAAATGCATTGTCTGCATACTTCTTCAAGCTCAACCTGCAGTATACATGCCATTGGTGTATTTATTATCCTTAATGGCTGCTTTCCTAGAAGCTTTGGTGTCCTGCTTATTGAAATCATCGACCACAACATCCCAACTTATATTACTGTTAAGTTGCTTGTTAAGTGCTTGAAAACATCTTTACTGTTGTTTTCCTGTGGAGAAAAATGGGGAAGGCCAAACAAGAAGCAACACCTCTTGTATTTGCATGTGGCTCGAAGTTGATATATCTTTGGTAGACAATTAATTGCATTTCTTCTTATGGTTTTCTCCTGCACTTGCTTTTTTCCGTTCTTGCACTTTTAGTAAGAAGTCAATACGCCTAGATTTGTTTTTTGAACTTGGCCACTTTGGGTTCACGGGTGAGCAAGGTTTTAACTTCTTTTTATATGATTATTCTAGAAGATTTTAGCTTTTGGATGGTGACTGTCACGGAGAATATGCAATGTGACTATAGTAATTTTCTTAGATTGATACACAGCTTAATGGCGGTTTATCTCGAGAGCTAAAACATTGCACGTTCGTCATGATTCTCTGTCCTTCATTTTTGCTTGCAGACTAATAATTCTAGGAAACAAGATAGATTTATGTAGCTGCCTCAACATGAATGAACGACGACGGGCGTGTAACGTATTACGACATAATTATGCATCATGATTGTTCATATTCCCACTTGATGTGGTTGTTACAATCCTATGTAGACATGATTGCCACTTTCTGTAATATTTGTTTGTTCTGACTTGATACCATGTAGTACTAAAAAGACAATGTCAGCATATTATATTAACTTCATTGCAATGTCTCCATACTTAATACATCATTAGTAGGCAGCATGAGTGCATGGGTTGTCTTTCCAATCAACACACTACTTTTGTGTAGATCTGCAATTGATTTAGAACCCTCTTTCCCAAAACCAGTTTCAGCAAAAGTTGCCTTATATACCCCAAGGCAGAGAATATGTTGGGAGTCTTTCCTTAGTACATGCCTTCCCTTGGTACATGATTAGGCCTCTTATGTCACCTACAGGCTCTATTATACAAATGAAGTCTGTTGTAAGGAACCTAAATCCACTGCCATTTTTGTCATGTGCTTTCTAGGATGGGACCAACCAGCTGAAAAATTAGTCCAAGTTAGGCCAGCCATAGCTGTATAAAAATGAGAATTGACTATGATAGCAACATAACAACATGCTTTTGTAGCTTCTGTGGTTGGAGTTCGTAGAAAGCTGCTTGGCTGAAAGACCAAAACTAGGTCAAGCACAAGATAGTTTAGCAAACATACGGACAACCATATTGTTCCAAAATAATATGGTTTTTGAGATGTCAAATGGGTATGTGACACGTGGACGTCACCGGTCCATATGTCAGGAAAAAAGCACCGTTGCTACATAATGTCTAGTATATATATGGGACAAAATATTTTGAAGGACACGATGTGATATGATGAGGGGAAGATTTCATAAAACCTGAGAGATTAGAAAGTGATAATTTTTCCTTATCATGTCTGCTTTCCTTGTTAGCACTTCATTAACATCTTGGTTAGAACTCACTTTGTAAGTTTCATAATATCTCTTTTGAGTTGTTGTCAAACTGCAACTCTTTTTTCAATTTGTAACAAGGGACTTCATGATTTCATATTTCTTTTCCCTACTCTTGGAGGACTCATGTATGGCTAAAACATTGGTGCTACCTCTTGTGTTACAATTTCTGTAGTGGTATGATACAATAGGAACTAGCACACAATTTGTACGTTATTATCTCTTGACTCAGTATGATAAACAAGTTTCTTATAATTAATCAAGAAATTTTGCAATATAACTGCAAGTAGTGTATTCATTTACTTATTCTTAAATACCCATGTTTATATGTTTAAATCCTCTTTGGCAATACAAAAATGGTTGTCCAATGATCATTGTTTCCTAAACTGTATGGAGATGATCAAGGAAGTAATATTAATTATTATTAGTAAGTAAAATCAGGTAGTAACTAGGCATTGATTAGTTAATAATTGTATGGAGATGATCAAAGCAAAATCAGACCCTAATTAGTAGATAATTAGTCAGAATCCCACATGTTAATTAAAAATCTTAGACATTAACTTAATTGAAAATCTCAGTAACTTCCAAAATAGTAACTTCCCAAATGTTTCACCTTAATTGCAAATCTGAGATGGTAATTAGTAGCTGTTAACAATTAGGCATTAATATCACCTTAATTGCAAATCTTAGACTCTAAAAGCACATGTTAATTAGGAAAGAATTAGTAGGCATTAATTAGTAAAGCTTAATTGCAGCAGAAATTAAGTAGTAATTAGTATGGAGATGATCAACGCAGTAAAATCAGACCCTAATTGGTAGATAATTAGTCAGAATCTCACATGTTAATTGCAAATCTTAGACAGTAATCCCATATGTTAATTACAAATCTTAGACAATAACTTAATTGCAAATCTCAGTAACTTCCAAAATAGTAACTTCGCAAATGTTTCACCTTAATTGCAAATCTGAGACAGTAATTAGTAGTTGTTAACAATTAGGCATTAATATCACCTTAATTGTAAATCTTAGACTTTAAAAACATATGTTAATTAGGAAAGAATTAGTAGGCATTAATTAGTAAAGCTTAATTACATTAGAAATTAGGCAGTAATTAGTATGGAGATGATCAAGGCAGTAAAATCATACCCTAATTGGTAGATAATTAGTCAGAATCTCACATGTTAATTGCAAATCTCAGTAACTTCCAAAATAGTAACTTCCCAAATGTTTCACTTTCATTGCAAATCTGAGACAGTAATTAGTAGCTGTTATAAATTAGGCATTAATTTCACCTTAATTGCAAATGTTAGACTGTAAAAGCACATGTTAATTAGTCAATAATTTTCCAAATTGTAATTTCAGCTTAATTAGGAAAGAATTAGTAGCTGTAATTATCAATTATGCATTAATATCACCTTTGCAAGAGTTAAATAAACATAAATAGTTAATTAGGAATATCTTTTAATATGTTTTATTTGAATCTGCAGAAATGGTTGTGTTTGACACAATTAGTTTGAAAATTCACCATGGAGGTTACTTCACTGGGGGTCCTAATATGGAGTGGAAAGGGGTGGTGTTGTAGATGTTGTAGATGGCATGGATGTAGACCTTATGTCTTATTGGGAGCTGATGGGCATTATAGGTGACTTGGGCTTACCTAGTTCTAGTTTGATGTATTACCAAGTACATGGGCTCAATTTTAGGTCAGGTTTAAGCCTGATAATGGATGACTATGGTGTGATGTCAATGTTTGAATATTATAAGTCCACTGATATGGTTCCTTTATATGTGGAGAGGGTAGATTCTTTACAAGTTGTTGGTAGTGATGAGAATGTCATAGTTGGGACAGATTGCTGATTGAAAATAATAATGGGGATTAAGATGAAATGGAAGTTGGGGATGTGGATGTTACATAGGCAGATGACATGGGTGACACAACTGATGGACAGTTTGAACAGGCTGAAGCTGAGGCTGCTGAAGCTGCAACTGCTGAGGCTACTGAAGCTGATTTACCTGAGTTGAGTGAAGGGATAGAAAGAGGGCCTCAGGATGATGACATTTTTAATGACTGTGTTGAAGAGCAGGTCCCTACAATCAATGTAAATGTAGGGGAATGGCAGTGGTATAATGATGGTGACAATGAAGATGAACTTAGGAGTTCAGGAAGTGAGGAAACTAAAAATGAACAGGGGCCTAAATATCCAGAGTTCAATGAAGAAACAGGGTTTAGTGGTCATGAAGGACCAAATCTGGTTTTGGGAATGAAATTTGCAAATCCACAAATATTTAGGAAGGCTCTAAAGGAGTGGAGCGTGATGAGAGGTTATGATTTTGTTTATAAAAAAAATGAGAGCAAGAGGATAACTGTGTGCTGTAAGTATTGGCACAAAGATGATGGTGGGTGTAATTGGAGATTGCATGCTTCTCCGATGAACAGGGCACAAACATTTTGAATTAAGAGTTTCAACAATAAACATACATGTGGCAGAGACTTTGATAACCATATGGTTACTTGTAGGTTCATATAAGAGCAGTATTTGGATAGGTTAAGAGATGACCCTAATTGGAAGATTAAGTCTATGAAAACCAATGTGAAGAAGGATTTTAATGCAGAAGTTAGTAGGTTTCAGCTGTACAAAGCAAAAAGGACATCTAGGGAAATGATTGAGGGGGACCATAAGATGCAGTATTCAAGGTTGTGGGATTATGGAGAGACACTTAGGAGCAAAAAACCAAGGACAAGTGTGGTTATTTGTACAAAGAGGCTATCAATTGATCATCCACCTGTATTTCAAAAGATATATGTTTGTTTTGAAGTACTGAAGTCAGGATTCTTGAAGGCTTGTAGGCCCATTATATGTCTAGATGACTGCTTTTGAAAGGTGTTTTTGGGGGACAGTTGTTGTGTAATACCCAAAAACCCTAAATTTCTCTTCATAAACTAAATAGGAATAAATTAGCGACAAATTATACTTTCTTAAAGTCGATATAAAATTTTTAACGATATATATATATATATATATATATATATATAACGTCGACTCGTATTTTAGCAATGCATTTAATTTAAGTTTTTGGTTTATATTTAGGCCACAACAAAACTTCTTTAGTAATGGTTTACTTATTAGCGACGATTTCTCCAACGGGGTGACGTAACAACCATTTATAAATTTTTTCTAACACATCACGTATTGAAAATATTTTTATTGGGACCATAATTCTTTTATAAGTGTTAGGTTGGAAGTTTAGCGACAAATGATGGGTAGGGTTCTTCTATTTTCTAACTAGGGTTTCTTGTGACCATATTTAGGCTAAATAGTTTGGGCAGCCGTCAAGGCTCCCTCTAACCGTCGCACACCTAGAGAGAGAGCGAGACAAAGAAAGGGAGATAGGGGCAGAAAGAGGGTTGCAGAGAGAGAGAGATCAATGACTCATTCCGGCAAAACTTTTCGATAAGGTAAGAGATCGTCATCTTACATTTACATATAGTGGGCTAAAGGGGAACGGCATGTATACGGGTTCGTGAGCGTGATGGGTTTCTGAATGTGAGGTTGTGTGCTACATGTTATGGGTGCTTGCATGGTGTGCCGCATAGTGCATATTGGTATAATGGTGTGTTGGGTTTTAGCTGTGAAGATGCGTGCGTGTGTTTTTGGTGTTGGACGATAAATTTATGGCTGTGAGGTGGGTGTGTGAATGTATGTGTATCATAGGTACAAGGGCAGAGAGAGAGAGAGAGAGAGAGATGCCGTGAGAATAATGGGTCTAAAGGTGTGTTGCTTTGGTAAATTAAATGCATATGCCTTGTATTATGGAAGATGATCTGGCTATAGCATAAACAAACAGGTGAAATGAAGGAAGAGGAGCCTACATAGCAGCCGCGAGGTGTGGGCATTTGTGTGTTAAGATGGGCATCATTTGGGAGAGTTAGTGTGTGTTAATTTCTGTGTATTTTCATGTGAGTGTGAGTGGAAGAGTAAGGAAGGAGAGGGGCTGTTAAACAGCCCCATGAACTTGTGCATCTGAAAGCTGTTGGGGAGTGAAGATGGCAACTAGTTTTTGTGAGTTTATGCTGAAATAATGTATGTGTATATGAACCTACGGTGGGTGTGGAGAGAATAGAAAGGAAGAAGAAGAGGAAATGGGAAGATGATTGTGTGTGTTTCGGTTGGACTTGGAGTGTAGTTGTTAGGTCTATGAAGATGAGCATGACAAATGTGTACATGTACATGTATATTTACTTGTAATTAAGTGATTGTATACATATAATATATATAGAAGTGTGTATGTGGATGTGTCAATGGAGGTAAAGAGAAAAGAGGGAGCAACAGCAAAGTGTTCTGTTTGAGGAAACAATGGGAAGAATGAAGTCTGGAAGTGGGGAAGTGGGTCCGAAACGGTTTTTTTTTTTAAAGAATAAGAAGGGGAATGTTGTTGGTGAGTGAGGGTTTCGTACACTAGTTGAAAATTTTTGAAACTTTACAGGATGATTCTAAGTACCATATTATAATTTCTGTGAAAATTTTATATTTTTCTGATATCGTATGTATTTATTATATTTTTTGTAAGTTCAAACTTATAAAAATCTTTTGGAGCCCTTAAACCCTGAAAATATTTTGGGGAAAATTATAGTAATGTTTCAATAGTATAGTAAAGACTCAGTGTAAATTTTGTGATTTTTAGAGTTCATTTTCTATCATTTCTCGATCGCATTGAATTTAACAAAATAAAACATTTTAAAATAGTTTTAATGCCTTTCAATTTCTGATTTCAATTTCAGTAATTTTTACAAGCCCTCTTAAGCTGTTACAAAAATTATGAGCTTTTATTTTGGACTAGAAGAAATTATGGCAATTTATTGGTTTTAGTGTATTTAAGAAAATATTTTTTTATTCGAAAATAATCAATATATATATATTATTCAAAAATTATATTTTTATTCCATATGCTATATTAAGCTATAAATAATGTTTAATGAACGATTAGAACATTTTTGGGATATTTCTGAGTCTCGGGGAATGTGACGAATTTTGGGGTAGGTTGGCCGTGTGGGAAACCGTTTCGTCGGGTAGAGAAATGGGTATGCTATAGATAATTATATTTAGATTTTAATGTAGTAGTATGAATAAGTGTTCTGATACATGACTCTGCCAAACTAGTTTAAACTCGAGAAATTTGATTGAGAGCGTTTTTAGCTTCAGGGTGGATTGAGGTAAGGGATTTCTTCCGAAATCCTATTCATCTATTGATATCATGACATTCTTTCTGGTTTGTTATTAACGTTTTCATTGGACTCACTTACATTGTGATGATATTGCATCGATTGCCATTAATACCCCGCTTTGAGCCTTATATGTTTATTGAAATTCCTTTTCGATGCTGTGTATTTATTTCTCATTATGCATCGAATTTATCATTGATTTATCGGTTATTGCACTCTGAATATTGACATGAGTTAGTGTATTGAGGAGTTATAAGGATGGTCTGTATCGGGGGTGATATAAGGATGGTCTGTTATTGTCAGGAGATGCTAGTACCCTAAGGGTCTAACTAGTGTTCATATGCATATGCAACCTTATTATTAGTGAGCACTGCCTGTGTGGCTTTGCTAAGTGTTACCCTGCACTGCCCTTGTGGCTTTGCGTCATACTCATGTTCAATATTGTCCGCATTGCTTCAGTGAAATTGAAAGTTTATTTATTGAATTTTGAATTGAGAATATTTTTCTCCATTTTATCATTGATATTAAATTTTCCCAAAAATTGTTTGTACTCTTATTTGAGTTTTGAGCAACCTTACCAAGGTAGCAGTAATCGCGACACTGGGACTTGAGTAGGGTCCAGAACTAACCCATGCCCTGAGGGTTGGATTAGAGTAAGAGGGGCCAACCCTCAAGTTTGGGATGACATATGGTGAGCAACAGACACAGAGTAGGAAGCTCTAAGGCTTTGAGAAATCAGTGACTGTGAAAGTCAAGACTTGGATTAATATTTGCATTTAAAAGATGATAGCCATGAGAGAAGATTGAGAGTCTTAAAGTTCAGTGATGGTAAGAGTGAGGTGTTAGATTGTGGCGTTGACGATCGCGACCATATTGGGCGATCCATCCCGGGGAGAGCATGTAGTTGGTTGTGGCTGGTCTCTTCTTGTTCCTCGAGGTGATACTCCTCTTAAATGACTGGGTTGAGGCTTTGGCTAATAGTCCTGGTAGGCCTGCATTGTTGAGGCATGGTTGCTTGGGTGTGTCAGGTAAGGGACAAATTGCATTGCGATGCTTACCTCCCTAGCAGAGTCGCCAAAATGAAGCCAAGGAAAATGGGTTCACAGTTGATGTGGGGGCGCCACAAGGAATGTAGTCCGAGTCAGATGCCAAGTATGCTGATGTGGGACACAACAAGGGTAGAGACCAAGAGCTTTCCAAATATAACCTAAGGATGGTAGTGCTATAAAGGCGATGATGCAGGGTGAATACATGGTGACAGTCACGATTCGATGCTTAGCCCCAGAGTTGAGGTCCTATATGTTTCTCTCTCTAGAATTTTAGAGTGAGAAAATGAATGTGAGATTGAATTTTGAAAAAAAATTCACCTCGAAATGATTTCTCAAGACCACTATTTATAGAGGTTAAGATGATGATGTCATTAAGTAACACGTGGCGCTCTGTGGGATTGACACGTCACTGAAGGATCTATAGGTGCTGGTGCTTCACGGACTGTCGGATTGCATATTCACCCGGTCTGCTCCTCACAGCATCGTTTTATCTATATGGAAAAAGTGTCTTCCACGGCGCCGATGTGGCCAAAGAACCCCTCTTGTTCTAGCCACCAGTCCAAGGCCCTTACAGAGTCCCATAGGACATCGAGAAATGGCGAGGACCTGGCAGTGGTGAGGAAGACCTGATGCCCAACTACCAGGCGGACTAGGTGCGATACTTTTTAGAGACTCTCTCGTCTCGGAGTGACCCGGGGGTCATAGTCCTGAGGGATGCCGATGAAAGCCCCTAGTGCCGGAGCACATAGGCTAGTCAAGCAGACAGCCTGTTGGAGGTAGTGTCTCTAAGGAGTCGCCTATCTCGCAGGTGAGTCCTTGTGCCAGAGCACTCGGAGCGTGCCAAGGTAGTGTCCTGAAGGAGTCACCTACTCAACGGGTCAAGGTAGTACCTTGGAGGAGCCGTCTACTTGGCAAAAGGGGAGTTGAAGCTCATTAGCAGACATAGTGTCCCAAAGGAGTCGCCTATCCCCACGGGTGAGTCCTTGTACCAGAGCACTTAGAGCTCACCAAAGGTAGTATCCCGTAGGATTCGCCTACCCGACGGACCGAGGTAGCATCCCGGAGGAGCCGTCTACCTAGCAGAGGAGGAGTTGAAGGTCCCTGGTGGAGATAGTGTCCCAGAGAGGTCGTCAATCCCCGCGGTGCGTCCTTGTGCCGGAGCACTCAGAGCGCGCCAAGGTAATGTTGGGAAGCAGTCGCCTACCCGACAGGCCAAGGTAGCATTTCAAAGGAGCCGTCCACCTAACGAAAGGGAGGAGTCACTAGAAGAAAAAGGACTTTTCGCGACGAACATTTTCATCACTAAAAGTTCGATATCCGTAGACAAATAGTTTTAGCGACGGACACCGCACCGCTAAAACTCCGTTGCGTACAACCCCATCTCTAAAAGTTTTGCGATGAAAATTTCAATTTGTCGTCTAAAGTCTACCTTGAACGATGGACGTATGACGGATTTTCTATCGCTAATTCTATTTTCCCTATTTTATTTTTTTTAAAAATAATTTATTACGTAAAATATTTAAAGACAAAATTATGTCGCTAAACATTTCTCCTAAAATTCAAGCGATGGAATTCTTGTCGCTAAAAGTCGTTCATTAATTGTAGTTAAACCGTCACTAAAAGTCAATCTAATTAAAAAAATATTTTTTTAATAACTAAACTTGTAATTATGAATTCCCAATAATCATAATCCAACACTCACAATCCAGCAGTAAAATGTATACAAAATTCAGGAGGGCGCGGGAGCAGGATACATTAATAGATTAGGGGAGGGGAGTACAAGTCGGGGGTGGGGGGGGGGGGCACATGAGTGAGATATAAATAGCTAGGAGGGGAAAGGCTAATCAGGGTTCGGCAAATTCCTGATCTGATAGGTCCTGCTAATTGTACTCGTCCACGGGGGCACTATGATTCGGATCCGGCTCGGCATATCCAGTAGCAGTGCCCTGCATGTAAAGGCACAGACGTATTAATCTTGATAGCAATCGTATGAAGTGTTCACTAATTAAATGTATATAGTGGTTGTACCTGATTATGCACTGTGATCATCCTATAAACCTCCGCAGCAATGCGACAGACCTCATTCTCATGTAACAATGAGCGCTCTGCGATCGGTGTCTGTGTCTGTAGAGATGCAACAGGGGGTAGGGACGTTCCTCTCACGGTACGTGCAGTCATACTGGGGAGACCGCGTACGAGGCCTAATTAAAAATGATTAACCTGAATTAAACTCTAGTTTACAGTAATTATTCATAATTATACCCAACTAACTCCGATTAGCCCTAACTAACACTAATTAGCCCTAGTCACTAATTAACCCTAATTTACTGTCAATTTAATCTATAACTAGCCCTAATCACCGCTGATAACCTAATTGAACCCTGATTGTTCTGATAAATTATAGACAAACCCTAATTAAACCCAATCAGGGTAATTAACTGTAATATGCTCTAATTAGGCTCAATTAGCTCGAATAACATTAATTGAGTCTAATTAAACGCAATTAACTAATCAATCCTAAATAGCTTGAATTTAATTTCCCTTAATTAATGCATTAACTTGACATGTTCACCTTAATTAGTTATTATCTATTCAGGTTTGATACAAAATCATTTGGTTATAGTGAAATTGAGTAGAGAAAATCATCATTCTTAAAACCTTTAATATCTAATGATCCACCAAATCAGGATTCTCAAGTAAACCCGGTGCTTTTGGTTGGTAAGTAATGGACTAAAAAATTTCCCTTAGCTTGTCATGTTGAATCATCTCGTCTAAGATCTTAAGCCTTCATACCCGGACTTGCCCTTCCGGCACTCTTCCGAGACTTCAAATAGCACTTTTGGCTCGCCATTCTCCATGTCTATAGAAGGGAAGACATCCTGAGACAAAAGATCTTTCTCAGCCTGTCGCAGACATTTTCTCCCTTTCATTGTTCCTGAGGTAATTAGATGGTAAATATACATAATTTTCTTCAGATTGGTCCCAAATGCCAGACATATGGCTTCCCTTTCAACTGATAGATTGCAACCAATATTAAGCAACATAAATCTTGACGCCCTAACCAAATTTATGCTCGACATAGGTTGCCTTTCAAACCTCATTTAGCTCGAATTAGCCCTCATTAGCATTAACCTTATTTAGCTCGAATTAGCCCTAATCGGCCCTGGTTGAGGCATTGAGAGTTGTTTGGTTGATATTGATTGAAACTCATCAGTTGAAAGGCAAGCCATATGTCTGGCATTCAGGATAGGTCAAAAGAAAACTTTGTATATTTACCATCTAATTACCTTAGGAACAATGAAGGGCAGGAAATGTCTGTGATAGGCTGAGAAAGACCTTTTATTTCAGAAAGTCTTCTCTTCTGTAGAAATGGGGAGTTGCAAGCCAAAAGTGTTATCTGAAGTCTCGGAAGATAAGATCTTAGACGAGATGGTTCAACATAACGCGTTAAGGAAAATTTTTGAGTCCATAACTTACCAACCAAAAGCACCGGGTATACTTGAGAATCCTGATTTGGTGGATCGTTAGATATTAAAGGATTTAGGAATGATGATTTAATTTCTTTGTTCAAGTCACTATAACCATATGATTTTGTACCGAACCTAAATAGATAATAGCTAATTAAGGTAAAAATGCCGAGTTAATGTGTTAGTAGTTAGGGGCAATTAGGGCAGTTCGAGCTATTTAGGGTTGCTTACAGTTAATTGCACTTAATTAGACTCAATTAGTATTTTTCAAGGATTAATTCGGGCTACTTAGGGCTAATTGAGCCTAATTAGAACATATTAAAGTTAATTACCCTAATTGGGTTTAATTAGGGTTTGTCTACTACAAGTTATCAGGATAATCAAGGTATAGTTAGGTTAATCAACGGTGATTAGGGCTAATTAGAGATTAAATTAATAGTACATTAGGGTAATTAGTGTTAATTAGGGTTAATCAATTTTAATTATGGCCGATTAGGACTAATAAGGGCTAATTCGAGCTAAATAGGGTTAATGTTAATGAGGGCTAATTCGACCAAAATAGGGTTAATTGGAGTTTAATTATACTTATTTAATGTTAATTAGGGCTTAAGTAAGAGATAATTAAGTTGAATTAGAATTAATGTGTTAATTAGGGTTAATTAGGATTAAGGCACTTTAGAATTCGCTGAGTTCATTCGCAGAGTTGATATTGTTCCATTTGTGATTGAATCCAACGTTTAAGTATATAATTGGGTTAGATAGTATTTAGGATAATTGAGGTTAATTAAGAATATATTAATAGGGTTCAATTAGAGTTTAGTTAGGGTTTATTAGGGTTACCTAGGAATGTGTTAGGAACTAATTGCGGTTAATTAAGGGTTAATCGGGGCTAATTAGGATTAATCAAGATTAAATATGTTTACTTAGGGTTAATTAGGATTATTTAGCTTTAATAATAGTTAATTATGTTTAATTAGGGTGAATCGGAGTTAATTAAAGTTAATCAGGGTTAATTCGGGTTGATCAGGGTTAACTAGATTTAATTTACGTGAAGCAGGGTTAATTATAGTTAACTAGGGTTACCTACGGATGTGATCGGGATTAATTAGGGTTAATTGGAGTCAATTATGTTTACTTAGGATTAATCAGGGTTATTTAGATTTAATAATAGTTAATTAGGTTTAATTAGGGTGAATCAGCTTTAATTACCCTTCATCGGGGTTAACTAGGTTTAGTTAGGATGAATTAGGATTAATTATAGTTAACTAGGGTTACCTACAGATGTGATCGGGGTTAATCGAGGTTAATTACGGGTTAATTATGATCATTTAGGACACCTATTTAATTGGAAAATGCATTAACATTGTGCCATATGAGCCAAATTATTTCGCAAGACAGTTGTATACTGCATCTCAAACAAGCAAGAAAGGCCAAAACTCATGCAGTTGCGAGTGAGTGAGAATATGTTGATCTATCAAACTTAACCTAGCGTTCTTTCATGAAGTTGTTCTTATATCAACATGAAAGAACTAGTCACATTCAAAGATTCCAGAACATAAAGCAATCTCCATAATTTTTTTAAAATTAACAAAATTAGAATTAAGACATGATAAGGACATAAGCAATTATTAGGAGTGGTGTTAAGTGTTAAAATTGCAAAAGAGACTTGATCAGGATCCCTGCATAAGTCAATTTCTCAGGTCCATTTACTTAAGCCATGCATTCATAAAAATAACAAGTTTTCCTATCTGAAAACTCCATGACGAATATAACATTATAGAGAACCTAACCGTGTAATATAGAAGCTTATGTGTATGAACAAATATTAGGCCAACCCAATTATCTAATTGTAGAAGAAAATTAGTATGAAAAAAATACCAAAGTAATCGGCGGCAGCGACAATGGCGGAGGTGGCGTGGTAGTGGAGCCAACAGGAGCTGTAGCCCACGGGGTGTGGTTGCTGTCGCGGAAGGGAGGGAGGATGGGGCGTCGCCAAAAGGAGGGTTTTCGTTGGAGGGGGAAGGGTCACTGGGACGACGTCGTGGGGGGCTCTCGAGTGAGAACCAAAAAAAGAGCGAAAGATGGGGAGAGAGAAATGAAGGGTTAGATATATAACATAACTTTTAGCGACGGACTGATACCGTCGCTAAAAGTCCGTTACTTAAGTAAAGACTTCTAGCGACGAACGTTTTAGCGACGAAATGTTCCGTCGCAAATGGCTTCATGGGGGGTTTTACTGACAAAATGTTTAGCGACTGAACTTTTTCGTCACTAAAATATTTTCACAAAATTTAAAAAAGAATGGCAAAAAATAGGATTTTTAAAAAACTTTTAGCGACAGAAAATCTATCGCTAAAAAACCGTTGGTAAAATAATTTACCAACGAAAGGCCCCTCGGTAAAAGTTTGAAGTGATGGACTTTTACTGACGAAACAATCCGTTGGTAAATCCCCTTTTTAGCGATGGATTAGGATTTACTAACGGATTAATGTCCGTTGCTAAAAATTTGTCAGTAATGCCCTTTTCTTGTAGTGAGTCTTCATGCCAGAGCACTTAGAGCTCTCTGGCAAAGATAGTGTCCCGGAGTAGTCGCATATTCTCGCGGTATGCTACCCACTTTGGGAAGTAGGTTGAAGCATCTTCACTACCAAGGCATGGTGTGCATGGTGTGGTGAGAGGATGGACCAATGCAAGGGGCGTGGTAGTGTGATAGAGAGCCACGAGGCGCAACTGTATAAGCGGCATGGTGCATGTGCACGGCGGAGTTTGTGAAGTGCTTGGGGCATTATAGTGTGACAAAGAGCTAGGGGGCTCAACTGTATCAGAAGCGTAGCACATGGGTGCGGTGGAGTGTGTGCCAGCGATAGCCGGTGTCGCAGGGACGGCGTGCAACCGTAGGCGATGGGCCCCACAAAGTCGGCGTGTGAGTGATAGAGGGTGTCGCGGACGGCGCAAGGCCAAGGGAGAGCAATCATGCGTTGGTGAATGAGGTGATCAACCCCCCTTCCCCATCCTAAGGGAGAAAGCACAAGCCCGCCAACCCCCAAGAGGGAAGGCCCGCCGACCCCTTTAAAGGGGAAGGCGTCCGATCCCCAAGTGGGAAGGCCTGCTGACCTCCTAAGTGGGAAGGCCGCCGACCCTTAAGCGGGGAAGGCCTGCTGACCCCCTTGAGGGGAAGGCGGCTGACCGCCAAGGGGGAAAGCCCGCCGACCCTCCATGGGAAAAGGCATGCCGACCCTCAAAGAGGGAAGTTGGCCAACCCCCAAGGGGGAGACAAGCCGACCGACGTCAAAAGAGTATGCAAAAGTTGAGGCGTGCCATCGTCGTTTCACAAGAAGAAAATGCACCTGACTTGATCATGTATCTTTTGACTGATCTGAAGCGTTGAAAATTGACCGTTGACCATGATGATGTGTCCTGCAAAATGGAACCCACCGTGAGCCCTTGGAAATGGGCGGATCCAGAAAGTCTAATCGAGGGGGGCCAAGAAGATATAAAAAAATTGATGCCTAACATAAAAGAATTGCTCAATTTGACTAGTAATCATTCATTTTTGCTTCTCATAATGATTTATTTAACTTGCTAAGGTTAGTCTAGAACAAATTAATATCTTGCATGAAGAAGCTTAACTCTTACTCTATAGATGTATTACTAATGTGATTATTAACTGTAGGAGTACAATAGGCACGTATAAGTTAACATACTATAAGAATTTAAACTTAAAAAAAACCTAACCTTGATCAATTTGTGTTTTTTCCCGTAATCTGGAGATTTGAAATATAGAATTTAGAAGAATAAAGATGGAGCAAACGAATGAGAAAAAAGAAGACTATGACGACTGGTGGCATAAAAAAGTAAAAAGTACAACAAAACGATTCCTAATTAAGTAATACTAGAAGATAATGACATTTATGTAAATATAAATATTCTTGGGTGCGACTAAGGTAGGTTGGGAACAAGTACAAAGTCGGGCGAGAAACCTTTGTAGAACGGCCAAGATATGATTGCTTGGTATCTTGAATATGCTTGGCCTATGAAGCATAATATTTGGGCTGCATATATCTCAAGGACTGCACTACTTTGGACATAATTGGCTAGTGGTGCTTCTTTGTACATAATTGGCTAGTGGTGCTTTTTAACGCTGTAACCAGTTATCAACGTTTGAACAGTTTACCTTCTTCAAGACTATTAGTAGTCTTTGTGGTCTGATTGCCTCCTTGCAAGGGTATGAACAAATCGATCATTTTGTCTTTATTGCTTGAAGAAACTTTAATTTGGAAAGTAACCTTTGGATAGTTTTTGTGTACAATACAGTGACATTATGTGTCACAAGTATCATCACTATATTGTCTGTCTTTTAATGAGTATTATTGACTTGTTCGTCTTTTGAACTTGTTGACTTGCTCCAAAATGATGTAAGACTAACGTTGACTTGTTCGTCTTCTGACCTTACAACTTATAGCTTAACGAGTAGAAAAACGGTGTAAGAAATCTTTGCAGAACGGCCAACATATGATTGCTTGGTATGTTGAATATGTTCGGCTTAAAAAGCATAAAACTTAGGCTGCAAATATCTCACGGAGCCCCACTTGGGAAGGCTATATAACTCGTTTTGACATGATTGACCATTTGAACGTATTTAGTTCAAATTGGTTAATGGTATATAGAAATTGCATATGAAGTAATTGAATCAAGTTTCACACGTGAAAATTATGTTCCCAATACAAACTCCAAAGCGAAAATCAAAGATTGTACGAGTAAATCAGAAGTAGAATATCTTAACGCAATAGAGACTGCAGCCACTTTATATGACCTATTTATGTGAGACCGGTTCACGTCTAGATAGTCTCGCAAAATCATACGTGGCGACGCATGTAAACCGCTTTCTTGGCGAGGTTGAAGTAACTTCACAGCACATGAGCCAAATTGCATGAAACAAATTCTTTAACTGGACGACTAATCTGTTACATATGTGGTCACAAATGCGATGAAGAGTATCATAGGTCTCATAACGCTAGCTTTGTACCCTCTCCAGTCTCTCTCGATCTCTCATTGATGCTAGCTTTGTACCCTTATACCCTCTCCATGTCTCTCAATCTCTCTCTCACCCATTGGATTCAACCGCCGATCACCCTCTCGCCATATTATGTTCTCTCCCCATTCGACAACCACAGCGCTCCTCGTCCCTTCAACCATCACCTCTCATTTGACAACACCACCACCATCATCATTCTAATACTGTTTGTCCATCATTAATACCTATCAGTTAGCATCTCAGGCTACATAAACATCACCAAGAGTGGTTTGAATTGCTTAACTCACCTGACTAACCAAAGGCCACATTTGGGACCTTGCGGTTATGCGACGAAGAGGACGGAGTTATGCCCATTCTTTTCATGTTTGGTTTCGTTCTAGTAAATTAAGTGGGTCTAAAAGTATTTGCCACGGTAAGTGCACTTTTCTTTAATGCTGTGTGCTCTTGGCTTTTTCTATTTAATCTCAAAGTTTTGGTTGGACATTATGGCGTTGGAAGCTAAAGGAAATCACAAAAACAATTACTGTACTGAATCCGGAGGTGTTTGATGGTTCTATAACAAACTCGTGTATTTTAGATATATCGAAAATACACGAGTTTGTTATAGAACCATCAAACACCTTCGGATTCAGTAAACTAATTGTACCTGTAGAAAAAAGCTGTAGCTGTAGGTAGCTCTCTGTCAGTACAAGAAAGTAGGTCTCTGGCGAGAGCGGTCGGTAAAGGGAGAGTGGCGATCGCTAAAACGGTCGCTATAGGTCAGGTCGCTAAAGTTAAGCGACTGCGTTTACCAATTGATCGCTAAATTTAGCGATCGCGTTGACTATATTTAGCGACCATCTTGTGCGGTTCTAAATATTTTTTTGAATTTAAATATTAAAATAAAATTTTAATTTAAATATTATTTTATTCCGCGAGTAGTTCAGTGACTGGAAGGGCGGTTGCTAATTATTTTTTATATTAAATAAATGACCGCTATGTGCGGTCGCTAAATCTGGATTTTGTCAAAAAAAAAAAAAAATTCAGGTCAAAGAACCTGTCCACATCCTGTCGCAAAATCAATATCAATTCAAAAGCAATCCCAATCTAATACCAATCCAAGGTTAAGTCGATCCAAAAACTGATTTAACCTTGGTTGAAACGGTTTTGAATGAATGTGTTGAAAGCTTTCAACGTATTCAACTTTCATCGCATTCATTCAAAACCGTTTCAACTAAGGTGTCTCGCATCCATTCAAATAACTTGTCCAAAGGCTATCTACTCTACACAATAAGACATAAGTGTCGCATTCATCAAACTATATATAAGCATGTGCATTAAAATCAATAAAATTTGGATTGAACCAAAATTAGAAAAACGAGTCAAGTATATGAACTCAAAGTTAAGCTACACATCCAAGTCAATAGATAACCCCAACCCCTATTACTTGCCGGCAAAACGACCACAACCCCGTCTTCATCTTCTTCATTCTTCGATGAAGGCACGTTCGATCCAACAACGTCCTCATCGCCCTGGGGTCACCGGCACTAGAATCAATATCGCTCTGCACGAAGCTATACAAATGATTCAACATAATATATACAAATCAAGATCACATATAGAATGACCAAAATACATAACTACTTGAGAAACTTTGTATTACATGAAGTCTGGGCTCGGGCAAAAGAAAACCGCCATGGATCATCATCTGAAGTAGCTCATCACACCATGTGGCGAAGCGCGCTTTCTCCGTAGCTTCTGCCCGAGGACCGCTATAACTGGTCTCACTTGACGACTGAGCTCTGCCAGCTAGCAACGAATGTGAGGACTGATGAGGGTGGCCGAGTATACGGTCCTTCTTAGGGACCCCCCCCCCCCCGTAGCTTCTGACCACAAACAGACCTCATCCACTGTCTAGCTACCGTCTGTCTAGGAGTTAGCCTGAACTTTTTCTTTATATGAATTATGTATAAGAAAATAATGGAAATGTTAGAGGAATGCTACTGGCCGCAACCAATAAGGATGCAATAAGAATACAAAAGTAATAGAAGAGTTGTGTGCTCATCGCAAACTGCTCCGCGCTCTCAGACACTCACTTCCCATCTTTGTTTTGGTGTGTGTGCTCAAAGTGGCGGAGTCTCGTTGGGGGCATTCTCTCAGGGTCCTCTTCTGTCAACGTCAGCTCGTGCACAACAAATGGACGGAAACAAGCACTATGCTTCATCTTTTTCTCGCTGTGAGCCATCTCCTTGCCTCTCTCACTCAGCTTCGCCCAGTCTTTCTGTACACCAATGCGACACTAGCTGCCCCCACATGGCTTTAGAGAAGTACTAGGGGTTGTGGTCCCTGGCAATGGATATATTTTGTCGCACCCGCCCGAGCTAGCGCCCACCTCCTCGAATTGAGCATCCATTTCTTATGGTTTTCGGAACAATGCCACTCCTAGGCCTGCCTCCCAAGTTTTGTTCTCCGTCGGACTCAAATTTGAAATAGTCCCGAATATAATTCAACACAATTTCAAGCACGGTTAGCAAGAAAAATTCAACAATAATGTACTTCTAAACCAAATAAAGCACATAAAAATATTGCACTCCTTACCAAAAACTTCCCCGAAACAGCAAGTTCCTTGTCTCCTTCTGTCCACGACCCCCACGTCGTATAACGCTGTGAGAGGTGGGCCTTGATAATAGAACCGATTTTGGTTCAAACACAATCCTCAACAAAGCTAATTACAAGAAATTACAAGAGAGATACATCTACCCTAATATAAAGTGCGTATTAAGTTAGAATTGAGCTTTGAAAATTAAAAACATATTAATTGTTGAGGACATGAGCAGTAATCCTCTACTCCGCGCGTGGTTGGAAGAGTTATCCCTCCTGTGATACCTCTGGGTACAAATGAACTAGACACTAACTTTAGCAACCGCTTTTAGCGACGATGTAGCGGTCGCTAAATTAGCGACCAAGTTAACGGTCGCTCAAGTCGGTCGCTAAAGGTGGCGCCATTTTTGTTGGTTGACCCCGCCATTTTTTTTCTAGGCTTAGCGACCGCTAGTTATGTCAGTCGCTAAATCTCAATTTAGCGACCGATTTTCATGGCGGTTGCTAAATGCAGTCACTAAAGCCTTCAATTCTTGTAGTGTGTGTTGCCCGGTCCACAGGGTTCCTTGACAACGGGCATAGTAGCTGGCACGTCCAGCTGAAATGCTGAACTGGAGTGATCTAATCTGCTCCAAGAAAAAAGCTACTCCCTGAATTCCTTAATGGTGGCTCTTTGTTGCACAGTGAAACTGAGAGAAGTAATGGCGACTCACCAGAAGCATACAGTTGAAAATTAAAACTACCAGCTATGAATCAATATGGTTGTTAACGAGTGGCATCGGGGGGTGCCCACCTGCTTCGTCATGATTTTTTTAATTATATTATATATTTGACGTCTAAGAATAAAAGTCTTCGCCTGAAAGTTTTAAAAATAATTTAAGAAGACGTCTATTTAATCGTTTTATATGTTAGAATATTTAATTTTTATCTTTTTTTTAAAAAAAAGTTTAAAAGCCATCTTTCTAGTTACTTTGAATGCTAAACTTGCGTACAAAAATGAAAAGGCCAATCATCAAATATATAAAGTCAACAAAGAATACCTAAAGTTTTAAAAAATGGTATACAAACCATCTTTTTAGTCCGACAACCGGTGGCTTGGTCCCTTCACGGACCACGCCTGATGCAGCCACGGCCTCGACGGCTCGACCACTCAACCGCTTCCCTTCTCCTCTCCCTTCTTAGTCCTCCAGTCGGTCACCTTTGACGTAGTCTGCATAGAGCCAATCAGCTGAGACTCGACTCAGTCGACTGGTGGTGCTTCTGTGGTTAAGTTGTTGGCCGGCGGCGACTGCAGATCAAGCCATCACGGGCTCATCGGAGTCTCCACTCACGGAACTACGGCAGTAGCCAGTCCTCGGCAATTTTGACGTTAAAGAAAGGTAAGATTTGTTTTGATTGAAAAAAATTTACGTCATTGGATAGTTGAACCTTTTCTTAGTTCTCAGTCCTGAGACTAGTTTTTTTTTTTTCATTTTCAATTTGGAACTTGACATTCCAGAATTTGGCAACTATTGCCTCATGGGGTGTATAATTTGGATTGAGTTTTGTTGTTGGGATTTGTAATATCCGATAAGAATTTGGCAATTGCTGCGTTCTCGTGGTGGCCATCGTGAATTGGGCATGGTGAGATTTTTCATTTCAGATTGAGATTTTTACTTGGGACTTTTAGTTTCATATTGATGGCGATTGCTGCTCGTGCAATTGAGGATCAAGAATTGGCAGTTGCAATTGCAATTGCAATTGGAGATTGGAAATCGAGAATGAACAAGTTGAAACTTGAAATATACTGCTCAACGACCTGGACAATTATTGCAAATTTGGAACTTTCAAGGTGGACAATTCAAACTCAATACATCGTATGTATTTCGATTCATCCAATGTAAAGTGTACTTAGTTTTAATACTGCAGTGCATATATGTTGTCTATTTGTATATTCAAATGCTATCACTTGAACAAGTTCATGATTTGTGTATTACAGAATTTACAGTGTATCTAGTGTATGTATATACGACTTTGTACATTTTGATTATTGTTTATATCCAGTATTTAGTGTATCCGGTGTATATATATTAGAGTTTTGCATTGTATCCGGTGTGTATATATATATTAGACTTTATATTGAAAGTGTATATTAGAGTGTATTTTTCAGTGTGTGCGGTGTATGGTACTATGTATAGATCACACTTATATTGTATAAGTGTATGCTACAGCGTGTACTACACTATTACAGGTATATACTACACTTGATTCCTGGTTATATATTACGGTGTATATATTTTATTCATCACTTATCAAATGTTTTTAAATTGGGATAGGTTTCTTGTAGTATTTGAATTAAATCAAGATATTTTCAAGTAATTTCTAGCCCAAATCAATCATTTGTTGTGTTGATAATGTTGCGGGAAACCTCTTTCAAAGCATTGTAGCATGGGAGCTATTCTAACAATGCCAACTCGACTGGAAAGACGTCAGAGTTTAATTCAAGCGTCTCTCAGACACGATCGGAGTTAAATGCTTTGAAAGTTGATGACGACAATGGCCCTACTTTTACTTCTAGTGTCCTAGAATGGCTTTAACTTTTTAGAATGAAATTATTCGGGATCCGGGATTGCATATTCAAAGATGTGATTACCACCCCGATGACCAAGACCACAGTCATAGGGAGTATCTAGTGAAGGATCTCTGTCAACCTCGTAAGCACACCTCTCCACAAATAATATTTGGGAAGAAAAAGCGGTTCTTGAATAACGCTTGGTTCAAAATTCTGAACTTGGTTGGGTACAGTGTAGTAAATTATGCATGTTTTTGCCTCTGTTGTAATCTTTTTAAACCAGAGAAAGAGCAAGAAATAAAAAGTGGCTATTCATTTGTTGTTGACAGATTCAAGAATTGGAAGAAAAGTGATAAGTTTGAAATTGATGTCGGAGGATGTTCTAGCTTTCATAACCAACCTCGCAAAAAGTGTGAATCCTTAATATATGAAAAGCAATATGTTAGAACTTTCCTTCACAAGAAATCTGATCCTAATTAAAGTGAGTACCGAGTGCCTCTAAGTTCATCACATATATATGCATTAAGTAGCTCTTATGACCACTACAACAAAAATGACTTTTAGCGACAGACAACTCCATTGCTAAAAGTTTCCTTTCCATTGAAAAAAACTTTTAGCGAAATACTCTATATCGCTAAAAGTCCATTGTAAAAAATCCCGTTGCTAAAAGTTTATCAACAAAATTTTGTCATCCGTCAGAAAAAGTCTAACTTTTAGCGACAAAGTTTTGTCATCCATATGAAAAAGTCTAACTTTTAGCGACGAATTTTATTACCTTTAACTACAAAAAATCAGTCACTAAAGGTAATTTCGGTATTTTTTCTTTTTATGTATCTCGAAATTAATTTCTAAAAATACTTTTAGCAATGGAAAATTATTACTAACGGATATTTAACGATGAATATTCCGTCACTATAAATTCTTAGTAGCATAGAGACCTTTTAGCAATGGGTCTGTCGCTAAAAGTCCTTCTTTAAAATTTAAAACCTTTTGCAACATATTTCTGATGCGAAAAAGCCATCTATGATTTGTTTAAAATACTTATGACAATATAATTTCATTGCTAAAACCCATCAGCAAAAACTAAGAAAATTGTTTTTCAATAAAAGGAACACTGAATTATTTCTTTGCATGGCAGCCCTCCCTTAATCCAAGTGATTCCTTCTATGCTAGACCTACAAGAAAAAGATGATTCGGCTCGCGAACTTCTATCCGACTGATTTTTCAAATATGGAACTCTTAACAGTTAACTATGAGCTTAATACTTAAGTGATGGATGTACATGCTAACAATGAGTTCTCAAGTGTGAAAGGTTTTATGGGTCTTGTAGAGAAGATGGTTAAAAAGAAGAAAAATGTTTTGTACCATTGCTTTACAAGGTTATAAATTTGACCCTAATTTTGCATGTTACTACAACAATTGTGTAAAGCGCATCTTTTGCTATAAGCATTGTGAAGACCCGATTGCGCATTTCAATTAAATATGAGTTTATGAATAATTGTATGGTCACTTATGTCAACAAAAGTTGTTTGATGGTATTCAAGGTGATGTAATTATTAATCGTTTTCAAAAGATGCGACTTCGTCGCGGTCAATTGAGAATTTCAGAGTTCATAGTTTAATGTATAATTAATCTTTGTGATAAATTTTCTCTTATTTATTTAGTACTTTCACTACAAGAAAAACAGTCTTTAATGACGGATAGCAATCCGTCGCTAAAATGTACTTTTAGCGAAGAAAAAGACCGTCGTTAAAAATCCGTTAATAAAGGTTTTTACCGACCGAAGTCTCTATTGGTAAACATTTTTAGCAACGGATATTTAAGACGGACTTTTTACCGACGAAATATCTATTGCTAAAAAGTTTCCTGATTTTCTATTTTCGACCAAATGTTTTAAATGTTTTTTAAAAATATTTTAACGGCGGGTTTTTTGGCGACGGAACACTTTCCATCGCTAAAAGTCATTCCAAAATTTTCAAAAATGACTTTAACGTCGGCTTTTTTAGCGACGATATTTTCCGTCACTAAAAGGTCTTACTATTATACTTAAAATAAGGACACGTCATCTTAAACAATTGAATGTTGTTGTTGCTAGCAGCTTAAAAGAATTAAGGAACATATATATATATATATATATATATATATATATATATATATATATATATATATATATATATATACATATATACATATATACATATACATATATACATATATATATATATATTGAATATATACATATAAATTTATTTTGCAAAAAGTAATAACTTTTTTGAAAGTATATATATATATATATATATATATATATATATATATATATATATATATATATATATATGAATATATTGAATATTATGTGATCGTTCTATTAAATTTATTTTGCAAAAAGTAATAACTTTTTTGAAAGTGATAAGGTATATGCATAAGTCGCATTAAATTTGAAATGCAACGTTATTTCTTCTAGATTTCTACTTAATCGTTATAATGACCTCAGGAATATGTATATACATAATACCTAAAAAACCCTCTGAATTATAAAATTAAATTCATATGTAGCATTTACAATTCAAAAGGGATATGTGATAGCGTAATCATCTTTACTTACAACTATAATAGTATTTACTAGTTAGTTCTATAAGGCATCGGTACGACTATTCTCTACTCTAAGAGTTAAGTCAATATTCATTTGAAATATTACTTGATAACATAAAGCAAAAGATTGAAGAAAATAAGTATTTAGCGGCTTCACTGTTTCGCAATCTATTCTGTCTTTCAGCTTAAAAAATAAAGAAATTATAGGTAAACAAACATGTATGTTCAAATATCTCATAATAATTGCATGCTGCCTAATCTAACAAAAAATGCTATTTAATAATTAAAAGTTAGGAGTAATGCAAGTGAATTCATTTTTTGATATTTTACTTAGATCAATCGTGATTAATTTGGGTACTAAGGTTTTTTTTATAGTCAAATAAGATATTTACTATAATATTAATGTGAAATTTGTCTCACGATATGTGGTACTAATTAATATAATTTTAAAAACCTTATGATATAATTTATTTTATAAACCAACCCAAACTTTTCCAGGGATACTGCACTAGTTAATATTTAATAATAAGTGTAAATTCATTGTAGAAGTATAAGTATTATTTATGAAATAGTTCTGTACAACTTGGACTTCACTAAATAGGTCAGAATTAAAAGGACACACGTAGTGAAATTTGTGCATAACTCCTCTTTTCACATTGATATTTATATTTAGATACAATAACCCTCTACCTTCCTTACCCCTACTATGATCCAATGGCTGTGCGATTTTTCCTCTCTATATCAATGCATCTTGAACCATTGATCTTGTAAAAGCATCTGGCATAATTCGTCGAACAAAAACTCTTACATAAGATATAAATACTTCTGCTAAAAACTCATCGCGCATATATCATGACAAACCTAGGACCTAAATCTAACGAAGTATATGGGCATACAAAATATGTCACATAAACAGAAGATCCATGCATAGTTCTCGTACAAAGTTTTTAAAGTTACAAAAGAACCACTTTCCATATTTTAACCTCAAAACAGTATGCTTGTAAGCACATCTAGCGAGCATCTAATAGTGTAACGGTGCATTCGTTGTTCGAATCCATTGCTTGCGATTTAGACTTTTCAACAACAGTACTCCTTTCAGTAAAGAATCCAGGCTGTTTAGGTGAAGGCAATCCACCATCGCTACCCAACATTAGAACCACGGATGACATGCTTGGCCTGTCTTCGGGATATTTTTGCACACATAATAGACCCAGTTGGATCAACCGCATCGCTTCTAACAAGTACAAAGATTTCCCTAGTTCGACCGTTGGATCTACTAGTTCTTGGGACCTGCCCTCTTGATGTAGTCTCCATGCCTAAAACACATGAATTTCACATAAACCAGCTCAGCTGTATAGTTGTAAGTTGGCTATAAAAGACCCTAAAAATGACCTTCCTTTCATGCAGTGAACCAACACATCACTGCATCTATTATAGGCGGAGGCAAACTGCTGAATGCGTAGTTACAAAGAGTTTCTAACTTTTTAGCGACAATTTTCCTGCAAAATGCCACTAGAAGTTCAATCCGTGACGCAACACAAAAGTGCCAATGGTTAAAAATGTCATGTAACTTTACATGTAGAGCTTAAGCTAGTACTTTTCAGCTTTTTTTTTCCCTCGCCAAGTCTTAGTATTAGTACAATCAAAGACAAAATTCATTTATGCGCACCAACACTTACGTGGCCAAGAAGATTGTGATGATGGTCTGGATGGAAGAAGCCTCTATTTCTCTTCCCACTCACTATTTCCAGCACCATTACGCCAAAGCTAAATACATCGGATTTTACAGAGAAAAGCCCATCAACTGCATACTCTGGGGACATGTACCCACTGCACAAACGACTTTAAATCAATTTTTGTCGCAAGAGAGAAGCATTAGGAACTTATTCAGACAAGAATGCATGAGCATAGTGATTGGTGAAAACTCACTATGTCCCAACCACTCTGTTTGTATTTGCTCCTGTCTCGCTTTCTGCAAAACTTCTAGCCAAACCGAAGTCTGAAATCTTCGGATCCATGTTGGAGTCTAGCAATATGTTGCTTGCTTTGAGATCTCTATGGATGATTCTGAGTCGGGAATCTTGATGAAGGTACACAAGGCCCCGAGCAATCCCATTGATAATGTGGAAGCGTTTAGGCCAGTCAAGTAACATGCTTCGCGTTTCATCTGCCAAAAGGTTAGTTTCTTTCATTGAGATAGAATAAATGACTTAAGGCAGAAAAAGATTTCCATGAGAGAGACAAACCAAATATGAATGAATCCAAACTTTTGTTAGGCATGTACTCATAGATCAACATCTTTTCCTTTCCTTGAACGCAACATCCTAGAAGCTTTACAAGATTTCGATGCTGAAGTTTGGCAATACAGATAACTTCATTCTTGAATTCCACAGATCCTTGTCTAGACGTCTTTGACAGTCGCTTCACAGCTATTTGTCGTCCTCCATCCAGCACACCCTGAAACTTACCACTTTTTAACCCAAAAAATGGTAATGCACTCGCCTGTAAAAAGTTGCATCCTTTTTTATTCTGTTGCTCCGTCTTTGCTGTGTCTTAGCATATTCTCCTCAACATTTTTCGGATAAGACTTTTCAAATTACTAAGTACTCTACCTTCTATGCTTGGACCTTGGAACAATTGTTAAGTGGTGGTACGAGGCCATGGAAAATTTCCTTTTGATTTTAAGTGTGGATTATGTAAAGTATAGAACATATAAACACTGTTTACTACATTTAGCGTGTGGAACTTCCTGAATCTATCAGGTTCTTTTTTTCTTTTTTGGTGAAGAATAGATGAGATCTTTGTCTGCAAATCATTATAAGAATATTACCTTGTAAACCGGTCCAAATCCACCCTCCCCAAGCTTATTGTCAATGGAAAAATTGTTTGTACAATTAGATATTTCAGATAAGCTGAATATTGGTAGCTCTACATTTTCGTCCTGCCTTTCGTTGGTATCATCTTGCTGGGAGTCATATCCTGTACAGATTGTGGATTAGTGGCTTCGGAGGTCTCCAAATTCCCTTTTTTCTTTGAAAATTTTTCTGGCATACCCAACAAAAGAATCAAAGACGAAAGAAGGTTTAATCTATCTATACCTTCTCTCTTCAGCAGCAATTTGTTTTTCTTCCTTTTACGAACATACACTGTCAGGATTACGCCTAATAGAAGCACCCCAGCTGATAATGGCAAGCTCACTTTCATTGCTATTCCTTTCTTCCGATTGGAGCTAGATTTCGAGCCCCCAAAGTTTTTTGTACCTACAAGATTGTGAATTTTGTGCAGATGGTATAGCAACTGCAAAGTCCAATAATGAAACAAAATAGGAGCACAAAAGCAAAATCACACTTATTCATTAACCCCGAAGCTCGGGCTCTATAGAGCATTAGGAATCTCTAGATTTTGTATGTAACTGCAAGGTGAGGTATCGCCAATTATAGCTGTTGCATTTTGGCGTTAAGGCTTTAGTGGCCAATTTGTTGCCAAAAAGATTCTCTTTTTGCTAATAAGCTCAGAGTTTTTGCATCCAAGGAAGGAAATGAAATTTACCTATCTCAGAGTCGGAAGATGCCATCCTCACATAGATATCTTGACCTGCACCTTCAGGGAAGTCTCTAATGTCAATCAGGTCACCAAACCAAAGCAAGCAGCCACTTCCTCCATTCCTTATATCCAAATTAGCATAGGCCATACAAGAACAGTTGTTTGAACATGCTTTCTGGCATTCCTCAAGGGTCATGCTAACATTGTACCAGGAATTCCGCGTGTCTGGCAACTTAACATCAGAGTACTTGAGAAATCCGTCTGACCCGCCGTTGTAGCAATCCGAGGCTATCTTTCTAACACACCCATTTGACCAATTTGTAGTAGCCCAATCGTCAGAGTGTTTGCGTGCAAATTTGTTCAAGCATCTGCATTCCGGTGAATCGCCTGTGTTGCACGTGCCATAAGCACCACATAGTGCATAAGTATCACATTTATCTATAGGCGTAGCCAGAAAAAGGAGCCAACCTTGTGGTTGCCACGTCCAGCGCTGTAGAACACCATTCTGACTCAACATCAGCGTTGCTATAGCTGAGCTGTTAAGGAGATCATAAGTGTAATAAACTTCTTTGTCATTGAAAACCAGTCTGTTACTAAAAAAGGTATTCCAGCTCGTGTAAGGCACTCCACTAAACCGGACTCCATTCCAAGGTCCAGCTCGATACTGCTCAACTGAGCCCCTTCTCATTACATTTTGTGGATATCCACTAGGATCACAATGATACGTAAAATCACCTGGGGATGGATCGTTGCTGCTCTTCCACGAGGAGAGATACCTCTCTAGTCCAGTTTCAAAGTTCTTCCCGAGCTTCATGCCTGGTAAAAGCGTGTCACTTGGATAATCAAAGCTTTGCCAAAGAAAATTACCATCATCTGTACGTGTATCTTTCAGAACTAGATTTCCCGTGTCCGAAAGCTGTGCAACTAGTACTGGACCATGTGCTGGTCTTGATGTGTTGGTAGACCATATGATGTTGCCGGAACCGTTGGTAAGTACCAGAATTCCGGGATCGCTGATGAGCTTTAACTCACCCAAGATGTCGGTGAGGGGGGATTTCCTGTTGGCTACCCAAACCACAGTCCTAACAGGTAGTGTTTCTTTATACCAGATACCCATGTATCTATTCTTGGAATTACCAGGGCTGAAGAACCCCATTTCAAAGCTTCCACCAGAGGAAACTATGGTGTCGCCGTCTTTGATAGATTGGTTTCTAGTTATGGCGTCTGCTGCCTCGCAGACAGATTTGCTGATGGAAAGTATACAGGATAACAAGAGAAGTAGCATGGTGAAGCCTGCCATTGATGTCCACATGCACCACAACTACTCCTAAATTCTTGAATCAAGTATTTGCCACTATAAACCTTAAATACATTGAGGGGAAGGGTATCTGAAAAACTTGGGCGCCACTGGTGAATTGCGAGGGCCCATAATTTTGAAATGTTTGGATCGAAATGAGACCTGCCCGTCATAATGGAAACATCGTTTCAAGTCGTCGTCATTTAAAATAATTAATTTTTAGTGTTGGTAGATAAATAAGAAAAGGACACTGATATCACATAAAATTGCTATCGAAACAACTACGGAATCGAAAAATAAGAAATGAAAACAGAGAACACAAAACGTAAGGCCCCGTACGTTTACCATATTCGTTTTCTGTTTTTAGCAATGATGATAAAAAAGATTCTTTTTTTACGTACTTTTACCATTTTCTGTTTTCGTTTTAGATAAAATTACTCAAATAGTAACAAAAAACTGAAAACACCTGTTTTCAGCTGTTTTTCACTCAAACTTAACCCAATATAAAAAAAATAGCTAAATTTTTTTTTTTTGGTGAAAATAATAAAAGTACAGGAACATGTTTTCAAACTGAATATGAAAATCGTAAAAATGAAAACATAAAACAAATATGGCAAGCGTATGGCCTAAACAACTGGGTCCTTAACGGAGTTGGTCAATTATTGGTGTTCACATTTGATGCGTCACGAAGTTTTCATGATTACATTTCAAAGGATCCAGAAGTCCTATGAACAACCACCCATCCACATTTGAAGTCTTACCTTGACCAAGACTATTAGTAGTCTTTGTGTAAAGGATGGTCCACAAATGTTATGAATAACCAATCATCAACGTTTGAACAGTTTTCCTTCTCCAAGTCTATACTTGCCTCCATGCACGGGTATGAATAAATTGACCAGTTGTCTTTCTTGCTTGAAGCGACTTTAATTCGGGTAACGTGACTTGAGTCTAACTATTAATGATTTTTTTGTACAATCCAGTGGCATTGAGTGTCACAATCATCATTACTATATTGGTGTACTAACCTTGACTTGTTCGTCTTCTTAGCTTATGATTTGTCTTCTGAGCTTACGGTTTATAGCTTAGTGAGTACGATTGTCAAGAAAATGAGTTTACAGTTGAAATGGAGGTGTCACAAGTAGTGCAATCCGACTCAGATGCCAAATATATTGATGTGGGGCACAACAAGAGTGGAGGAAGGGAAGAAGACAGAACCTAAGGATGACAGTGCTGTAAAGACTATGGCGCGGGGTGAATACACGACGACAGTTACGGTCCGATACTTACGTCCAGAGTTGAGGACCTGTATGTTTCTCTTTCTAGAATTCTAGAGTGAGAAAGTGAATGTGAGAATGAATTATGAAAATATTTTTCACCTCGAAATGAATTTTCAAGACCCTTATTTATAGAGGTTGAGATGATGATGTCATCAAGCAACACGTGTCGCTTCTCGAGAGTGACACGTCATCGAGGGGGTCCACAGGCATCGATTCTCCACGGACTGTCGAATCCCATAATCACCCGGCTTGCTCTTCATAGCGTTGCTCTGTCTGTCTAGAAAGACTGGCTCCCACAGCACTTGCGTGGCTAGAGAACCCCCTTGATCTAACCACCAGTCCAAGAGCTTTGTAGAGTCTCACAGGGCGTCGAGAGACGTTGAGGACTTGGTAGCGGTGGGGAAGACCCGATGCCCAACTACCATACAGACTAGACGCGATACCCTCCAGAGACCTACTCCCACCTCGGAGTGACCCCGGGGTCATAGTCCCTAGGGGTATCAATGAAAGCCCCCAGTGCTGGAGCATGAGGCTAGTCACGGGAACACCCTAGCAGAGATAGTGTCCTAGAGGAGTCACATATCCCGTGGGTGAACCCTCATGTGAGAGCACTGGGAGCGTGCTAAGGTAGTGTCCCAAAGGAGTGGCCTACTTGAGGGGCTGAGGTATTATCTCGAAGGAGCCATTTACCAGATGAAAGGGGAGTTGAAGCTCCCTAGCGTAGGTAGTGTTTCAGAGGAGTCACATATCCCCGCATGTAAGTCCTTGTGCTGGAGCACTCAGAGAGCGCCAAGGTAGTGTCCCAGAGGATTCGCCTACCCGATAGGTCGAGGTGGTATCCTGGAGGAGCCGTCTACCTTACAGAAGATGAGTTAAAGCTCCCTGGCGGAGATAGTGTCCTTGAGGAGTCGTCAATCCCCTCGGGTCAGTCTTATGTCGGAGCACTTGGAGCACGCTAAGGTAGTGTTCTGGAGTAGTCGTCTACCCGACGGGCCAAGGTAGCATCCTGGAGGTGCCGTCTACCTAGCAGAAGGGAGTCCTCATGCTGGAGCACTTAGAGCTCCCTCGCAGAGATAGTGTCCCGGAGGAGTCGCCTATCCCTGCGGGATGCTGCACACTTCGGAGAGTAGGTTGAAGCATGTTCCACGACCAAGGGAAGGTACGGATGGTGTGGTGACAGGATGGACTAATGTAAGAGCTAGGGGCATGACAGTGGCACAATGCATGGGCACGACAGGGTGTGTGAAGTGTTAGGGAAACAGTAGTGTGATAGAGAGCCAAGGGGCACGGCAATATCAGCGGCGCGATGCATTGGGCACGACAGAGTGTGTCCAAAGGACTGCGGGTGTCACAGAGACGGCGCGTGACTACAGGTGACGAGTGCCACAGAGTCGGTGGGTGGACAATTGCAGGCGTGGCATACAGCGCAAAGGCCAAGGGAGAGCAAGCATGCGTTGGTGAATGAGGTGACCACCCTTAAGGGAGAGGCAATTGACCCCCATGGGGGAAGGCCCCCTGACCCCCTTAAAGGGAAGGCGCTCTGACCCTCAAAGTGGGAAGGTGGCAGACCCCCAAGGGGGAAGGTACGCCTACCGACGTCAAAAGAGTCTGTATAAGTTGAGACGTGTCGGTGTCATTTCACAAGGAAAAATTGCATGTGACTTGATTGTGCGTCGTTTTGATTGATCTGAAGCGTAGAAAAATTGACCGTTAACTGCAGTGATGCATCACATAAAACGAGACCCACTGTGGGCCCTTGGGTGCGAACAAGGTAGGTTGGGAACATAAGCCCCTTATGTGTGGTGGGCGCAGAGGGGCCACCTGAGTGGGCGTCACGCCCATATTCACAAGTTCATACTAGAAGAATTTTTTTATGATTTTTTAGCTGAAGAGTCACTGACATCGTCTCTCAATGGTGAAGGTGAAGTGTAGGTCACTCAAGGCATCTCGTGCACTACCTACTAAAGCCTCAAAATGCTCGGGCATAAAACACTGGAGCAAGATGATGGGCGCATGGCACAAGCAATGGGTGTCATGATGTAGGGCACGATGATGGGCACTGAACAATGAACGAGAGGAATAGGTGGTTTGAATTGCCTCGCACACCACATACTAAGGACGTTGACGTAAAGGAACATCACGATACGGGCGTAGTCATCACTGAACTCTGAAGGTGAGGAGTAGGTGGCTCGAGCCACCTCGTGCACCACCTACTGAAGCCTGGGTATGCCAATTTGGTCGAAGTTACACCAAAAAAATTCTAAGTGTAGAAGAGTAACGAAATGGCTAAGGGAGGGAGCGATGTGAAGAGTGGTGCGCGAGGTGTGCGTTGTGTCCTCACAAAGATTTTTTTTGGTTATGAGAAAGGTGGCGATGATGGAAGTTAATGATGGTCGGCCAAGGTGAGTGGCAGAGACTGAAGGTATGTGGGCCAAAAATGGTTGGGGTCAGGCGTGGGTTTGAGGTGAGGTGTCGTCAGCCTTTGTGGTCTGTCAAAGTGATGAAGGGGGTTGGCCGAGAGAGTCAGCCACGGGAAGGTTAGTCAAAGTGGTGATTGATGGAGGGTGGGGAAATTGGTGGCCAGAGTAGGGGGAAGAGGGATGGAAGCCGAAAGTGCACCAAGGGGAAAGATTGATGACGGCCGAAGGTGGAGGGGCCGAGGTTGTGAAAGAGGTGCTGGTGGTGAGGGGTTGGTTGTGTTGTAGACCAAAATGGTGGCCGTGGGTGTGAATAGAGTTTCTGCCAAAGTGAGGGCTGAGGTGCTGGGCAGGTGGGTGGTCGAAGAGGTTCGGCCTCAGATTTTGAGGAGTTGGACGAAAGGGAGGCTAGAGGTTGGTGGTCTGGCCATTGGAAGGGGCCGAGGGATGGTGGTCGAAGGTATGGGCTGAGGGGGGGCGGCCTAGGGGTGGCAGGAGGAGTGAGGTAGGTTGGGGTAGGGAAGTTGACCTCGGGGTCACGCGGGGAGGTTGCATAAGTGGGGGGGTCACGTGGGGAGGAGGGAGTCAGTCAGGGTAGGGGGTCGATCGAGGTAGGAGATGAAAAAAAGAAGAAGGGGGTGGTGTCGGCAAAAAGGGGCTACAAGCGGGGAGGGCGGGGGATGACGAATGAGGGAAAATGGAAACATCACCGACGACATGGGAAGGACGACGCATGTAGAAAGAGGCTGAAGATCGCTGGTGGCATTGCAAAAGGGCTTGGCGGCACAAGAGAAAGATATAGAGATTAGAGTTGTGGAAGAAATTAGGGTTAGGGCTATTCGGGTAGGTCATGGGTCGGTTTTTCGGGTATGGGGGTCCAAGGGCTCTTAAAGGAAAATAAAGGGGTTGGGCATGGGTGGGTCAAGCTGGTGGGCCGGTCATGCACGGGCGGGTTCTGCCCTTTTTATTTTATTTTTTTCTCTATCTTTTTATCTCCTCTTTTTTTGTGGCTGCCCCAAGGAAGAAAGAGAGGCGTATGGTATGAGGAAGAAAATTTTAATGCAATTTTTTTCTAAGTGTAGGAAAGAGAATGAGGGGGGTGGAGGGGGATGCAAAATTTTGTAGAAAATTTTGCTCAAGTGTTGGAAAGAGGATGAGAGAGGTTAGAGTTGGGGGATGAAAAATTTTTTTGAAAACTTTTCTAAGTGTTAGAGAGAGGATGAGAGGTGTGAGGGGCAACATGAAAGAAGAATTTTGAAATTTTTTTTAAGTCCCAGAAAAAGGAGAGTGGAGTTCGTGCAAGGGTGCCGAGGGAGGCTGTTGAGGGTGGTAACCCTATCGAGACTAGGCAGGATGAGAGGGAAGTAGGGGCTTAAGATGACAGGCTGGCATTGATGACGGGCTGAGTCACAAAGGCTACTTAGGTAGTGTGGCCCGAGCCACCTTACACACCACTTACCAAGTCACCGTGCAATGTCAGGCAAAAGGGGTAGTGGGAACCTGGCCTGCTTGGGATAGGAAAGGGGTTAAGTCCCCAAGGGAGTAGGTGATGGAGTCAAAGGTGGTGCAAGTAGACTTGGGCAAGAGAAATTCTAGCTTGAAAATTGTCTAGGTATGAAACACATAACTTCATTCATAACAAAGGTTGGTAACATGCTTTGGTATGTGAGGATTGAGTACATGAAAACTTGAAAAATGAAGGAAAGATTACTAGTGTGGAAAATGCACTAGGGCAGGCCAGGACTTGGTCGGGTAGGGCACATGTATTCCATTTAGAGTTTGAGCTCGCCTGATGCAATCTTGTTAGCGAAGACAAACTTGGGCCCTTGCACCACTTGAGGCCATAAGTTACAGTCTGATGATAAGGGCAGTAGTTAAGATGGGCTAACTCTGCCAGGTAGGCTCAGATTTGGCATCTGGAAAGGTTATGGTACTATCTTTGATCCACGTCTCGAGGAGAGCTCTGAATGTCTTCAAGTCATATGGGTATTCTAGGGCCAGGCATCAGCTGCCTTCTCTTGTCAGGGCGCCTGTCCCCTCCGAGGGATCAGTGCTTGTAGCTATTGTTGTTATCACTGGCTACTTCTACATTCGTAGCCAAAGCAATCTAAGTTTAGGGCTTTGGGGTCTTTAACAGACCAACCGAGTCATATGTCTATTGATAAGCTTCCTTGAGGTGTCCTTCAAGATTGAAGCTGGAGGTTTTCAAGGTAGAACCTATAGGTGTTTTTCATGTTCTTGATGCAAATGGGTACAAGGGTCTTATCCTTGCTCAAGTCAATGCACTTCAAGCACGTGTGATGAAATCGCGTTCGGGTTCTGGTGGATTCCATCAATGTCAACGATGGTCACATGCTTCTCTTTATAATAAAACTTGTCAAGGAAAAACTGAACTATGTCAGGCCAGGAGTGGATAGTACCGTTAGGGATCTGATGGTACTAAGAGTAGGCAAGGCCAGTCAGGAACTTATGAAATTCCTGAAGGTTCAAATTTTTGTTCTCCCGTAGTGCTCCAGGGAGCCAGCAAAATTGGTGAGGTGTTCACGGGCGTTGCGCTCTTTGCCATTGAACAGGGTGAAGGCTGGTTGCTTATACTTGATAGGGTAGGGTTTGGTAGTGAGGTTACTAGAATAGGGAGCATGGTCAGACAACTTAGAGGGGGAGTAGGGTAAGGATGACTGCTTGAGATGACGGAAGATGGCATCAAGGTCATGCTTGGTGACATACGAAGCAAGAGAGGGTTTGTGCCCGGTCGGGATGATCCTGGCACCAGAGCCCCCAAACAGTGCTGCCTGAGGCATTGAGGGGATGATAATGGTAGAGAAGGGTTGGTGGTAGGGAACAGTTTCTTGGGGTATGGTTTGCATAGGGGTAGTGCTAACGGCTGGAGGCCGGCCGTCAGGAAGGGCGGATTGGAGTAAGTAGGGGGCATGAGTTATGTTTAGGTTTTTGGTTGGTTATGTTGGCGTTAGGCTCCATCTCAATTGAATCATGAGTCTCTGAAGTATTCTGAGCAAGGGTAAAGCGTGGCGTCGCGGGCTGAGGTGTCGGGAGTAATCGCGGGCAGAGGACCAAGGTAGCAGTAATCGCGACACTGGGACTTGAGCAGGGTCCAGAACTAACCCATGCCCTGAGCTTTGGATTAGAGTAAGAGGGGCCAACCCTCAAGTTTGGGATGACATATGGTGAGCAACAGACACAGAGTAGGAAGCTCTAAGGCTTTGAGAAATCAGTGACTGTGAAAGTCAAGACTTGGATTAATATTTGCATTTAAAAGATGATAGCCATGAGAGAAGATTGAGAGTCTTAAAGTTCAGTGATGGTAAGAGTGAGGTGCTAGATTGTGGCGTTGACGATAGCGACCATATTGGGCGATCCATCCCGGGGAGAGCATGTAGTTGGTTGTGGCTAGTCTCTTCTTGTTCCTCGAGGTGATACTCCTCTTAAATGACTGGGTTGAGGCTTTGGCTAATAGTCCTGGTAGGCCTGCATTGTTGAGGCATGGTTGCTTGGGTGTGTCAGGTAAGGGACAAATTGCATTGCGATGCTTACCTCCCTAGCAGAGTCGCCAAAATGAAGCCAAGGAAAGTGGGTTCACAGTTGATGTGGGGGCGCCACAAAGAATGTAGTCCGAGTCAGATGCCAAGTATGCTGATGTGGGACACAACAAGGGTAGAGACCAAGAGCTTTCCAAATATAACCTAAGGATGGTAGTGCTATAAGGGCGATGATGCAGGGTGAATACATGGTGACAGTCACGATTCGATGCTTAGCCCCAGAGTTGAGGTCCTATATGTTTCTCTCTCTAGAATTTTAGAGTGAGAAAATGAATGTGAGATTGAATTTTGAAAAAAAATTCACCTCGAAATGATTTCTCAAGACCACTATTTATAGACGTTAAGATGATGATGTCATTAAGTAACACGTGGCGCTCTCTGGGATTGACACGTCACTGAAGGATCTATAGGTGCTGGTGATTCACGGACTGTCGGATTGCATATTCACCCGGTCTGCTCCTCACAGCATCGTTTTATCTATATGGAAAAAGTGTCTTCCACGGCGCCGATGTGGCCAAAGAACCCCTCTTGTTCTAGCCACCAGTCCAAGGCCCTTACAGAGTCCCATAGGACATCGAGAAATGGCGAGGACCTGGCAGTGGTGGGGAAGACCTGATGTCCAACTACCAGGCGAACTAGGTGCGATACTTTTTAGAGACTCTCTCGTCTCGGAGTGACTCGGGGGTCATAGTCCTGAGGGATGCCGATGAAAGCCCCTAGTGCTGGAGCACATAGGCTAGTCAAGCAGACAGCCTGTTGGAGGTAGTGTCTCTAAGGAGTCGCCTATCTCGCAGGTGAGTCCTTGTGCCAGAGCACTCGGAGCGTGCCAAGGTAGTGTCCTGAAGGAGTCACCTACTCAACGGGTCAAGGTAGTATCTTGGAGGAGCCGTCTACCTGGCAAAATGTGAGTTGAAGCTCATTAGCAGACATAGTGTCCCAAAGGAGTCGCCTATCCCCACGGGTGAGTCCTTGTACCAGAGCACTTAGAGCTCACCAAAGGTAGTGTCCCGTAGGATTCGCCTACCCGACGGACCGAGGTAGCATCCCGAGGAGCCGTCTACCTAGCAGAGGAGGAGTTGAAGGTCCCTGGTGGAGATAGTGTCCCAGAGAGGTCGTCAATCCCCGCGGTGCGTCCTTGTGCCGGAGTACTCAGAGCGTGCCAAGGTAATGTTGGGAAGCAGTCGCCTACCCGACAGGCCAAGGTAGCATTTCAAAGGAGCCGTCCACCTAACGAAAGGGAGGAGTCACTAGAAGAAAAAGGACTTTTCGCGACGAACATTTTCATCACTAAAAGTTCGATATCCGTAGACAAATAGTTTTAGCGACGGACGCCGCACCGCTAAAACTCCGTTGCGTACAACCCCATCTCTAAAAGTTTTGCGATGAAAATTTCAATTTGTCGTCTAAAGTCTACCTTGAACGATGGACGTACGACGGATTTTCTATCGCTAATTCTATTTTCCCTATTTTAATTTTTTTTAAAATAATTTATTACGTAAAATATTTAAAGACAAAATTATGTCGCTAAACATTTCTCTTAAAATTTTAGCGATGGAATTCTTGTCGCTAAAAGTCGTTCATTAATTGTAGTTAAACAGTCACTAAAAGTCAATCTAATTAAAAAAATATTTTTTTAATAACTAAACTTGTAATTATGAATTCCCAATAATCATAATCCAACACTCACAATCCAGCAGTAAAATGTATACAAAATTTAGAAGGGCGCGGGAGCAGGATACATTAATAGATTAGGGGAGGGGAGTACAAGTCGGGGGTGGGGGGGGGGGACATGAGTGAGATATAAATAGCTAGGAGGGGAAAGGCTAATCAGGGTTCGGCGAATTCCTGATCTGATAGGTCCTGCTAATCGTACTCGTCCACGGGGGCACTATGATTCGGATCCGGCTCGGCATATCCAGTAGCAGTGCCCTGCATGTAAAGGCACGGACGTATTAATCTTGATAGCAATCGTATGAAGTGTTCACTAATTAAATGTATATAGTGGTTGTACCTGATTATGCACTGTGATCATCCTATAAACCTCCGCAGCAATGCGACAGACCTCATTCTCATGTAACAATGAGCGCTCTGCTATCGGTGTCTGTGTCTGTAGAGATGCAACAAGGGGTAGGGACGTTCCTCTCACGGTACGTGCAGTCATACTGGGGAGGCCGCGTACGAGGCCTAATTAAAACTGATTAACCTGAATTAAACTCTAGTTTACAGTAATTATTCCTAATTATACCCAACTAACTCCGATTAGCCCTAACTAACACTAATTAGCCCTAGTCACTAATTAACCCTAATTTACTGTCAATTTAATCTATAACTAGCCCTAATCACCGCTGATAACCTAATTGAACCCTGATTGTTCTGATAAATTATAGACAAACCCTAATTAAACCCAATCAGGGTAATTAACTGTAATATGCTCTAATTAGGCTCAATTAGCCCGAATAACATTAATTGAGTCTAATTAAACGCAATTAACTAATCAATCCTAAATAGCTTGAATTTAATTTCCCTTAATTAATGCATTAACTTGACATGTTCACCTTAATTAGTTATTATCTATTCAGGTTTGATACAAAATCATTTGGTTATAGTGAAATTGAGTAGAGAAAATCATCATTCTTAAAACCTTTAATATCTAATGATCCACCAAATCAGGATTCTCAAGTAAACCCGGTGCTTTTGGTTGGTAAGTAATGGACTAAAAAATTTCCCTTAGCTTGTCATGTTGAATCATCTCGTCTAAGCTCTTAAGCCTTCATACCCGGACTTGCCCTTCCGGCACTCTTCCGAGACTTCAAATAGCACTTTTGCCTCGCCATTCTCCATGTCTATAGAAGGGAAGACATCCTGAGACAAAAGATCTTTCTCAGCCTGTCGCAGACATTTTCTCCCTTTCATTGTTCCTGAGGTAATTAGATGGTAAATATACATAATTTTCTTCAGATTGGTCCCAAATGCCAGACATATGGCTTCCCTTTCAACTGATAGATTGCAACCAATATTAAGCAACATAAATCTTGACGCCCTAACCAAATTTATGCTCGACATAGGTTGCCTTTCAAACCTCATTTAGCTCGAATTAGCCCTCATTAGCATTAACCTTATTTAGCTCGAATTAGCCCTAATCGGCCCTGGTTGAGGCATTGAGAGTTGTTTGGTTGATATTGATTGAAACTCATCAGTTGAAAGGCAAGCCATATATCTGGCATTCAGGATAGGTCAAAAGAAAACTTTGTATATTTACCATCTAATTACCTTAGGAACAATGAAGGGCAGGAAATGTCTGTGATAGGCTGAGAAAGACCTTTTATTTCAGAAAGTCTTCTCTTCTGTAGAAATGGGGAGTTGCAAGCCAAAAGTGTTATCTGAAGTCTCGGAAGATAAGATCTTAGACGAGATGGTTCAACATAACGCGTTAAGGAAAATTTTTGAGTCCATAACTTACCAACCAAAAGCACCGGGTATACTTGAGAATCCTGATTTGGTGGATCGTTAGATATTAAAGGATTTAGGAATGATGATTTAATTTCTTTGTTCAAGTCACTATAACCATATGATTTTGTACCGAACCTAAATAGATAATAGCTAATTAAGGTAAAAATGCCGAGTTAATGTGTTAGTAGTTAGGGGCAATTAGGGCAGTTCGAGCTATTTAGGGTTGCTTACAGTTAATTGCACTTAATTAGACTCAATTAGTATTTTTCAAGGATTAATTCGGGCTACTTAGGGCTAATTGAGCCTAATTAGAACATATTAAAGTTAATTACCCTAATTGGGTTTAATTAGGGTTTGTCTACTACAAGTTATCAGGATAATCAAGGTATAGTTAGGTTAATCAACGGTGATTAGGGCTAATTAGAGATTAAATTAATAGTACATTAGGGTAATTAGTGTTAATTAGGGTTAATCAATTTTAATTATGGCTGATTAGGACTAATAAGGGCTAATTCGAGCTAAATAGGGTTAATGTTAATGAGGGCTAATTCGACCAAAATAGGGTTAATTGGAGTTTAATTATACTTATTTAATGTTAATTAGGGCTTAAGTAAGAGATAATTAAGTTGAATTAGAATTAATGTGTTAATTAGGGTTAATTAGGATTAAGGCACTTTAGAATTCGCTGAGTTCATTCGCAGAGTTGATATTGTTCCATTTGTGATTGAATCCAACGTTTAAGTATATAATTGGGTTAGATAGTATTTAGGATAATTGAGGTTAATTAAGAATATATTAATAGGGTTCAATTAGAGTTTAGTTAGGGTTTATTAGGGTTACCTAGGAATGTGTTAGGAACTAATTGGGGTTAATTAAGGGTTAATCGGGGCTAATTAGGATTAATCAAGATTAAATATGTTTACTTAGGGTTAATTAGGATTATTTAGCTTTAATAATAGTTAATTATGTTTAATTAGGGTGAATCGGAGTTAATTAAAGTTAATCAGGGTTAATTCGGGTTGATCAGGGTTAACTAGATTTAATTTACGTGAAGCAGGGTTAATTATAGTTAACTAGGGTTACCTACGGATGTGATCGGGATTAATTAGGGTTAATTGGAGTCAATTATGTTTACTTAGGATTAATCAGGGTTATTTAGATTTAATTAGGTTTAATTAGGGTGAATCAGCTTTAATTACCCTTCATCGGGGTTAACTAGGTTTAGTTAGGATGAATTAGGATTAATTATAGTTAACTAGGGTTACCTACAGATGTGATCGGGGTTAATCGAGGTTAATTACGGGTTAATTGGGGTTAATTATGTTTAATTATGATCATTTAGGACACCTATTTAATTGGAAAATGCATTAACATTGTGCCATATGAGCCAAATTATTTCGCAAGACAGTTGTATACTGCATCTCAAACAAGCAAGAAAGGCCAAAACTCATGCAGTTGCGAGTGAGTGAGAATATGTTGATCTATCAAACTTAACCTAGCGTTCTTTCATGAAGTTGTTCTTATATCAACATGAAAGAACTAGTCACATTCAAAGATTCCAGAACATAAAGCAATCTCCATAATTTTTTTAAAATTAACAAAATTAGAATTAAGACATGATAAGGACATAAGCAATTATTAGGAGTGGTGTTAAGTGTTAAAATTGCAAAAGAGACTTGATCAGGATCCCTGCATAAGTCAATTTCTCAGGTCCATTTACTTAAGCCATGCATTCATAAAAATAACAAGTTTTCCTATCTGAAAACTCCATGACGAATATAACATTATAGAGAACCTAACCGTGTAATATAGAAGCTTATGTGTATGAACAAATATTAGGCCAACCCAATTATCTAATTGTAGAAGAAAATTAGTATGAAAAAAATACCAAAGTAATCGGCGGCAGCGACAATGGCGGAGGTGGCGTGGTAGTGGAGCCAACAGGAGCTGTAGCCCACGGGGTGTGGTTGCTGTCGCGGAAGGGAGGGAGGATGGGGCGTCGCCAAAAGGAGGGTTTTCGTTGGAGGGGGAAGGGTCACTGGGACGACGTCGTGGGGGGCTCTCGAGTGAGAACCAAAAAAAGAGCGAAAGATGGGGAGAGAGAAATGAAGGGTTAGATATATAACATAACTTTTAGCGACGGACTGATACCGTCGCTAAAAGTCCGTTACTTAAGTAAAGACTTCTAGCGACGAACGTTTTAGCGACGAAATGTTCCGTCGCAAATGGCTTCATGGGGGGTTTTACTGACAAAATGTTTAGCGACTGAACTTTTTCGTCGCTAAAATATTTTCACAAAATTTAAAAAAGAATGGCCAAAAATAGGATTTTTAAAAAACTTTTAGCGACAGAAAATCTATCGCTAAAAAACCGTTGGTAAAATAATTTACCAACGAAAGGCCCCTCGGTAAAAGTTTGAAGTGATGGACTTTTACTGACGAAACAATCCGTTGGTAAATCCCCTTTTTAGCGATGGATTAGGATTTACTAACGGATTAATGTCCGTTGCTAAAAATTTGTCAGTAATGCCCTTTTCTTGTAGTGAGTCTTCATGCCAGAGCACTTAGAGCTCTCTGGCAAAGATAGTGTCCCGGAGTAGTCGCATATTCTCGCGGTATGCTACCCACTTTGGGAAGTAGGTTGAAGCATACTTCACTACCAAGGCATGGTGTGCATGGTGTGGTGAGAGGATGGACCAATGCAAGGGGCGTGGTAGTGTGATAGAGAGCCACGAGGCGCAACTGTATAAGCGGCATGGTGCATGTGCACGGCGGAGTTTGTGAAGTGCTTGGGGCATTATAGTGTGACAAAGAGCTAGGGGGCTCAACTGTATCAGAAGCGTAGCACATGGGTGCGGTGGAGTGTGTGCCAGCGATAGCGGGTGTCGCAGGGACGGCGTGCAACCGTAGGCGATGGGCCCCACAAAGTCGGCGTGTGAGTGATAGAGGGTGTCGCGGACGGCGCAAGGCCAAGGGAGAGCAATCATGCGTTGGTGAATGAGGTGATCAACCCCCCTTCCCCATCCTAAGGGAGAAAGCACGAGCCCGCCAACCCCCAAGAGGGAAGGCCCGCCGACCCCTTTAAAGGGGAAGGCGTCCGATCCCCAAGTGGGAAGGCCTGCTGACCTCCTAAGTGGGAAGGCCGCCGACCCTTAAGCGGGGAAGGCCTGCTGACCCCCTTGAGGGGAAGGCGGCTGACCGCCAAGGGGGAAAGCCCGCCGACCCTCCATGGGAAAAGCCCGCCGACCCTCAAAGAGGGAAGTTGGCCAACCCCCAAGGGGGAGACAAGCCGACCGACATCAAAAGAGTATGCAAAAGTTGAGGCGTGCCATCGTCGTTTCACAAGAAGAAAATGCACCTGACTTGATCATGTATCTTTTGACTGATCTGAAGCGTTGAAAATTGACCGTTGACCATGATGATGTGTCCTGCAAAATGGAACCCACCGTGAGCCCTTGGAAAGGGGCGGATCCAGAAAGTCTAATCGAGGGGGCCAAGAAGATATAAAAAAATTGATGCCTAACATAAAAGAATTGCTCAATTTGACTAGTAATCATTCATTTTTGCTTCTCATAATGATTTATTTAACTTGCTAAGGTTAGTCTAGAACAAATTAATATCTTGCATGAAGAAGCTTAACTCTTACTCTATAGATGTATTACTAATGTGATTATTAACTGTAGGAGTACAATAGGCACGTATAAGTTAACATACTATAAGAATTTAAACTTAAAAAAAACCTAACCTTGATCAATTTGTGTTTTTTCCCGTAATCTGGAGATTTGAAATATAGAATTTAGAAGAATAAAGATGGAGCAAACGAATGAGAAAAAAGAAGACTATGACGACTGGTGGCATAAAAAAGTAAAAAGTACAACAAAACGATCCCTAATTAAGTAATACTAGAAGATAATGACATTTATGTAAATATAAATATTCTTGGGTGCGACTAAGGTAGGTTGGGAACAAGTACAAAGTCGGGCGAGAAACCTTTGTAGAACGGCCAAGATATGATTGCTTGGTATCTTGAATATGCTTGGCCTATGAAGCATAATATTTGGGCTGCATATATCTCAAGGACTGCACTACTTTGGACATAATTGGCTAGTGGTGCTTCTTTGTACATAATTGGCTAGTGGTGCTTTTTAACGCTGTAACCAGTTATCAACGTTTGAACAGTTTACCTTCTTCAAGACTATTAGTAGTCTTTGTGGTCTGATTGCCTCCTTGCAAGGGTATGAACAAATCGATCATTTTGTCTTTATTGCTTGAAGAAACTTTAATTTGGAAAGTAACCTTTGGATAGTTTTTGTGTACAATACAGTGACATTATGTGTCACAAGTATCATCACTATATTGTCTGTCTTTTAATGAGTATTATTGACTTGTTCGTCTTTTGAACTTGTTGACTTGCTCCAAAATGATGTAAGACTAACGTTGACTTGTTCGTCTTCTGACCTTACAACTTATAGCTTAACGAGTAGAAAAACGGTGTAAGAAATCTTTGCAGAATGGCCAACATATGATTGCTTGGTATGTTGAATATGTTCGGCTTAAAAAGCATAAAACTTAGGCTGCAAATATCTCACGGAGCCCCACTTGGGAAGGCTATATAACTCGTTTTGACATGATTGACCATTTGAACGTATTTAGTTCAAATTGGTTAATGGTATATAGAAATTGCATATGAAGTAATTGAATCAAGTTTCACACGTGAAAATTATGTTCCCAATACAAACTCCAAAGCGAAAATCAAAGATTGTACGAGTAAATCAGAAGTAGAATATCTTAACGCAATAGAGACTGCAGCCACTTTATATGACCTATTTATGTGAGACCGGTTCACGTCTAGATAGTCTCGCAAAATCATACGTGGCGACGCATGTAAACCGCTTTCTTGGCGAGGTTGAAGTAACTTCACAGCACATGAGCCAAATTGCATGAAACAAATTCTTTAACTGGACGACTAATCTGTTACATATGTGGTCACAAATGCGATGAAGAGTATCATAGGTCTCATAACGCTAGCTTTGTACCCTCTCCAGTCTCTCTCGATCTCTCATTGATGCTAGCTTTGTACCCTTATACCCTCTCCTATGTCTCTCAATCTCTCTCTCACCCATTGGATTCAACCGCCGATCACCCTCTCGCCATATTATGTTCTCTCCCCATTCGACAACCACAGCGCTCCTCGTCCCTTCAACCATCACCTCTCATTTGACAACACCACCACCATCATCATTCTAATACTGTTTGTCCATCATTAATACCTATCAGTTAGCATCTCAGGCTACATAAACATCACCAAGAGTGGTTTGAATTGCTTAACTCACCTGACTAACCAAAGGCCACATTTGGGACCTTGCGGTTATGCGACGAAGAGGACGGAGTTATGCCCATTCTTTTCATGTTTGGTTTCGTTCTAGTAAATTAAGTGGGTCTAAAAAGTATTTGCCACGGTAAGTGCACTTTTCTTTAATGCTGTGTGCTCTTGGCTTTTTCTATTTAATCTCAAAGTTTTGGTTGGACATTATGGCGTTGGAAGCTAAAGGAAATCACAAAAACAATTAATGTACCGAATCCGGAGGTGTTTGATGGTTCTATAACAAACTCGTGTATTTTCGATAAATCACAAAAACATTTACTGTACTGAATCCGGAGGTGTTTGATGGTTCTATAACAAACTCGTGTATTTTAGATATATCGAAAATACACGAGTTTGTTATAGAACCATCAAACACCTTCGGATTCAGTAAACTAATTGTACCTGTAGAAAAAAGCTGTAGCTGTAGGTAGCTCTCTGTCAGTACAAGAAAGTAGGTCTCTGGCGAGAGCGGTCGGTAAAGGGAGAGTGGCGATCGCTAAAACGGTCGCTATAGGTCAGGTCGCTAAAGTTAAGCGACTGCGTTTACCAATTGATCGCTAAATTTAGCGATCACGTTGACTATATTTAGCGAACATCTTGTGCGGTTCTAAATATTTTTTTGAATTTAAATAATAAAATTTTAATTTAAATATTATTTTATTCCGCGAGTAGTTCAGTGACTGGAAGGGCGGTTGCTAATTATTTTTTATATTAAATAAATGACCGCTATGTGCGGTCGCTAAATCTGGATTTTGTCAAAAAAAAAAAAATTCAAGTCAAAGAACCTGTCCACATCCTGTCCAAAACCTGTCGCAAAATCAATATCAATTCAAAAACAATCCCAATCTAATACCAAACCAAGGTTAAGTCGATCCAAAGACTGATTTAACCTTGGTTGAAACGGTTTTGAATGAATGTGTTGAAAGCTTTCAACGTATTCAACTTTCATCGCATTCATTCAAAACCGTTTCAACTAAGGTGTCTCGCATCCATTCAAATAACTTGTCCAAAGGCTATCTACTCTACACAATAAGACATAAGTGTCGCATTCATCAAACTATATATAAGCATGTGCATTAAAATCAATAAAATTTGGATTGAACCAAAATTAGAAAAACGAGTCAAGTATATGAACTCAAAGTTAAGCTACACATCCAAGTCAATAGATAACCCCAACCCCTATTACTTGCCGGCAAAACGACCACAACCCCGTCTTCATCTTCTTCATTCTTCGATGAAGGCACGTTCGATCCAACAACGTCCTCATCGCCCTGGGGTCACCGGCACTAGAATCAATATCGCTCTGCACGAAGCTATACAAATGATTCAACATAATATATACAAATCAAGATCACATATAGAATGACCAAAATACATAACTACTTGAGAAACTTTGTATTACATGAAGTCTGGGCTCGGGCAAAAGAAAACCGCCATGGATCATCATCTGAAGTAGCTCATCACACCATGTGGCGAAGCGCGCTTTCTCCGTAGCTTCTGCCCGAGGACCGCTATAACTGGTCTCACTTGACGACTGAGCTCTGCCAGCTAGCAACGAATGTGAGGACTGATGAGGGTGGCCGAGTATACGGTCCTTCTTAGGGACCCCCCCCCCCCCGTAGCTTCTGACCACAAACAGACCTCATCCACTGTCTAGCTACCGTCTGTCTAGGAGTTAGCCTGAACTTTTTCTTTATATGAATTATGTATAAGAAAATAATGGAAATGTTAGAGGAATGCTACTGGCCGCAACCAATAAGGATGCAATAAGAATACAAAAGTAATAGAAGAGTTGTGTGCTCATCGCAAACTGCTCCGCGCTCTCAGACACTCACTTCCCATCTTTGTTTTGGTGTGTGTGCTCAAAGTGGCGGAGTCTCGTTGGGGGCATTCTCTCAGGGTCCTCTTCTGTCAACGTCAGCTCGTGCACAACAAATGGACGGAAACAAGCACTATGCTTCATCTTTTTCTCGCTGTGAGCCATCTCCTTGCCTCTCTCACTCAGCTTCGCCCAGTCTTTCTGTACACCAATGCGACACTAGCTGCCCCCACATGGCTTTAGAGAAGTACTAGGGGTTGTGGTCCCTGGCAATGGATATATTTTGTCGCACCCGCCCGAGCTAGCGCCCACCTCCTCGAATTGAGCATCCATTTCTTATGGTTTTCGGAACAATGCCACTCCTAGGCCTGCCTCCCAAGTTTTGTTCTCCGTCGGACTCAAATTTGAAATAGTCCCGAATATAATTCAACACAATTTCAAGCACGGTTAGCAAGAAAAATTCAACAATAATGTACTTCTAAACCAAATAAAGCACATAAAAATATTGCACTCCTTACCAAAAACTTCCCCGAAACAGCAAGTTCCTTGTCTCCTTCTGTCCACGACCCCCACGTCGTATAACGCTGTGAGAGGTGGGCCTTGATAATAGAACCGATTTTGGTTCAAACACAATCCTCAACAAAGCTAATTACAAGAAATTACAAGAGAGATACATCTACCCTAATATAAAGTGCGTATTAAGTTAGAATTGAGCTTTGAAAATTAAAAACATATTAATTGTTGAGGACATGAGCAGTAATCCTCTACTCCGCGCGTGGTTGGAAGAGTTATCCCTCCTGTGATACCTCTGGGTACAAATGAACTAGACACTAACTTTAGCAACCGCTTTTAGCGACGATGTAGCGGTCGCTAAATTAGCGACCAAGTTAACGGTCGCTCAAGTCGGTCGCTAAAGGTGGCGCCATTTTTGTTGGTTGACCCCGCCATTTTTTTTCTAGGCTTAGCGACCGCTAGTTATGTCAGTCGCTAAATCTCAATTTAGCGACCGATTTTCATGGCGGTTGCTAAATGCAGTCACTAAAGCCTTCAATTCTTGTAGTGTGTGTTGCCCGGTCCACAGGGTTCCTTGACAACGGGCATAGTAGCTGGCACGTCCAGCTGAAATGCTGAACTGGAGTGATCTAATCTGCTCCAAGAAAAAAGCTACTCCCTGAATTCCTTAATGGTGGCTCTTTGTTGCACAGTGAAACTGAGAGAAGTAATGGCGACTCACCAGAAGCATACAGTTGAAAATTAAAACTACCAGCTATGAATCAATATGGTTGTTAACGAGTGGCATCGGGGGGTGCCCACCTGCTTCGTCATGATTTTTTTAATTATATTATATATTTGACGTCTAAGAATAAAAGTCTTCGCCTGAAAGTTTTAAAAATAATTTAAGAAGACGTCTATTTAATCGTTTTATATGTTAGAATATTTAATTTTTATCTTTTTTTTAAAAAAAGTTTAAAAGCCATCTTTCTAGTTACTTTGAATGCTAAACTTGCGTACAAAAATGAAAAGGCCAATCATCAAATATATAAAGTCAACAAAGAATACCTAAAGTTTTAAAAAATGGTATACAAACCATCTTTTTAGTCCGACAACCGGTGGCTTGGTCCCTTCACGGACCACGCCTGATGCAGCCACGGCCTCGACGGCTCGACCACTCAACCGCTTCCCTTCTCCTCTCCCTTCTTAGTCCTCCAGTCGGTCACCTTTGACGTAGTCTGCATAGAGCCAATCAGCTGAGACTCGACTCAGTCGACTGGTGGTGCTTCTGTGGTTAAGTTGTTGGCCGGCGGCGACTGCAGATCAAGCCATCACGGGCTCATCGGAGTCTCCACTCACGGAACTACGGCAGTAGCCAGTCCTCGGCAATTTTGACGTTAAAGAAAGGTAAGATTTGTTTTGATTGAAAAAAATTTACGTCATTGGATAGTTGAACCTTTTCTTAGTTCTCAGTCCTGAGACTAGTTTTTTTTTTTTCATTTTCAATTTGGAACTTGACATTCCAGAATTTGGCAACTATTGCCTCATGGGGTGTATAATTTGGATTGAGTTTTGTTGTTGGGATTTGTAATATCCGATAAGAATTTGGCAATTGCTGCGTTCTCGTGGTGGCCATCGTGAATTGGGCATGGTGAGATTTTTCATTTCAGATTGAGATTTTTACTTGGGACTTTTAGTTTCATATTGATGGCGATTGCTGCTCGTGCAATTGAGGATCAAGAATTGGCAGTTGCAATTGCAATTGCAATTGGAGATTGGAAATCGAGAATGAACAAGTTGAAACTTGAAATATACTGCTCAACGACCTGGACAATTATTGCAAATTTGGAACTTTCAAGGTGGACAATTCAAACTCAATACATCGTATGTATTTCGATTCATCCAATGTAAAGTGTACTTAGTTTTAATACTGCAGTGCATATATGTTGTCTATTTGTATATTCAAATGCTATCACTTGAACAAGTTCATGATTTGTGTATTACAGAATTTACAGTGTATCTAGTGTATGTATATACGACTTTGTACATTTTGATTATTGTTTATATCCAGTATTTAGTGTATCCGGTGTATATATATTAGAGTTTTGCATTGTATCCGGTGTGTATATATATATTAGACTTTATATTGAAAGTGTATATTAGAGTGTATTTTTCAGTGTGTGCGGTGTATGGTACTATGTATAGATCACACTTATATTGTATAAGTGTATGCTACAGCGTGTACTACACTATTACAGGTATATACTACACTTGATTCCTGGTTATATATTACGGTGTATATATTTTATTCATCACTTATCAAATGTTTTTAAATTGGGATAGGTTTCTTGTAGTATTTGAATTAAATCAAGATATTTTCAAGTAATTTTTGGTCCAAATCAATCATTTGTTGTGTTGATAATGTTGCGGGAAACCTCTTTCAAAGCATTGTAGCATGGGAGCTATTCTAACAATGCCAACTCGACTTGGAAAGACGTCAGAGTTTAATTCAAGCGTCTCTCAGAAATGATCGGAGTTAAATGCTTTGAAAGTTGATGACGACGATGGCCCTACTTCTACTTCTAGTGTCTCAGAATGGCTTTAACTTTTTTAAATGAAATTATTCGGAATCCGGGGTTGCATATTCAAAGATGTGATTACCACCCCAGTGACCAAGACCACAGTCATAGGGAGTTCTAGTAAAGGATCTCTGTCAACCTTGTAAACACACCTTTCCACAAAATAATATTTGGGAAGAAAAAGCGGTTCTTAAATAACGCTTGGTTCAAAATTCTAAACTTGGTTGGGTACAGTGTAGCAAAAGATGCATGTTTTTGCCCCTGTTGTAATCTTTTTAAACCAGAGAAAGAGCAAGAAATAAAAAGTGGCTATTCATTTGTTGTTGACAGATTCAAGAATTGGAAGAAAAGTTATAAGTTTGAAATTGATGACAGAGCATTTTCTAGCTTTCATAACCAACCTCGGAGAAAGTGTGAATCTTTAATATATGAAAAGCAATATGTTAGAACTTTCCTTCACAAGAAATCTGATCCTGATTAAAGTGAGTACCGGGTGCGTCTAAGTTCATCACATGTATGCATTAAGTAGCTCTTATGACCACTACAACAAAAAGAACTTTTAGCGACAGACAACTCCATTGCTAAAAGTTTCCTTTCCATTGAAAAAAACTTTTAGCGAAAGACTCTCTGTCGCTAAAAGTCCGTTGTAAAAAATCTCGTTGCTAAAAGTTTATCAACAAAATTTTGTCATCCGTCAGAAAAAGTCTAACTTTTAGCGACAAAGTTTTGTCATCCATCTGAAAAAGTCTAACTTTTAGCGACGAATTTTATTACCTTTAGCTACAAAAAATCAGTCACTAAAGGTAATTTCGGTATTTTTTTTCTTTTTATGTTTCTCGAAATTAATTTCTAAAAATACTTTTAGCAATGAAAAATTATTACTAACGGATATTTAACGACGGATATTCCATCGCTATAAATTCTTAGTAGCATAGAGACCTTTTAGCATTGGGTCTGTCGCTAAAAGTCATTCTTTAAAATTTAAAACCTTTTGCAACATATTTCTGTTGCGAAAAACCATCTATGATTTGTTTAAAATACTTATGGCAATATAATTTCATCGCTAAAACCCATCGGCAAAAACTAAGAAAATTGTTTTTCAATAAAGGGAACACTGAATTACTTCTTTGCATGGCAGCCCTCCCTTAATCCAAGTGATTCCAAGTGATTCCTTCTCTGGTGGACCTACAAGAAAAAGTTGATTCGGCTCGCGAACTTCTATCCGATTGATTTTTCAAATATGGAACTCTTAACAGTTAACTATGAGCTTAATACTTAAGTCATGGATGTACATGCTAACAATGAGTTCTCAAGTGTGAAAGGTTTTATGGGTCTTGTAGAGAAGATGGTTAAAAAGAAGAAAAATGTTTTGTACCATTGCTTTACAAGGTTATAAATTTGACCCTAATTTTGCATGTTACTACAACAATTGTGTAAAGCGCATCTTTTGCTATAAGCATTGTGAAGACCCGATTGCGCATTTCAATTAAATATGAGTTTATGAATGATTGTATGGTCACTTATGTCAACAAAAGTTGTTTGATGGTATTCAAGGTGATGTAATTATTAATCGTTTTCAAAAGATGCGACTTTGTCGCGGTCAATTGAGAATTTCAGAGTTCATAGTTTAATGTATAATTAATCTTTGTGATAAATTTTCTCTTATTTATTTAGTACTTTCACTACAAGAAAAACAGTCTTTAATGATGGATAGCAATCCGTCGCTAAAATGTACTTTTAGCGAAGAAAAAGATCGTCGTTCAAGATCCGTTAATAAAGGTTTTTACCGACCGAAGTCTCTATTGGTAAACATTTTTAGCAACGGATATTTAAGACGGACTTTTTACCGACGAAATATCTATTGCTAAAAAGTTTCCTGATTTTCTATTTTCGACCAAATGTTTTAAATGTTTTTTAAAAATATTTTAACGGCGGGTTTTTTTGCGACGGAACACTTTCCATCGCTAAAAGTCATTCCAAAATTTTCAAAAATGACTTTAGCATCGGCTTTTTTAGCGACGATATTTTCTGTCACTAAAAGGTCTTACTATTATACCTAAAATAAGGACACATCATCTTACTCAATTGAATGTTGTTGTTACTAGCAGCTTAAAAGAATTAAGGAAATATATATATATATATATATATATATATATATATATATATATACATATATACATATATACATATACATATATACATATATATATATATATATTGAATATATACATATAAATTTATTTTGCAAAAAGTAATAACTTTTTTGAAAGTATATATATATATATATATATATATATATATATATATATATATATATATATATATATGAATATATTGAATATTATGTGATCGTTCTATTAAATTTATTTTGCAAAAAGTAATAACTTTTTTGAAAGTGATAAGGTATATGCATAAGTCGCATTAAATTTGAAATGCAACGTTATTTCTTCTAGATTTCTACTTAATCGTTATAATGACCTCAGGAATATGTATATACATAATACCTAAAAAACCCTCTGAATTATAAAATTAAATTCATATGTAGCATTTACAATTCAAAAGGGATATGTGATAGCGTAATCATCTTTACTTACAACTATAATAGTATTTACTAGTTAGTTCTATAAGGCATCGGTACGACTATTCTCTACTCTAAGAGTTAAGTCAATATTCATTTGAAATATTACTTGATAACATAAAGCAAAAGATTGAAGAAAATAAGTATTTAGCGGCTTCACTGTTTCGCAATCTATTCTGTCTTTCAGCTTAAAAAATAAAGAAATTATAGGTAAACAAACATGTATGTTCAAATATCTCATAATAATTGCATGCTGCCTAATCTAACAAAAAATGCTATTTAATAATTAAAAGTTAGGAGTAATGCAAGTGAATTCATTTTTTGATATTTTACTTAGATCAATCGTGATTAATTTGGGTACTAAGGTTTTTTTTATAGTCAAATAAGATATTTACTATAATATTAATGTGAAATTTGTCTCACGATATGTGGTACTAATTAATATAATTTTAAAAACCTTATGATATAATTTATTTTATAAACCAACCCAAACTTTTCCAGGGATACTGCACTAGTTAATATTTAATAATAAGTGTAAATTCATTGTAGAAGTATAAGTATTATTTATGAAATAGTTCTGTACAACTTGGACTTCACTAAATAGGTCAGAATTAAAAGGACACACGTAGTGAAATTTGTGCATAACTCCTCTTTTCACATTGATATTTATATTTAGATACAATAACCCTCTACCTTCCTTACCCCTACTATGATCCAATGGCTGTGCGATTTTTCCTCTCTATATCAATGCATCTTGAACCATTGATCTTGTAAAAGCATCTGGCATAATTCGTCGAACAAAAACTCTTACATAAGATATAAATACTTCTGCTAAAAACTCATCGCGCATATATCATGACAAACCTAGGACCTAAATCTAACGAAGTATATGGGCATACAAAATATGTCACATAAACAGAAGATCCATGCATAGTTCTCGTACAAAGTTTTTAAAGTTACAAAAGAACCACTTTCCATATTTTAACCTCAAAACAGTATGCTTGTAAGCACATCTAGCGAGCATCTAATAGTGTAACGGTGCATTCGTTGTTCGAATCCATTGCTTGCGATTTAGACTTTTCAACAACAGTACTCCTTTCAGTAAAGAATCCAGGCTGTTTAGGTGAAGGCAATCCACCATCGCTACCCAACATTAGAACCACGGATGACATGCTTGGCCTGTCTTCGGGATATTTTTGCACACATAATAGACCCAGTTGGATCAACCGCATCGCTTCTAACAAGTACAAAGATTTCCCTAGTTCGACCGTTGGATCTACTAGTTCTTGGGACCTGCCCTCTTGATGTAGTCTCCATGCCTAAAACACATGAATTTCACATAAACCAGCTCAGCTGTATAGTTGTAAGTTGGCTATAAAAGACCCTAAAAATGACCTTCCTTTCATGCAGTGAACCAACACATCACTGCATCTATTATAGGCGGAGGCAAACTGCTGAATGCGTAGTTACAAAGAGTTTCTAACTTTTTAGCGACAATTTTCCTGCAAAATGCCACTAGAAGTTCAATCCGTGACGCAACACAAAAGTGCCAATGGTTAAAAATGTCATGTAACTTTACATGTAGAGCTTAAGCTAGTACTTTTCAGCTTTTTTTTTCCCTCGCCAAGTCTTAGTATTAGTACAATCAAAGACAAAATTCATTTATGCGCACCAACACTTACGTGGCCAAGAAGATTGTGATGATGGTCTGGATGGAAGAAGCCTCTATTTCTCTTCCCACTCACTATTTCCAGCACCATTACGCCAAAGCTAAATACATCGGATTTTACAGAGAAAAGCCCATCAACTGCATACTCTGGGGACATGTACCCACTGCACAAACGATTTTAAATCAATTTTTGTCGCAAGAGAGAAGCATTAGGAACTTATTCAGACAAGAATGCATGAGCATAGTGATTGGTGAAAACTCACTACGTCCCAACCACTCTGTTTGTATTTGCTCCTGTCTCGCTTTCTGCAAAACTTCTAGCCAAACCGAAGTCTGAAATCTTCGGATCCATGTTGGAGTCTAGCAATATGTTGCTTGCTTTGAGATCTCTATGGATGATTCTGAGTCGGGAATCTTGATGAAGGTACACAAGGCCCCGAGCAATCCCATTGATAATGTGGAAGCGTTTAGGCCAGTCAAGTAACATGCTTCGCGTTTCATCTGCCAAAAGGTTAGTTTCTTTCATTGAGATAGAATAAATGACTTAAGGCAGAAAAAGATTTCCATGAGAGAGACAAACCAAATATGAATGAATCCAAACTTTTGTTAGGCATGTACTCATAGATCAACATCTTTTCCTTTCCTTGAACGCAACATCCTAGAAGCTTTACAAGATTTCGATGCTGAAGTTTGGCAATACAGATAACTTCATTCTTGAATTCCACAGGTCCCTGTCTAGACGTCTTTGAGAGTCGCTTCACAGCTATTTGTCGTCCTCCATCCAGCACACCCTGAAACTTACCACTTTTTAACCCAAAAAATGGTAATGCACTGGACTGTAAAAAGTTGCATCCTTTTTTATTCTGTTGCTCCGTCTTTGCTGTGTCTTAGCATATTCTCCTCAACATTTTTCGGATAAGACTTTTCAAATTACTAAGTACTCTACCTTCTATGCTTGGACCTTGGAACAATTGTTAAGTGGTGGTGCGAGGCCATGGAAAATTTCCTTTTGATTTTAAGTGTGGATTATGTGAAGTATAGAACATATAAACACTGTTTACTACATTTAGCGTGTGGAACTTCCTGAATCTATCAGGTTCTTTTTTTCTTTTTTGGTGAAGAATAGATGAGATCTTTGTCTGCAAATCATTATAAGAATATTACCTTGTAAACCGGTCCAAATCCACCCTCCCCAAGCTTATTGTCAATGGAAAAATTGTTTGTACAATTAGATATTTCAGATAAGCTGAATATTGGTAGCTCTACATTTTCGTCCTGCCTTTCGTTGGTATCATCTTGCTGGGAGTCATATCCTGTACAGATTGCGGATTAGTGGCTTCGGAGGTCTCCAAATTCCCTTTTTTCTTTGAAAATTTTACTGACATACCCAACAAAAGAATCAAAGACGAAAGAAGGTTTAATCTATCTATACCTTCTCTCTTCAGCAGCAATTTGTTTTTCTTCCTTTTCCGAAGATACACTGTCAGGATTACGCCTAATAGAAGCACCCCAGCTGATAATGGCAAGCTCACTTTCATTGCTATTCCTTTCTTCCGATTGGAGCTAGATTTCGAGCCCCCAAAGTTTTTTGTACCTACAAGATTGTGAATTTTGTGCAGATGGTATAGCAACTGCAAAGTCCAATAATGAAACAAAATAGGAGCACAAAAGCAAAATCACACTTATTCATTAACCCCGAAGCTCGGGCTCTATAGAGCATTAGGAATCTCTAGATTTTGTATGTAACTGCAAGGTGAGGTATCGCCAATTATAGCTGTTGCATTTTGGCGTTAAGGCTTTAGTGGCCAATTTGTTGCCAAAAAGATTCTCTTTTTGCTAATAAGCTCAGAGTTTTTGCATCCAAGGAAGGAAATGAAATTTACCTATCTCAGAGTCGGAAGATGCCATCCTCACATAGATATCTTGACCTGCACCTTCAGGGAAGTCTCTAATGTCAATCAATTCACCAAACCAAAGCAAGCAGCCACTTCCTCCATTCCTTATATCCAAATTAGCATAGGCCATACAAGAACAGTTGCTTGAACATGCTTTCTGGCATTCCTCAAGGGTCATGCTAACATTGTACCAGGAATTCCGCGTGTCTGGCAACTTAACATCAGAGTACTTGAGAAATCCGTCTGACCCGCCGTTGTAGCAATCCGAGGCTATCTTTCTAACACACCCATTTGACCAATTTGTAGTAGCCCAATCGTCAGAGTGTTTGCGTGCAAATTTGTTCAAGCATCTGCATTCCGGTGAATCGCCTGTGTTGCACGTGCCATAAGCACCACATAGTGCATAAGTATCACATTTATCTATAGGCGTAGCCAGAAAAAGGAGCCAACCTTGTGGTTGCCACGTCCAGCGCTGTAGAACACCATTCTGACTCAACATCAGCGTTGCTATAGCTGAGCTGTTAAGGAGATCATAAGTGTAATAAACTTCTTTGTCATTGAAAACCAGTCTGTTACTAAAAAAGGTATTCCAGCTCGTGTAAGGCACTCCACTAAACCGGACTCCATTCCAAGGTCCAGCTCGATACTGCTCAACTGAGCCCCTTCTCATTACATTTTGTGGATATCCACTAGGATCACAATGATACGTAAAATCACCTGGAGATGGATCGTTGCTGCTCTTCCACGAGGAGAGATACCTCTCTAGTCCAGTTTCAAAGTTCTTCCCGAGCTTCATGCCTGGTAAAAGCGTGTCACTTGGATAATCAAAGCTTTGCCAAAGAAAATTACCATCATCTGTATGTGTATATCTCACGACTAGATTTCCCGAGCCCAGAAGCTGTGCAACTAGTACTGGACCCTGTGCTGGTCTTGACGTGTTGGTAGACCATATGATGTTGCCGGAACCGTTGGCAAGTACTAGAATTCCTGGATTGCTGATGAGCTTTAACTCGCCCGAGACATCAGTGAGGGGGGTTTTCCTGTTGGCTACCCAAACCACAGTCTTAACAGGTAGTGTTTCTTTATACCAGATACCTATGTATCTGTTCCTGGAATTACCAGGGCTGAAGAACCCCATTTCAAAGCGTCCACTAGAGGAAACTATGGTGTAGCCGTCTTTGATAGATTGGTTTGTAGATATGGTGTCTGCTGTCTCGCAGACAGATTTGCTGATGGAAAGTAAACATGATAACAAGGGCAGCAGCATAGTGAAGCCTCCCATTGATGTCCACATGCACCACAACTGCTCCTAAATTCTTCAATCAAGTATTTGCCAATATAAACCTGGGGCGCAACTGGTGATTATTTAAGTCTAGCACACTGAAATGCTAGGGCCCATAATTTTGAAATGTTTGGGTCAAAATGAGACTTAGTGTTAGTAGATAAATAAGAAGAAGAAAATGATACCACATAAAATTGTTAAGAAAAACAGATCACAGAACTGAAAGAGTGGAAATCATAATTGAGAACAAAAATAATAACAATAATAATAATTAACAACCGGATCTTAACAAATCTGTCTTGGTTGTTGGTGTTCGCATTTGATACGTTTCGGCAGCTTGTCGCATAGTTCGATGGGTACATCACAAATGACGGTCCAAAACTGTTATGAACAACCAATAATCAACATTTGAACAGTTTACCTTCTCGAAGACTTTAGTGATCAACTGACTTTATTACTTGAAGTGACTTTAATTTGGAATATACAAAAACAATAACAATATCAAGAACATATTATCTTGGTAATGTTTGGTATCTCAGGCTACAGTGGAACATACAAAGACAATAAACATATAAAAATATGCAGTCATGCTGGTAAGAGTATTCCAATAACTCTACTACGAACTATTTGCCATGTTCTTAAAAATCCAACAATATGTGCCTATTTAAAACCTCGAGTTAAAATTGAGTTTTAACAGAGATTCAATACTTGTTGGGAGTTGATACGTGCATGTGTTGATAGCTTCTCAGTTTATGGTATTAATCTTGCACCATTGGAAGCTATACTCTTAGGCCTTAATTGGTTGCATAGTTTGTCATATCTACATATTATCTTCGTAGTGCCTCACTCTGAATATCTATCGCAGATGACCGGTCGGTCTTTGAAAGTTAATTATATTATACTCCAGTTGCCACAGGTCTTTTGAATCTCGCATATGCACTGGCTTCTTTTGCATCTAGATCTAGAGAGATGGTTTTTAGCAGGCATGTATAGATCGTGGACAGAATGCTCTACTGTATGATTCCTGAGGTCTTGAGTTGCTGGTGCTTCTTTTGTGGTATTTTACTTCTGTATCTAGCTTGTACGTAACAGTCTTGTACAGGATGGGCATGTCATTGATTTTCGTACTTACTAATGTTAACATTGATGATCCATCTTGTAACCACAGATCAATTTTCCTAACTCCATAATTTATTCCAACGAGATCTCGTGCCACACTCAGTACTGGACGGTCCACTTTACTATCAACTTCTCTAACAATCTGTTGGATGAACTTCGATTGGTGGCTGGAAATTAGAGTTGAAATAGTTACAGCATACCGTGACTAGAATTATGCTCCAATTTACGAATATAACAAACAAGATGACTAAATTGCAATTTTCTGAACAGTGAATTGTAGCACCAATATTTTGCTTTAATTACCATTCGACCAACTATTGAGGTTGATGAACACTTCTAGATCACTTATCTTTCTAACAAAACAATGATCTATAAAAGCTGATTGGTTTTATAGAAATTCCTAAAGCTACTTTTGATTTATCAAGCACTTTCAGAAAAGGGTTCTCATATCATTTAAGCTGCCAGAGTTCATTAGAACATACTAACTTAACCAAGTAAGGCAATTGAAGTTCTTTTCCATTACTTTCTTGAACTCTTGATGTATTACTTTCAAAATCATGTTATATATTTCTATCTTTAAACCCCCTACACCCCCCCCCCCCCCCCCCAAAAAAAAAAAAATGAAGACATTTAATGTACCAATATGTGTGTATTGAAGTGTATATACATGCACAATAATTCAAATCTATAGCGTTGTCACATAAACAAATTTAAAAAGGATTGAATTTTTGACAAAAATATATTCAATTTAAATTAAGGTAAAATATTGCATTTTGCCTAAAAGTTTACAGAAAACTTTGTTATCTACAAGTTATTTTTTTCCCCGAATTTGATGCAGAACATGTAGTAGTCATAAGATAGTTTAGTTTTAATGTGAATGGGAGTAAATTTTGATATGATTTTTTAGTCATAAGAGAGCATGGAATTCAAGATTGATGTTATAGGATTTTTATAATTTTTTTTTCTATTCTTTTAGTAAATGTCAAGATAACCCTTAACTCTAGTAAGAGTATGTATTTTAATAAAGGGTAGTATAAGAACAGATACTTGATATCCTTTGAGAAATTAGATATACCCTTATTTTTTAATGATACTCTAATTAAAAAAAGACTAATTTATTTAAAAGAAAGTTTTAAGACAAAAACCCCTAGCGATTCCTAACCTTTTATAAAGACTTCAATTAAAAAAAGATATTTTAAGAGAAAAAAAGATTAACCATTTAACCACATCCTTACTATATATATATATATATATATATATATATATATATATATAAGCCCTTTTGTTCTCATATCATTTTTACCTAACGAAATTTAAAAGAAAATAAAATAATCTTGAATAATGTTTGAATTTAATTTTTGCAGCTGATCGCAGTTCAAAGGATTTATCTTGAAATTGAAACTTTTCTCAAGGGGGTGGTGGCTCATATAATATTGTCCTAGTGGTTCAAGCGTGAAAAAATTTATAAGAATTATGGCACATAAAGTACTAAAAATTTTAAGTTGTTAAATGTACGGTTCAAAGTACCATTCGAGCAGATTATGCGTTCATTCAAGAATTAAAGTTGAGTGTTACTTCATTTAAATTACAACACATACCCGTGCAATGCACGGATTCAGGAACTAGTTCAATATAGTTATTGGACCAATTTCATACCATATATGGCATATACATCCTATTGAACGTATTACATCAATACCAAAAGAAAAAGAATTTAACTGCTACCGGGATTGAAGAAATCTTCCACCTACCCCTCGATAGCAACAATTAGTGGTCGCTAAATATTTCTAATGACTTTATTTTGTGACGTTTAAAAAAAAGCTGTTAAGAATTGTCGCTGAAAGTATTAATATAAAAGTCACTAGAAACATTAAGTGACTAGTAATTGTCACTATATACGGGATTGACGAAAGATTTTCATAATCCGGATTTGCAGCCAAAAATTTGATTATACAAAAAATAATCCAAGAAACAGAGGAATAATAAAAAGAAGAATCTAGCATGAGTTGTGATAACCTTGTTTGGAGACAATACTCACTCGTGTAGCGCATATGCCCCCCAAAAAACTGCAAGGAAAGCAAAATCAAGATTGAAAGAGTAGAAGCGAAACAAAGAAGTTGCACTTTATCCACGGATGAAGTGACCACCTCAAACTTCCGAAGGCTCCAAACACAAAGAAAGCGCCGAAATAAAGGTATATCTTGTCCCAAAGAAAGCACCCTAGTCATCCAACCCTTCAACTTCCAAATTCAAACTGCACCCATATATGTATATAAATTCAGCAGCCTTGGCCTTCGTTTTCCATTCAGAGCACACAGTAAAGCTACCACCCCAACAAAGAAAGGAAGACCAAGATGGAAGCAAGGCTAAGAGCTGCACCAAATCGCGTGTACGACGAGTTCGATCCGTTAACAGAATGGGTAGCCGAGGAAGCTTGCGACACTCTTCTTCTTCATCTACCTGGTAAGAGACTTATTTCTAAATGTATATATCATACATGAACTCCTATAATATTAAATACCTAGTATTGTGGAGAATAGAGAATGCATAATATCTGTAGAGTCGATTTCCGCATGAAGGGTTATATATAGAGAAACACAAGGCCTCTCTGTTAACCAATCACCAATGACCTTTGTAGGGTCACGGTCAAAGTTATGCCTGAGTTTATACTAAAATGTGTATCTGAACGTTCGATCGGAGTTTGACAGGTTTTAAAAAGGAGCAACTGAGGGTACAATTAACTTCTTCACGAAACCTGATTATCAGTGGAGAACGCCAGCTCAGAGATAATACATGGCGCCGCTTTCGCAAGGAGGTTTCTATCTCGGCAAACTGTGACGTGAACAGTATCAGCGCAAAGTATGAGGACGGCCTACTCTTCATTAGGCAGCCAAAGCTGATCACTCCAGCAGAAAACCAAGATAGAGAAAAGTCAGTCACAGAAACTCCAAAGCCTCTGCAGCCCCTGTATGAGCCAGAACCTCGGAAGAAAGTTACAGAAGAAGCCTCTCAAAAACCTGCACCAGCGCCTACTCCTGCTGCGCGGTCCAATGGGGATGCTACTGAATCCCCAGCTCCAAAAAAGGTTCCCGAGAAGACGCTAGAGAAGGAAAAAGACCCAAAAAGTACAGATGGAGAGAGACGTAAATCAGCAGAGTTGGGAACTGCTTCTGAGAATTCTTCAGAGGAGGAGAAAACTGATGCTGAGGTTGTCTCTGGAAGGACTGCAAAGGAGGAAAGGAGTGCAGGTCGTACAGCGGAAAATGGGAAGAAACAGGTGACTGAATCTGTCAACGAGGCCACGAAGGCGGATGGATTGACCAGGGAAGTGGATGATGGTAGGAAGACTGCACTAGGAGGTGATACGAAAGTTGTCGGTGGGATTGCAGCAAAGCTGAAGATGCCAAGGAAAATGATAAACTTGGTTCTCGCCACTCTAATGGTTCTTGGCCTTGGCTTCTATGTTGCAAATTCGGTCAGGTCTTGGAGGAAAGCTAAAAACTGAGACTTGAAAAGAAAACATTCCTGTCGGCATACAAATTAGAAGCCTGTTTATGTAGCATGAATAAATGGACCCACAAAGCAATGAAATAGAGGCCTAAACTATTTGGATTTGAAAGCTGTTAATTTGACAACTACTAGTATCTCGTATTCAACATAATTCAGCAGCTCTTGAGAGAATAGAAAAGCCTTGAGAACTTCAAACCACTTGAATGAATATATGTAATGCATATAATCATTTTGGATGACAGCAGTTGTGTGAAATTAAGAGAGTAAATCTAATAAAAATGAGGAATCAGCATCAATAGTTAACCAATCAATTTTCACTCGTCTCCCGCATAGACAGTGTAAATTTGGAGTTGACTAGCTCATTGTGGAGCGGATTGATCTATCGTTCCCCTAAACAAAATTCTGCTAGCTTTATATCAAAGCTCTGTTGGAGCTATAACATTTTGCCAATAAGCGGATGCAGAAAAATCGTACTCAAATTCAGGAAAAGGTTGGAAGTATATGAGCAAACATTGAGTAATCTACTAGTACCTCACTGGTAGTTAATGCCTATTACAGTGTTTCAGATGCATATTTTGAATGCCGGGGGGGGGGGGGGGGGGGCTGCAGCAAAGCGAGACAGAAATACACCTACAGCAGCACCAATTACTCACTATAGTTACATAAGAAGACATGATTTCACAAGGTAAAATGGCATAAATAAAGTACGAGATCAAGCTCGAAAGGAAAGGAGTAGGCTCAGGTCACATTATTCAACCAGAAATTGTCCTTACTGACAATTATAGAGCTAATGCCAAGAGGTTATTCAATCATGCTGCTATCACGATGAAACTATGTTGAGATGTGAGGCATAGCAGTGGGAAGTAGTGTCCGGACTGAGTCCGCTGTTAAGGCATATTTCAATTAACCAAAGCAGCAATGCTTTGAGATAGCAACTCCCTGATGATGACAATGATACAGCAGTAATAATACTTTTGAAAGAAGGACGCAAGTCAAGTAAAAAATGACAAGGTTTCATGTTAGTCAATCTTGAATCCGGAAATGAGCCTCCACCAGGATGGTATGATAATTTCTGTATCTAGGAAATATAATGCAAGTAAAAGCTAAAACTGTCCCGGGGCTTTCTGACACGATGCATGCAGCATGTACTAAAGTATCAGGTCTTTACAACTAAGATAGAGGAAATATGCGCAGTACTAAAGTAGTTATGCATCTTCTTTAATAGGGATTTCCAAGCTCACAACAACCCACTTGTCATCACTGATGGGCAGCACTACACTGCCCTTAGGGAGGTTCATATCTGGAATGCTTGTGTACACTCTGACTCGGTTACAGAGCAAGTAACTTTTGATCCCCATGGTCGTCTCTACTCTGGAATCTGCAATTGAGAGGACAGAGAGATCAGGAGGTGTCATCACCGACGAAGATGCATGACCTTCTTGGGTTGACGAAGGAAACACACCCTTTAAGGAATATGAATGCCGATTTCCAGTAATTTCATCCATGGCTGCTGTTGCCGGAGATGGAACAAACTTCTGAGAGGTGGCTTCAACGTTGAACGGGGAAACGTCAGCAGGAACTATCTCTTGATAGTCATCTGAAGAAATTTAAGCAACTTATGTAAGAAGGAATAGGTAGTTGGGATTCAAAAGGGAGAAACAAGTGCGGAATACAATTTACCAACACTCTGTTTCGTTGTTGGATTAAAAACCAATGCCGAGAAGTCATCAGCATTCCCCGTTGTGGATTGGCTACCATGAGCTTGCCTGAGTGAGGAGTGAACTCCTGAGTCCTGTCTTCTGATACAGTAGGAGATGAGAAGTCACTGTTCTGACTCAATTTGCCTGAATCTATACCAATGTCGTGAAAGCACTACAAAGAGTGCTCAGAGGAAAAATAAATGTATTGATCGACTGGTGTAACAATCCATGGAGCACACGTATACAATCTTAGAATACACGCAGACACATTAACATGACTTTGTATATAGAGATGATGCAATGGAAGCGAGAAAGAAAACAAACAATTTAACTATGCAGTGCTCTCTCTATTCCCGCTCCGTGCAGAATTAATTCAGCAGCAATAAATTTTTTTCTCCACCTATGTGCGACGAATGTCAACTGAACAACACTCCACCTAATAATGGCACTAGGAAGGTCTTCTATCATTTAGATTGTATACTAATTTTTCCTGAAATTAAGGAGTGAACAAAAGTTATACTCCAGCAATGCTAGAACATAGTTCAGTCATTGCATTTGATTTTGGCTGTTCTCGAAAGGAAGAAAACGAAGTGGATTAAAAAGCTGCGGGGTAAATCTTTTACTACAATAGAGCATACAAGCCCCAAAATGGAAGGAAAACAGTGTCAAATCCCATCGTACTTCTCTCTCATTAACAGGGAATCCAATTCCTGTGCATACATCGCATAAGAGCATACAGCTCAAGTCTGAGCATCTCATAGTGCCTTTCTATCTTTTTCCATGTGGTATGATTTCATATGTACTGTCATACCACTGAAAGAACAAGATTAATGAGAAGTATAGTGCAAAAGTGAAATAACCGTTCTAATTATTCATGTAACCCTGTATTTCTTCCTTTTGGCCTGAAGGAAAATTTTCCCGGGGTGAACAATTACCATGCTATTAGAAGACTTAGTTGCAGACGGTAACAAAGAGGGCCGGATCATCTCGTTAATGCTCTCCCAGAAAAGAAGGAGGGAAGGATTCAAATTCATTCCCGTGTTTGAGTTGGAAGCTTTCATGTGAGACGTACAAAATTAGTGACACAGATACTGGTGGAAAGGGCAACTTACGCTCCATTAACGCAGTGTAAGCAGCCTTTGCAGCATTGAACTCTGCTTGTTTCCTTGTTTTTGCTGCATTTCCATGGAAAATCTCTCCTTCTACCTCTACACTAGAATAGAATTTTGGATGAGGAAGTTCACCAGATCTAATAGTTTCATATGTTGGCAAGGCACGACCTTCCTTCTGAGCATATTCTTGCAATAGATTCTTGTACGAGCAAGAGTCATTCTGGAAGTAGAGAAGCCATTGGATTGCCATAATCACAACCATTTAGATAACATCACGCCCAAACCAATACGCATAGCAAGCACATAACATGAGAATTAATGGACGCTTGTACAAAGATAATAGATAAACAGATGAGTTAAATCACAAGAATTAGCTCAGAAATTTGCCTCTTGAAAGGTATCTGGTGAGAGTGACACGAAGGGAGCCGGTGCATCAGCAAGCTCTGCTTCCTTTAAGCTCTTGTGGAACCCTGGCATTCAAATTAAGCAATTGTAAGATATAAGATGGAAACTAAACCAATGAAATGGACCTTAATCAAAGACAAACATTAATATCAGTATTATAAAGTCCATTCCATCTTTAGATTTTACGTATGGAGAGGAATATGGATAATGGTGAGAGGAAATTGAAGCACTATACTAAGGGCGTGCTTGATAACGTCATTTAGCACTTACAACTGAACATATTCCGTGATTTCAAATTAAAACAGTATCCAGCTTGCTCTGTAGCCTGTAACTATATCATGTTCTGAAGCAGTTACCATCCCTACTTTTCTCAAGGCAAAAAGAACTTGGAAGCCTCAGTGACGCAGATTACAGGGATATAGAGTAAGCAAGTTATCCAGGTTTCATATGGTTAAATAATATGAGTTAAAAGCTATAAGAAACTATTTCTGGCTTGACAGATATGCACATAGGCTCTATAAGTAAAGCAGACAACCATTTACGCTTGTAGCTGAAAAAAGAATTTTCAACAGTAATAGTATGATAATGCCTTTGATGCATCAAGCTGACAATCCAAGTCGTCCCCTCATTGTTGTTTCCAACAGTGAGTGTAAATTCTAGAAAATGAAAGCACAAGCAGTAATTCTATTGGGAAGCATTATTGTATTGAAGGAATCCAAGGCCTTAGATGAAGGGGAAGTGTCTTTTCTCCAATAATTTGCATCCAAGATAGTCAAACCAATTGTATTTCTTCTTCCTCGTTATTGAATAAATTGGAGTACGTGTTCATATTGTCACAATTTAATGATTCTAGCATTCTCAATTACTCAAAAACCATTATGATTTCTAAATGTGGCCTCATTTTATTTGCGCCTTCTGTAATGATTTTTTTGGTGACACATCACCAGATAGGTCTCTGGACCTCTATGCAAGCCATCACAAACCAAATCAGTTTCACAAGACGTAAGAAACAGTTGCTCCAAAGAACATTTCAAAAGCTTGCATGAGTTTATGCCATCACAGCGATGATTATGGCAAAATGTAAATCAACTGCCTAGTCTGTTCGAAGCAAAATTGCCCAGGATAATGCATTCTGAAAGAAAACAAGTCGGTTTAGTTATATGATTTTGGGGAGGAAAGTAGTAGTGGTAAGGAAAAGAAAGAACAGCTTATAAGTCACATACAGATATAACCATATAGAAAAGCTGTGTGATCCAGCTTTTAGACCTGAAGTTTTTGAATGAATCTTCTGACCCTCGTGCGATTCCCCAACCTTTGGTCCTCGACCAAGGATTTCATTGTCTGTGCAATCATGCAAGGTGAATAACGGTTAGGACACAATGCTAGGCAATAGCTCTGATATACGGCACAGCTTTTTATTACCAACATATCCACATTTCATACACCTTCAAATCTATTGCATAATCTCTGTTGGCCATACTTAAAAGACTGCTATAATCCGAGATCAAGTGTCGACTTGTTTCACAATAGTTTTATTTCAGCACCAAATATAGGGCGTCTTAGTCATTGGAGCCTTTCAAAACAGGGGTACGAAATTAACCAAGTACAAGAAAATAGTAGAGTCTGATGCTCCATAGTAGTAGATCCAAAACCAAATCTACTTCTCACATGTCACCAAGAATAATGTGAACTTAGGACAACAGTGCTGATTCTATGACTAAAACTTAGAGAGGAGCGACGTTAAATTTAGACCCAGAATCTGAGTTTGTAAAATTGGTTTCCTGTCTATTGAGATGGATTATTGTGTTTTTTTATGTTCGTGAGTACACATACAAGATCATTGAAATTGAAGGAGGTTTGTTGTATAACAGAACCGGAAACTTCTGAGAAAATCATACTATCCCAAACTGTAGAGCAAAATAATAACAGGAATACGGTATACTCCCTCCCCTTCAGTTTCATTGGATTTCCCGCTTTAACTTTTCGTGAGTTTCTTATAGTACATGTAAAGATTGGATTGAACTCAATTTAATACATGTTATTAAGGGCTTAAGTTCTGGCACGAATTCTGGTGAATCAAATCCAAATCAAGCAAGTCAACCATCATCCCAACATGTTGGCACAAATTCTGCTCAATCAAGTCTATATGAAGCAAGTCAACTTTCCAAAAATATGGGAAACAATTGCTCCACGAAATCTGCTCAATCTAGTCCATATGAAGCAAGTCAACTTTCCAAATATATGGGAAACAATCAGTTTAATTCAGATTCTCTTGATTAAACTTTCCTTTCTTGTATTCTTTATCTTGTATATGATGTATACCAACACATAGATTCGGAACATATGAGAAAAAAGTTGGTTTGGTAGATTATACATTAGTGTTCAAAACTCTTTACATGTAAACATTGAATTGAATTGAATTCAAAAAACAACTTTAAGTTAAATAAGGGACATGATCCACGGCCAGCACGATCTGGCCATCCATCCACCATGAATGGACTGACTAGATCTGAGTTTCACTTAACTCCGTCATCAGCTACATAATGTTGTAGACGGGGATTTTGATCAAAATGGCCCGAAAGGAAGCAAAGAGTTTGAGGAAGCACGTGCAAATAGGGGCGTAGTGTAGTAAATTTCACTATTCATTACAGATTGTAATGGACGATATGATGGAAAGTTTTAATCAAAACTTAGATCTGGCCTGTTCTTCTGGACGGACGGCCATATACCGCTGACAAGCTAAGGCTCTGTTTGACAACACTTTTTTTTCAGTTTTCAGAAAAAAAAAAAAAACTAAAGAGCAATTTATTATTTATTTTTTTTACAAAAACAAATGGATGTTTGATAATCCAGTTTTTCGTTTGTGTTTGATAACCTAGTTTTTATTTTGAGTTTTTTTGTGGTGGTTTGCGGTGGCAGTGGTGGGCATGGTGGTGGTTGACGGTGGTGATGGCCGGTGCAGTCGCTGGCGGTGGTCGCCGGAGGTGGCTACCGGCCGCCGGCGGTGGGAGGGCGGTGGTGGTCGCTGTCTAAAAAAAAAATCAAAACTGAAACCGAAACTCATTTTTGGAGTTTTTAAAAACAGTCTTAATTTAAAAACTGGTTTTTTAAGCTGAAGAAAAAGAATAGTTACCAAATGCGTTTATTTTTTTCAATTTTCAAAACTGAAAAAAAAAAACCCTGTCAAACGGGACCAAAGTTGCTAGCGGACGATTTTTTTCGGCTCTCATTAAATAATTATCTTGTGACGAGTAAAGCCAGGAAAGAATCAATGAGTAAAGTTGAATGTATACATCAATATCATCCTAGGAAAATCGATTTAGGCCTCAAAAATCTTGATAGAAGAGCACCAGTAAAAAGATTTCTCCACGATCTATATACCAAGAAACATTAAAAAAAAAAAAAAAAGGCAGAATAGAAAGGGGTTACTATGTTAGTGCGTGTTGACACATTGGTACATGGAAATATAATAATTGTATACCCGAAGAAGCACAAGTGAAGTGGAGAGAGGCGATCTTAACAGCTTCATTGTGGGCATCCTTGGATGATGTAGAGGCAAAGGAGGTGTCAAATGTCACGCCATTGACAACAACAGAAGCTCTGAAACGTGGGTTATGGTCAGGTCCATCCATCTCTGATGCTCGTGTATTTGGGCAATCCCCACCTCTTCTTTTGACACAGCTCTTGCAGCTTCGCCTTGTACATTGCCTTTAGACAGAGATACAGATAAGAAAGCCGTGTGTGTGTGTGTGTGTGTGTGGAGAGGAAAAGAGGAAAACAGAGATTGGGAAGAGTTGGAAGTTTTATGAGCAGAGATGGGTCTTAAAAAGGAAGTTTCTGGGGCAACATAGCACAACAAACCCAGAGTGGGAAAGAGAAATTAATTAAATGCTTCCCGCGTGTTGTACTTTTATTGCAATGGCCAAAACGATTTTGTTGCTGCCAACTTTGATTTTATTTGATCTCGGCCGCTACTTTTGCTTTTATTTCATAAAATAATTTAGCTACATTATATCATGAGAAGGTACTCATTACTTGTTGAAACTTTGGATTCACTTTTCTTTTTTTTTTTTTTTTTGTGTTTTAAGTTTTGACTAAACCTAAGGCGGTTTTTTAATGTCAAAAGTGTTCTTCTCTTCAGGAATGCCTCCCATCACTTGTTCTTCTCTCTTTCTGAAATATTTCATCTAAAATCTCTAGTTTGATTGATCTTCGTTTTTTCCTTTTTACTTCTTTTATCTTTCTTATCCTCAAGTTTTTGAATTTATTATGTAATCAGATTTATTTTGAATTTTACGTCAACCCGCCACCCACCACAAACATAGCCACCACCAACCACCACTTTGTTACATAGCCTCAAACAACCACCACTTTACCACCAAACCGTTACAAAAATGAAGAAACACTGCGGCTGTTGTCGTCCCACCCCGCCGTCATCGATGGACATTCCATCAAACTCGATTCCCCCACCATAACCCCTAAACTTCTCTCTCCTTGATTGCCCTCCACTCAGGCACACTATACTCCCACCACCATCTCAGTTTCCCTCCAACATGGTACGAACCGACCACCAAGACACCACGTCCACAAAGACCACCACCATAGACACAACCTTGCTACGGTTTTGATTCATGGTGGTGATTGCTATGATTTTGATTCATGGCGGTGATTGCTATGATTTTGATTCATGGCGGTGATTGCTATGGTTTTGAATCATGGTAGTGTTTGCTAAGTGGTTGCTAAGTTGAGTGACAAACTAAAAGAGCACAGCTACATCATCTGTTATCTATGTGGCAAATCGCGTGGATGTGGATATATAGTGACGAGCGCTATAGTGGCCCCTCAACTGCGGGGTTGAGGGATATTGCTGTCAAAAGTATCCTTCACCTACGTAATGTAGCGTATGACGGGAGAGCCTAGAAAATAATTTGTCATGTCCATATCGACATTGTGAATAGTTAGATCGCTTTGACAACTTAACTTAAGTTGCTAGCGGTGGTAAGTGACAAAACACCCTCTAAGAGAATTTAATTTCGAGTGGAACACGAGTTATATCATCTAATCAATTTAATTTTAGATAGGTTCAAAATCTAATTATTTATTTAGTAAAGGTAAAGAGAAGGTAAACTTTCTCTTTTTTACTTGATATGCTATCATTATGTCATTTGGTATTTAACCAATCAAATGAGTTTTATACTTTTATCTCTTTGACGTCAACATGTGCCATTGAAAAGTTTTATCAACATGTTTGCAATCCCTGCGATTCTTTAAGTTTGTTAAAACTCTTTTTCTCTCTTAATCTTGAATTTATGTCTCCCACTTTAATCTTGTATCTTTTCTATTTTTTGGACAAGCCCACAATTCCAATCTTCCTCCTTTTATTTCACGCACACGCACATGCATAGACATAAATTATCCCTCATTTTATTTTTATATTTTTTGCATATCTTTTTATTCTCTTATTGGTGGCCTTTATTAATACAAGTCTTAAAACACGCGTTAGTACTTTTGTTATTGTTACTTCGAAGATACTTTTTTTTGTCATTTTATGCTAATCTACTTCTTCATTTGTTGCTAAAAAACTAACGATTGTTAATAAAATTCCATTTTACTGACCAAAATCAGAAGAAAAAGCCCAATATTCCAATCTCCCTCCTTTTATTTCATGATACGTCACACGCGCGGGCATCTCTACACACACCCGCCGCGCGAACACATATTATGTATAAATTATCCTTCATTTTATATTTCCTAGTTATTCTTATATAGCCTTTTGTTCTCTTATTGGTGACTTTTATCGATACAAATCTCGAAACATGGATTATTATTATTATTCTTATTATCATTGTTTGAAAGATACTACTGTTCAATTCTTTGTCTATTGCCAGAAGCTAACAATTGTTAGTAAAGTTTTATTCTACGTACCAAAATGGGAAGAACAATCATATAAAATGGTGGAAATAAAAATCATGTTATTATAACCATAATTGTTACTACTACTTTTGTTATTACTATTTGGTACAAGAGCACGTGCTTTCTCAATGAAAATCTTGATGGAAGTTGCTCCCATTTGTAATTGTAACGTATGGGGTTAATGAAGTCGGGGAAAAAGGCAGAAGAAGGAGAGAACAGCAACATGAAAACGTGGCATAGTGTAATGAATCAATGGGTATTCTAAAATTTAAAATGCATAAGTTGGAAAAGAGCCTCTCTTGAGATACTTATAGATCGTAGCTTATTTTGACTTTAGGAGGGTTGTACTAAAGGATAATTACTTATTCTCAAGAAGCTGCTAACAAATATGCATTCTAATTTTTTTTTCCTTTTTGAAAGTACAAGATATAAGCTGCGACAAATATTTTTTGGAGGAAATGAGACGGGACAAAGCGTGTTGCACACATTCCATTAAGCCCCCACGAAATCAATGAAGTGGCTCATTAGCTATAACCATGTTCATGTACAATTTTTTTTGTAACATAAAATCACCTTTGTGAAAAGATTTATCCCTGAAGTTACTTCTTTAAGAAAAAAGGTTATACAAGTCTTCTAAAAAATTGACCTCCCCCCATATGAGATGTACACGGGATAGAAGCAGCGAGAACTGATAGAGCCTTGAGCCATAAAAATGGAGGCAAGCGCTCCAAAAGCGAGAGAAAGAAACAACATTTTAATCCCCTAAATGCTTCACGCGAGCATATCTTGAGCCAGATCAAGGATCACTACATTCTACATCACCGGGACCTATAAAGATGTCTGGAAATCAGCGAAACCCTTACAAGTATTGTCACTTTGACAAGAACTACAATCACCTGATGCAGGACTGTAATCGGTTCAAAAAGGAGATCAGATAGCCTCTTCGTAAGAGGTTGCTTGAAGAATCCATCTCAAACTACAAAGCTTGGACTCCCAAGAAGCAAGATGAAGGGTCTTCTTAAGGTCCCCTGGCCATTAACGCGATCTCTAAGGGTCCTCAATTCGCCAGCTTATCCTTGAAAAGCTTGTGGAATCGCTCTCGATGGTTTCACTAGTCATCCAATTTTAGTCGATCATTCCTCTACGGTTACAGGGGCAGTGTTTCTGTCAAGCCACTCATACGATCAACTTCTTGATTGTCAAAGTTAGGTCCTCCTACGTCATTATTCAGAAAGAACATGACTTAACAAGCTACAAACCATCACCTTCACTCTCCATCTCACGATGAAATTCCCCGCTTCATCAGGATTGATGTGGCCCGAGGCGAGCAAATCACAGCCCGAAAGTGCTATTTGTCATCGTGCAAGGGTTGGGACTCCTTTGCATATTATAGAGATGAGAAGAAGCTCCATCATGTTGAACCAGCTAAGGAACTTGTATCAGTTCCTTTGGTGGAAGGTAATCCAGAACGATGCTTGCGGATTATGTAATACACTACTAAAATTTCCATGACACGATGATAAATAGGTTTGGGTCTTTTTTGTAAAATTAAAAAATTTTGAGCTGAACTTTGCAAAATATCAAAAGTTGGGGGGTTTTGGTAAAATGCCATTTTGGGGTTTTGAATGGATTCGGACAGCAGACGCACCCCTGTCCATTACCATTTCGGCAACCTCAAATCACTCCCATAATATCTTCTTTCCTTCAACACATTATCACAGTTACAACGAGAGAGAGAGAGAGAGAGAGAGAGAGAGAGAGAGAGAGAGAGAGAGAGAGAGAGAGAGAGAGAGAGACGCGACGGGATTCGGAGTGAAGAGCTTCGCTTCAGAAGGTTTTGATCAGGTAATCAGTCTTGAACACCGTACCATTTATGTGTATATATATATATATATATATATATATATATATATATATATATATATATATATATATATATATATATATGGAGCTGATCAGTTGATAGCGTGCTAGCAAAATGGGGTATTTTGCAAGCGCGATCTGACCGTCCATCCTAAAATATGGACGGCCCAGATCGCACCCTTTTCAAATACTGTCAGTCGTCCGCAACACTATGTCGCGGACAGACTTTTTTACCTTTTTGCCCTTCCGTCCCATCCGTTACACTGTATCCCTGACAGCATTCAAGTCCTAACACGCGACAGCAAAAAGGCATCCGCTATACAGTGTAGCGGACGTCCCCTAGGCTGACACCTGTCAGGTTCTGTCCTCTAGATCTTTTTTTTTACGTTTTTTTAAAGTACGTCCGCTACATTATATAGCGGACAATTTTTTCACAAATATACCCTTCAGCTCTCGTCTGCTACATTATGCAGCGGAAGAGTAGGCAGTGCTTTTTTCCCCTTTCTCTCTCATTTCTCACATTATTTGTCTGACATGTTTCTATTTCTCTCTCTCTTCCCTCATCAATGCTCATGTCTCTTTCTCTTTCTCATGAATATTCTCTCTCCTTTCTCTTTCTCTGACCACTTTTTATTTTCTCTCTCATCCTCCCATCTCTCTCTCTCTCTCTTTCATGTTTATCCTGCTTCACTTCACACACAGAATAGAGAGAAAGAGTGTGTCCGGCCACCTGCAGCTCCGTCGGATAGAACCCGTTCAAGTCCATCAGCAACAAGCCGTACTATATTTGTTGCCGATCTTGTATTTCTTCCTGTATTTTTGTTTTTGTTTTGGGCAATGCGCTGTTGATTTTTCGTGAGTTGGATTGGGGCTCTTTACTGGGCTCTTTTTTGGTCAAATGATGATAAGCACCGAAGAAAATTAAAGTGCTGAACCTGTAAAAGCCTCCGTAGGAATTAAAGAAAGAAGCTGCATCACCAAAAAATTCTTACAAGAAAACCAGAAACTCATATGAACCCACAACCACAACAAAAATTAAACTCAAATGAACCCAAAACCACCACCATTTGGCCACCGCCACTGAACCCATCGCCACCGCCACTGAACCTGTGCCTCCCCGAACCACCACCATTCAAACCTCCACCATCCCAAATCTCCATGCAAGATAAATAACTAATCTAAATAGAGAGAGGTAGAGAGCAGATGAAGAACTAAGTCTCAAAATTCTCAAAATTTCAATTGGGTCTCAATTGGGTCTCAGTTTTACCACCCAAAATGGGGTTGCCACAGCAAGTGGATTGCTTTCTTTCTTTGTCATCGTCGGAAGCGGAGCTGTTCTAGGTGGACGAGATGGTGTCCATCCTATGGTCACTGTTCTAGGTGGACGAGATGGTGTTAGGCTTGGTCCTGGTGCTATTAGCTGAGCTCTACTGCTCTTTCCTACCCCGCCGGCGACAGCTCCGAAGCATGACTAGCAATACCACCGCTGCCGCCAACGCTGATTTGCCTGATCAACAGTAAGGTCCAACAGCCGCTGCTGCTCCTCCTAACGGCAGCTTCTTCGCACAAGGGGTTCTTCGCACGCCAAGAGGCTTCATCTTCCCTTCGGTTTCTGGCATGGATGAAAGAGAGAGAGAGAGTCAGAGAGTTAATTAGAGAAAGGAGAGAAAGAGAAAAAAATGATGAGAGAGAGGAGAAAGAAAGGAAAAATGTCAGAATATTAAATGAGGGGAAGGAAAGAGAAAGAGGAAAAAGTCAGAAGATTAGTCCGCTACATAATGTAGCGGACGTACTTTAAAAAAACAAAAAGGTAAAACTTGAAGGGAGCCGATCCCTGTCTACGGTGGAGAAATAACAATTTCTCTACCATAAATCTAGCCGTCCACTTGTACTCGTGGACGGCTCAGGTATGTTTTTTTTTCTTGAAGTGGCAACCGCTGCTCTTTCTTTTCTTGCGGTTGCAAAATTTTACTAAAGACCCCAACCGCTATAAGGCCCCGTTTGACACTCTTTTTTTCCCTCTTTTTTTTTCAGTTTTAAAAACTGAAAAAAAAGGAGCGTTTGGTAACCATTTTTTTTTCAATTTAAAAAACCAATTTTTAAACTGCAGAGTAAAAAAAAAACTCCAAAAACTGGTTTTTTTTTCACTTTTGGTTTTTTTTTTTCGACCACCACCACCACCCTCCCACCGCCGGCAGCCACCTCAGGCGACCACCGCCGGAGACTGCCGACAACCACCTCCGCCCGCCGGCGACCACCGGCAGCCACCGCCGGAGACTGTCGGCAGCCATCTTCGGCCACCCGCGACCACCGCCGGAGACTATCGGCAGCCACCTCCGGCCGCCGGCCACCACCGCCGGAGACGGCCGGCAGCTACCTCCGGCCGCTAGCCACCACCGCCGGTGACTGCCGGCAGCCACCTCCGGCCGCCGGCCACCACCGCCGGTGACTGCCGGCAGCCACCTCCGGCCGCGGGCGACCACCGCCGGTGACTGCCGGCAGCTACCTCCGGCCGCCGACCACCAGCGCCGGTGACTGCCGGTAGCCACCTCCGGCCGTCGGCCACCACCACCGTCGACCACTGCTACGCCCCACCACCACCACCGCAAACCACCAAAAAAAAAAAGTCAAAATAAAAAGGGTTACCAAACACCAAAAAAAAAACCTAAAAAAAAAAGGGGTTATCAAACACCCACTTGTTTTTATAAAAAAAATAAAATTAAGCTGCTCTTTAAAAACTGAAAACCAAAATTTTTTTTTTGTCAAACGAAGCCTAAGTGTAGCAGTTGGTCATCATATTTTTTTTGACCAACCACTACACTTTGTTGCGGTCGGTCATCATTACCACAAAACACTCCATGAAAAAAAATAGCCCAACCGCAACACTTTTATGTGGTTGGGCATCTCCTGTGCACAAAGAAAGAAAACAAAGAGGGAAATAGAGAAAAGGTAGTCAGAAAGAAAGAGGGAAACGGTGGGCCACGCACAGAGAAAAAGAGAAAGAGAGAAAAGCACAAAGAGAGAAATAGAGAAAATAAAGAAAGAAAGAGAGAAAAGGTGGGCCACGTAGAAAGAGGAAAAAAAGAAAAAATAACCAACCGCAACACTTTGTTGCGGTTGGGGGCTGGGATTTAAATAAAATTTTGCATATACATATGTACATGTACATGTATACATATGTACATATGTACGTGTATACACATATGTACATATATATATATATATATATATATATATATATATATATATATATATATGTATATATGTACATGTACATGTACATATATATCTATATGTACATGTACATATGTATATATATATATATATATATATATATATATATATATATATATATATATATATATATATATATATATATAGAGCTGATCCGTTGATAGCGCTAGCAAAATAGGAGATTTTGCTAGCGCGATCTGGCCGTCCATCCCGAAAGGATGAACGGCCCAGATCTTTCTTTTTTCAAAAGCTGTCAGTCGTCCGCTACATAGTGTAGCGGACAGACTTTTTTACCATATTGCCCCTCGTCCCTCGTCCGCTACACTGTATGGCGGATCACTTTTATGGCCTGATACCGTCAGCCAAAAAGTCATCCGCTACACTGTGTAGCGGACGACTTTTTGACTGACAATGATCAAGTCATCCACAGCCCCCCTGACAGTTGTCACACCAGTCCTGGGGCGATAGGACTACTGCTTTGTCCTTATCCCACCGTCCGCGATACTGTGTAGCGGACAACTTGACAGTTTTTTTCATACGCTATACTATGTAGCGGACTTGACAAAACAAACCTATACCAAAACTCTTATTCATTCTTTCTTCGAAACTCATTCATCTTTCTTCTCACAATTTTTCTAGTGGCATTGGCAAGTAGATCAACACAATTTCTTCCAAAGAAATCCTTTAATTGTCTTATCAATCACGTAAGTTCACAATCCAATCATTTATTCGTTCATAATCTAGAGTTTGTTATGAGTATTGCGGCTTATGCATGGTTTTGAATATGTATGCGGTGGATTGTGCTAGCCTTTGTCAATATATGTGTATCACTTATTGTGTATTGCTTAAATGTCCATGTGATTTCACTTGCATATATACAACATGTCAACTTATGTGAGCACATGCTAGCGTTGTATGTTTGAGAATTTTTACGCTTCCAACCTTGCCGTTTTTCCATAATTTCAGTTGCAAAAAATAGATTTTAACCCTGGACCAGAAGATCCCTCCGTATTATACGACCAGCAAATCATGCAGTACACTCTTATGGGATGGTGGGGTAAGATCCTTATTTTATCAACTTTCCTATTCTTATGAACATTGTATACCGTTTGTTTTGGTTAAATTGTATTTATTAATTCGTAGGAAAGAGCACTTCTCAACACAGTAGAAGTGTCCGATAATTTCAAAGCCTGGAAGTTGAACAAAGTCCAGAAACGGTTACTGCGTGGGATTGGGTTTGGGATTTTCACGCATGGGCAAATCTTTCAACACCTTGACCGGCACTTAATAGGTGCCCTTGTTGAAAGGTGGAGAAGTGAAATGAATACGTTTCACTTCCCTCTCGGAGAGATGACGATTACCCTAGAAGATGTAGGGTTCATCTTAGGGTTACCGGTGACGGGACGGCCGGTAATTGCTCCTCCGTCGAAAGCAACGAATAAGAGAACCGCTAGGGACTTCTTTACTTCGATACCCCAGGATCAATTTAGCACTGGTGGTATCAAGTTGAAGTGGTTGGTAGATACCTACAAGGTTCTCTTGAAAAACTACACGGACGAGATGCTTGTGCTGTACACACAAGCTTTCCTCTTGTGGGTGATGGGGGCAATTCTGTTCCCAACAACGTCGAAGAATACGGTCAGCGTCAAATATTTACCGTTGTTGGGTAACCTGCTGGAGGTTGGGGATTATGCCTGGGGTGCAGCAACTCTTGCGTACCTGTACCGAGCATTGCACAAGGCAACGAGGCCCGACTCCAAAGCTATATGTGCGTGTCTCTCGCTATTGCAGGTATATCATACAAATCTTCATTACGTGCTCGTTTTTTTTGTTGAATTGACAATAAATTTTGACGATACTTTATTTAATTTGTCTTTGCTCTCAGGTGTGGTCTTATGAACACCTTGCTACCGGCGCACCCAGGCGTAGGGACGGAACGGATAATGTGTGGCCTCGGTTGTGCGCCTGGGAGTACAGCAGGAAGGACAGCCACTACCCGAGGAGAGACGATCCCCATCACAACATTACGTACTATCGGGGGGAGCTCGACTCGCTATCTCCGGGCCAGATGCGATGGGCACCGTACAAACGTTTGGCGCGACGGGTGGGGGAGTCGTTCGTCTTCACGCTTTTCGGGTTGCAACGCACACCCCTGATCCACTTCGAGGTCACAGAGTGGCAGCTACCAGATCGTGCTATGCGCCATTTTGAGTGCCTGCAGGGGTTGCCAGCCGATGCGCCGGATATGAGGGGTAACAGGAACCCACCGGGTGTCGGACGGTTTGGCAAGGCGAATGCACACGACTTGTGCGCACGAGAACTTGAGGTTTGGGATTCCTGGCAGGACACGCTGGCGGCCATTGTGTCGGAGCCTGACCCCGTGATCAGCATCGAACAGTACAATGAGTGGTACTACCGCATCACCCGGAGGAGAGTAGCTCCAGTAAGGTTTGAACGCGGAGAGAAGTACCACCCTAGGGGTCAGATCGATGAGCAGATGGCATACAATCTGGTAAGTTGCCCAACCAGTGCTTTTAATTGAACTTGATGATTCTAAGTGTGTATGAAGTTACTTATTTATTATCTCTTTGGATGTAGGTTAATGCCTCGTTCGCCTTCTTCCAGAAGTTGAGCGAGCGGAAGGATCTGGTGGATGCAATGGGCGAGGAGCTTCGCCAACAGGCCGAAGCGTTGGCGTATGGCTGCGGGAATTTTTTGCACCAAGCATTCGGACAGCCTTCGGGCGTCAACCCGGGAATGGGGAACCGGGGTGGCAGCCCCCTTATGTGAGCTTGGGATACAGTGATCCCTCGGGACAGACTTCGGGGGTGAGCCAGGGATATGGTGGTCCCTCTGTACCGGGAATGGGTGGTGATTGGGGACTGCCAAGCACCATGGGCCAGGCTCAAGCTCCGTGGGAAGAGTACAGTGCGCCCTCCTTCTCTTTGCTTCTGGACTCGGAACCCCAACCCCTCTCTCAGAGTCAAGTCACGCAGGACTGGGGTTTCAGAAACATCAGTCTGTTCGAGACACTGCCCATTGTCCCGTGGGTGGGACCATCTGTTGTGGAAGGAGGGCAATATCCCCCGGTCGACCCCCCCAAAAGAGTGCAAGATCCGCCAGTCGACCCCTGAGGGCAATATCGCAAAGGGCATCCATTGAAGCCCCTAAAGCCGCATAAATGCCAAATTATCAAAGAGCGGTATTTTAGCGGGTTCCCCTGGGACAAAGCGTTATATAGTGTGAATCACCCGGAGGGCATGGATTACTGTTGCTCGTGGGGAGAAATGTCCTCCCTGGCTCCGGAGAGTTGGTTAGACAACGGCGTCATCTCTACCTACGTGGAGATTCTGAAGGAAAGGGGCGGGGGCGGCTGAACGAGTATCTGGGAGTATTTTTGTTGGATGCCTTTTTTCATAGCCTCCTAGTGGCTGAATGGCATGAGTGGGTCGAACGAAGGGGGAAGAAAAAGTTGAGCCAGTGGAGACCGTCGGATAACCTACGAGCATATCTGAATAGGGATAGTCCAGTGAGCGCAATGGTTGCCCACGTGTTTCTAATCCCATTTCTAGGGGAAAGCCACTGGTACTTGGTTTGCTATGAACCAATGGAAAAAGTCGTATCGGTGATCGACAGTCTCCACGACGATACCCTCCACATGCCTGTGCTGCGGATGTATAAAGCCCAGTTGGATTCTATGGTAATCTTACAATTGTTGTTTAATGCTTATTGTAACTTGCCAATTATAAATGTTAACTCGTGTCTTACGCCGTTTTCTATTTCTCGCAGAATCTATTTTGTGCCATGGTCAATGCTATCCGTGGTCTACCTGTACCGGCGCGGCCAAAGCTCTATTTTTGATTGAAGAAGAGGAGGCCCAAGCAACAGAATACTTTGGACTACGGCGTCTTCCTTTGCATGTACATGGATTACATATGTCGGTCTGAGAGCCTCAGGGCTGTCGCCTAGAGTTTAGAATGCGTAGAACGCTTTAGATATAGGATAGCTTGGCAAATTTTGAAAGGCCGGCCTAGAGCGATTAGGTTTATTGAAAATCCGTCTAAGGACGAGAATCCGGCTCAACATGAGGACCCCTAGTTGACATTGTACCATTACAATAATTTGTTTTAATAAATCGTGATTATTTAGAAGCTGTCGTTGGTGTGATTTTATATGTGTTGAGATCAGTAGATTTGTGTTGAAGATGTTGATTGATTTGACTGATTTGTGTCCATATCAGTGGACATTTGATTTGAGTTGATTTGATTAGAGTTGGTTTTTTTGCTCTCATTGAGAATGATTGAATGGTGGGAAACAAAATGGGGGAGGATTGTTTTAGCTGTTTAAGCTTCCCTGTCCACTACACAATGTAACAGACGTCCAAAATAGGAAAAATTTCTAAGTGTTGGAAGTTGATTGTTTCTGCTTCCCCGTCCGCTACACAGTGTAGCGGACGTCCAAAACAGAAAAGAATTTTGAGTGTTGAAGTTTGTTTGTGGTTCCCCGTCCACTATACATCCAAAACAGGAAAAATTTGTGTTGAAATTTTGATAGTTTAGCTTTCTCGTCGGCTACACAGTATAGCGGACGTCCAAAGAAAAAAATTCTAAGTGTTGAAGTGTTGATTGTTTCTGCTTCCCTGTCCGCTACACAGTGTAGCAGACGTGAAAATACAGAAAAAAAATTTATAAGTATTGCAGTGTTGATTATTTCTGCTTCCTCGTCCGCTATACAGTGTAGCGGACGTCCAAACACAGAAAAAATTTCTAAGTGTTGTTTTTGCTTCGTTGTCCGCTACACAGTGTAGCGGACATCCAAATATAGAAAAAATTCTAAGTGTTGATTGTTTCTGCTTCCCCGTCCCCTATACAGTATAGCGGATGTCCAAATACAGAAAAAATTTCTAAGTGTTAGAAGTCGATTCCTTATGCTTCCCCGTCCGCTACACAGTGTAGCGGACGACCAAATACAGAAAAAAAAATTATAAGTGTTGAAGTGTTAATTGTTTTTGTTTCCCCGTCCACTACACAATGTAGCGGACGTGAAAATATAGAAAAAATTTCTAAGTGTTGGAAGTTGATTCCTTCTGCTTCCCCGTCCGCTACACAGTGTAGCGGACGACCAAATACAGAAAAAATTTCTAAGTGTTGAAGTGTTGATTATTTCTGTTTCCTCGTCCGCTACACAGTATAGCGGACGTGAAAATACAGAAAAAATTTCAAAGTGTTGGAAGTTGATTCCTTCTGCTTCCCCGTCCGCTACACAGTGTAGCGGACCGCCAAATACAGAAAAAATTTTGAAGTGTTGAAGTTTTGACTGTTTCTGCTTCCCCGTCTGCTACCCAGCGTAGCGAACATAGAGGGAACAAATTTTTTTTAGGAGTTGGAGATCAGAGTTTCTGTATTTGGACGTCCAAATGACCGACCATGACAACCTCAATATCTCAAATGCACAATTAACAATAAAAAATCATCAATTAACAACCTAAATTCAATAATCAATAATCACAATTCTCTAATGCAAAATTAACAACCTTAAATTAAGAACACCTTAAAATACTTCAAATAGCACAATCTTTCGAATTAATAAGTTGTTCAAATTACACTTAGGTCTCAGAGTTCAACATGGGGAAGCTTTTTCACAAGTGCTATGGTCAAACACCGTCACTTGAAAACGCATATGCCCCTTGTGTTCAAAGATTACAAAGTCCCCTTCATTGAGGTCGTGCTGCTCACTGAAATTGCTCCAACCTTCTTCTAAACAAATTTGCTCTTGGCCGCGCTTCTTCTTGATTTTAACAAGCCATGACCCCTTGCGGCTGGTTAAAGTTGCTTCAAACCAGAGTGTGGTAAGCAATCTGCAAAAGGCTACCGGTATGGCTTATCACATTCAATATAAGACAGGTAAGTTTTTAACCAAAGATAAAACTTTTAACACATAGAAAGAGGGATGGCCTACAAGTTCTGTATGAAACCCAGGCGTCATGACCTTGAAGAAGTGTCTGCCGACTGAAACGTCCCTGTTCACCGAAGCAGAAGCCATCAGGACGGTCCCCGAAGAGGGGGTTAGAGAAGTTTGACGGGAGAAAGAAGAAAGGCCGATCTGATTGGTATTTAAAGAAGTAAGACACGTCCGCTACATTGTGTAGCGGACATAAGGCATACCAAGGGTTTTGTCGTTCGCTATATTGTGCCGCGGACACTCTAGTAGACTAAAAATCTGGGTCTGCTGCACTATCCGCCACATAGTGTAGCGGACGGGCCAACTAAACAAAAAAAAACTAAAGTTAGATTTGATATCGACTCTAATAGGTCTATCAGAAATAACCTTCCAGTCTTCGGTCGAAAGATAATCTCATCAAAAGAATAGTACACATTATTGCAAATGTCAAACAAACTTGATGGCTTATACAAAAAACTAAAGGTCCACTGCAGCTGCTTCTTCCTCATCTTCGGCGTCATCTTCTTCCTTGTCTTGCAAACCCCTTGGACTTATCCCCAGTGCCTTGTAATGGTTCCGCTTGTCATGGTCGGTCATTTTGTTGCACAATGCACACCTTCTCAGCTTTTTAGGTTGAGTTGCCTGTTCAATAAAGCTCTTCATCCGCGTAGATCTCTTGCGGCCTTTCATTTGCGATATAATTGGGTCCAAAGGCCGGATATCATTGTCGTCTTCCTCCCCCGGCTCATCATCTTCTGATCCCGTTGTAGGCTCAGTGTCAACCGCATTGCTGACTGAAGCTGCTTCCAACTGGTCGACGATGGGCTCTTGCTGCTGAGCTACCTCGAGGAGATGTTTATATACGGCCATTGTAGCAGCACCTTTTACGGACAAACGGGTGAACATCGTCACCAGATGATTATACCGCAACGTCTCTGATTCTTCAAAGTCAGTATACGGGTGCTCCGAAAAGGCAATGGTACCGTGCAACCTGTTTGCACCTTTCGTCCACCGTGGCAGGACATATTTATCGAGGATTGTCCTGATATTCTTCTGGGTGAAAAACCGCAGAATGTGTCTACACAGGATGCCATGGAACTCAAACTTCTTGCAAACACATGTCACCGAATCTGTCAATGTGTCATGGCTCACCGTATAAATTCTGCGCAGCTTCTCAGGGACGAGGTCATTCACGAGCGAATAAACCTTGTACTCACGCGTAGACATTTCTGCCACCTTGTTTATACTGTATCGTCCCGATTTTCGCAGCTCTACTTGGTATAGCAAGAAGATCTCCTTCGTATAGACTTTGGCACCGTTCAGCTCCAGCGGGGTCTCAAGCAACCTTCTCCTTTGTTTGTACGTTGTTGCAAAGTCTGCAGCCCTTTCTTTTACGAACAACGAAGCAACCACTTTTTGTGCGGATGCAACGAAACTCTTCAAATTGGTAGCTGTACCCACATAACTATCGAACGTGGCATTCATAGATTCACTCCTGCCCGTCATTTTCATGCCCGCTGAAAAATACCTCCTCGTGTAAACGCCAATCCATTGCTCTTTGCGCTCGTACAAGTGCTGGAGCCACTCGTTGTCTTGCAATGAGTAATCCCGAACAAGCTTTTCCCACCTCTCCTCGAATTCCTCAATCGTTAAGGACTTGTTAACGCACTTGTCAAAATCCTGTTTAAAGTCTGGATACTTTGCGTACACGTGATGCAAACGTTCAGGGTATTTGTTGCTTATGTGCCAAGTGCACAAGTTGTGCCGGGTGTCTGGGAAGACGGTAGCAATAGCCTTCTTCATTGCCAAATCTTGATCGGTGATGATCACTTTGGGTGCTTTGAAGTTCATTGCTTCCAGCCACATCCTAAACAACCATACAAAAGAACCCTCGCTCTCGTCCCTTAACAAGGCGAACCCGAACAGGATGGAGTGATAATGATGATTGACGCCCGTGAAAGGAGCGAACGGCATCGAGTACTTGTTGGTACGGTATGTGGTGTCGAAAGTCACGACATCCCCAAAATGCTTATAAGCTAGCCTCGAACGACCGTCGACCCAAAAAATTGTACTAACTCGATGCTCGTCGTCAAGTTTATAATCGAAGGTAAACTGCGGGTCCTCCATCTGCATCCGTTTCAATAGGCTCATTGTAGATTGAGCATCATTGAGGTCATACGCGGCTCGTCTATGGGTTCGGACCGCGTTACGAACGTCTGTCGTGTTAAAGTTTAAATTTTGAATTCCCCCAGCCTGTTCAGCAAGAACATTAACAATCTCAGTAGGTCCAATTCGCGCATTGCTCATTGTGTGAATTAGGCTCCTCGCGACCTTACCCATCTTCTTGTGTTGATGCATCTGACTCACCTTAGAAGGAGTTACTAACGGGTGATTGTGTGCCAGTTCCAGGCTGGTAATAAGCCAATGATCTTGCTTGGGTTTGTAGCTTACGAACATCTTGACCTGGCAATTTGTGCGCTCAAAGCAGTCCCGTCTTCTACGCGAATATCCTATTTCGTCATCACTGTCATCATTGCCTACGCGTGTCTCATTTTGCTGTGGGTTTCTGCCCCTATGACACTCGTATAAGCGAGAGCATATCTTTTTTGTTACGTTGCTTGTTCTTGTAGTCTTTATTCTAATGCCAAAACCAACCCTCAATGAATACACTCGAAAACATTCTTCAGCTTCTTCCAATGTTTGAAATGTTCGTCCTAGATACGGATCACTAGCATCTACAGGGACGTTGGAGTTCGACACGAAATCAGACATTGTGAAACCAACACGAAATCAGACATTGTGAAACAAGACCTGTGTAGAAATAGATTACGCTTAACAATCAAATGACATTTCTAACTGAAAATATTACCTAAAAATTACCTTAGCGAATAGACCAATTTAGGATGACAAACATACCATATACATAATCTCAAAAGTGTCTCCAAATTAATAATTATTAATTTATTGAACATAACAAATTAAAATTACTAAGATAAATAGACAAATTCATCATGCCAAAATACAATAAACATATCTCAAAAAATTCGAATTTAAATAGGATAAATTATCCACAGTTATCGAACCTCAAAAAAATCGAATAAAACTATGATGATTTATTTAAAGTTAACAAATTATACATTTTTTATGAACATCGTGTCTAGAACATCACAAAAAATATAGAGTAGAACATCACAAATTGATGAATAGAGTGACAAATTTCTAGAACATAAAAAAATTTATTCTTTTGTGTCCAAACAAATAAATTATACTTTACCAGTCAATTCATAAAGAAAACTTCACCATTCACAAACTGACCTTGCTTTAGTGAAGCTTGAAATAAGTGTTACTCGAAACTTGAAGGGAGCTGAAAATGGAAGCGAGTCTGAAGGAGAAGAAAATTATGCTGAAGGAGGTTAGTAGGAAGGCAATACTGTCGGCGATACGATGCAGCGGACGTGTGCAGACAAGTCTGGAATTGTGTCAGTGTCAGTCAAAAAGTTGTCGGAAGTCGTCCGTTACACAGTGTAGCGGACGAATTTTGACTGACTGTGTCAGGCCATAAAAGTGGTCCGCCATACACCGTCAGTCAAAAATTCATCCACTATACTGTGTAGTGGATGAGGGACGAGGGGCAATATGGTAAAAAAGTCCGTCCGCTACACTATGTAGCGGACGACTAACAGCTTTTGAAAAAAAAAGATCCGGGCCGTCAAGATGGATGGCCAGATCGCGCTAGCAAAATCTCTTATTTTACTAGCGCTATCAACGGATAAGCTCCCATATATATATATATATATATATATATATATACACACACACACATCACGTTTTTCTTTATGTAAAACTCTTGAAATATGATCATGGATCTTATATTGCTGCTATAGAATGTATTAGGGCATTAGAGGAAGGAATTATAGCAACAAAAATAAGCAAAAATGAGATTTAGGTTGCTGTGTATTTTTGAGAAATTTTGCAGAATTTTCGGAAATCGTCTAATACTTTTTATATTTTGCGCAAGTTCGATATTTCTAAAATATTTTTGGACTATTTAAAATTATTATTTAATTTTAAAAATATTTTGTATTGTTTTTATGTTTATGAGATATTCCAATTCAAATTTCATAATTTTCAGAGGTGGTTTATTATGTTTTCCGTATTGCACTTGTTTGAGTAAAATAATAGTTTAATAATGGTTTTAATGATTTTCTTTGACATGATTTTACTTTATGTATTTTTCTTATATATTGGTAAGCTACTTTAAAAATTAAGGGATTTTCTTTTGACCTATAAATATTAATTGCTATTTATTGGCTTTTCTTGTATGTAAGGAAATTATTTTTAAACAGAAAATTTTAAAAAATTCAGATACTTATTATTTTGATCTTATATTATGCTTCAAGCTACAAAAGCAATTTATGAGATTTTTATTGTGAATTTCATGACGTGGTTAAGCTTTGGGATTATGCTAGGTTTTCTGGCTAGTTTTGCCCGTTTATGGGACTCGTTGTGACTTGAGTTATTTTGAGTAGAGGTGTCAATGGGCCTGGGCCGGGCTTGGGCTGGCCTAGCCTAAGCCCAATGGGCCTCCAGTGAAAAGGGGCCGGGGCCAGGCCTGGTGACTAAAAACGGGTCAGGCTGGTCGGGCCTGAAATCTGGATATATGGGCTCAATCCAAGCCCTGGCCCTAGGCCCAATATTTAGGGCCGGGCCCGGGCCCAATTTTTTGTTGTTGTTCCCAACTCCTTGTTATTTATTTGCATCGATGGCCAACAAGAATACATCAAATTAATTGGTTGAGATTGATACATGTTAATTTTGTGTAATATTGATAAACCTTTTTTGGCCTACTAACATTATAATTTATAAGTAGCATTTTTTTAAAGTTTCAATTCTAATCAGTTTATTTCAAATTTATACTGTTAGTTTAATTTTGTATAAAGTTTTAGCATATATTTTGAAATCCTAATCAGTTTATTTCGAATTTATTCTATTAAGCTTTACTTTTTTCACTAAAGTTGAATTTTTGTTATTATAATGTACCACTAAAAACTAGTTGGAATTTACAAGAATTTAAATTTGGAGTATAGTTATTAATTCCCCATACGATCTTAAGTAATAAGTATAGATTTTGACTAACAGTTTTTCTCTCTACTTGGTCTCATATACAAATTTTATTCTATATATATGATTAATATCCTGCCTCAATTGTTTACAGCGGCAGTGTGGGTTGTCTCCTGCTACACCAAAAGGCCTCTTCTAAACCAAGGCTGAACACATAACTAGTGGTTGATCAGCGTGTGTCATGATCTCCGGCATAATTAGCAACACAATAATGACAACCTTACATGTATCTAAAGCTAGTCTAAAGTAGATGAATGATCAAGGAGGTGAGTGGTGGGAGGTAGATGGGCATGGACTTTAGGCGAATTCACTGAAGACAGACCTCATCATCAAGGTTGGATCCCAATAGGTCCAATTTATCATAACTATGAATCGGACATGCTTTTAATGTATCCTCATTCATCATAAGTACAACTGGAACTTGCAAACAGAATTCAAGTCACAAAGGCTTCTGTATGAACCTAATTACTTCTCCAACTACAAAAAGGATATCATGTCTTGTCAACGTTATTAGGAAGATTAGAATACCTACCAGTTTCCAGTACATTGAGGCATCCTCCATAGCATTTGCCTCGTTTTACACAAAGCTTGGCAATGGGCTCCATAGGTGTTAAAATTGGTTTACACTCCAACATTCTACTAACAGATCTCAAGCATACAGTGTTAGCATTTGAACAAACCTTCACTTATATGACCAACCTTCTTAAGCCAAGAAAGTGCCAAAGCTCTCCGAGCTTTTTTTCCCCCTTCTAAAATCAAATAAATAATTCTCTTTTGTTCAACATATCTTATTCTGATCATCTCTGGTGATAATTACGTTATCAATGTAAACCAGTACTACAACTAGTTTACTTTTACATACTTTAATAAGCCTCCTTTGGTGCTCTTGCAATCCTTATATGCTTCGAAATATTTTCCTCAAAGAGAGCTTATAATGTGGGGCCTTGCTGGCTTTGGACTTCCACTTCCACAACACAGCTTCATTTGTGTCCATAGGTGCAAGTGCCATCATCTCGTTACCACCGATGAGATCAATAATTCTTCACCTTTCAAGTGTGACCACAACAAAGTCTGCCATGAGCCGTAATTTATCTTTAAGCTTTTTATTGTCCTAATTACCTGAAATTCTACCATCGTGAATAGATATAATTTTCTCTAATATCGAGTAAGCGTAGTCTAACCAATTGTTCTGTGGTCTCATATTATACACGAATGAGAATTTTTTTATAGTGCGTTCACCACAATCACTGAGAGATATGTTTTGATCATGAACAACTATCTGATATACAAAGTAATTTGAAGATGCCTAGATTCTAGCAACGTAATTTTGTGGAAGGCTCGTGAATTATCTCTTACTAATATACACAGGGTCCTTAAGCTTGGAAAAGGCCTCGATGAAGGGTCTTCCTCCTCTCTCGACATACATCTTGATGTATACATTATAATCTATGATTATCTCATTCTTCGATTTTGTACTTTGAAAATTCTACTAGCAGGATTTTTGAGATTAAAGACAAATAAAATTGATGTTATATTTGCAACACATAATTGCTGGTTGGAGGCTATGTTTAGGCTATGAAGGAATGACACTTGTAACAGTCAGAGGAGCTGGACATTTAGTTCCTAGCTACCAACCTGAACAAGCTCTTGCCATGTTCTCATCATTCTTTCAAGGGACGCTTCTTCATTCATGAAAGCTCATGTCATATCTTTCCTCAATATCTAAGGCATACTGAGTAGTTGAGAGAGTAAGTGTGTTTTTAATATAATTCAAATGGTTAACAGTTGATTAAGTGCTACCTCCACAAGGTATTATCTTCTAGTTTAATGGACTTTTATAATTGTATTACCTATTTTGCGCATAATAAGGCATGGATTAACATAACATTGAACCTAAATATATTTGTGGCAGATCCTACTTGTTTAGTAATTGGACATGAACTGTAGATCATGTACTCAAGTTATTCTATGAAACGAAGTCCTAAACTTAATGCTAGAGATGTCAATTGTCTGGGCTCGGGGCCCAATGGGCCAGAGAAAAAACGGGCTAGATCGGGCTTCGGACCGTAGGGAACCAGATCGGCCTCACTAGAGGATATCAAGGCCCTAACTTTAGAGGCAGGCTTGGGGTAAGCCCGGGTCTGAATAAAATTTTTTGATTCTTTTTATTCATGTTTTATGTTGTGAAAAAATTAAATGTAAGATAAATTTGTTCATAAGCCATCCTTTTTTATCCAGGCTTGAGATCCGCTGCTTGCAAGCAAGCAAAGTATATATATATATATATATAGAGAGAGAGAGAGAGAGAGAGAATGATATTTTTTTCTAGAATATCATTTTTGTATCTTTATAAGTTAGTGATTCCTTAAAATAGTTAGTCATGACGAGGATATGAAGGGAGTATGATATTTTTTTCAGTCAAGATAGAGAATTCTTAACTTAACTTTTACATGCATTTAAAAGGAAAATCAAAAAAAATTTAGTGGCAAGAAGAAAACTATAGTTACTTACCTCTGAGAGTTAAGAGGCTAGGTTTTGAAAGGCTAAATATTGGTTCACTAAAGAATTTAAATAATAGAGTCTTCATTGGTTATTTGAAACTGTTATGAAGGAGCTATTCTAACCAATATCTCCAACGATGCTTCAATTTCACGCGAATATGTAGAGATGTCAAATGGGCCGGGCTTGGGCCGGCCCAGCCCAAGCCCATCGGGTCTCCAACAAATCGGGCCAGGGGCTGGCCAAGGGGGCTGCCAACCGGGCCGGGCCAGGCCTGGTTCTGAGGATATCTGGGCCCGGTCCAAGCCCAGGCCCTAGGCCCAACATTTAGGGCCAGGCTTGGGCCGGCCCGGGCCCAAATTTCTTTTTTTTTTAATTTTTTTTGGCATTTTCTTGTTATTCAAGGTAAGGGTTTTTTTTTTAATTATGGTAATTTGCTGTTAGGGACGCTTTATTAAAGCGTCCCTAACAGATTCCAAGTTCCAGCCCACTCAAATTGTAACATAAATTGACAAAATACAGTAAATGTGGGGTACACGATGCGTTGGGGTCAGCAATTTCAATACATAAAGATGTTGGAAATTTACTCGATCCCATGACCACTATATTTATAAAAAAAAAAATCAAAGACTTTAAGATGTGTTATTATTCTACGCATTACTTAAATCTTCAGTACTGTTTAGGGGGAAAAAGGGGGAATAAATCCATTGGGGGGAAAGGGGGGAAAAGTGGAATTTCAAAAGTAAAGAGGGGAGACCTGAACCAGGCCTGACCTGGGCCGGGCCAAAACCGGGCCGGGCCGGGCCTGAGCTTTTTCCTGGGAAATGTAAGCCTGGCCCAGCCCCAGGTCCTAAGCCCTAAAAGGCCGGGTCAGCACTGTTCATCAAAGGGGCCGGGCCAGCCCAAGGGCCGCCGGGCCCATTTGACAACTCTACGAATATGTCAAAAAAAATGCAGTAATACATGTGAGTACAATTTTTGATATTGTACTCAACTTAGTCATGATTAGATTTGGTACAAATGTTATGCGTTATAGCTAAAAGCAATGTTTTTTCTATATATATATATATATATATATATATATATATATATATATATATATATTCGTAATCTCTCTTGCCAAAAATTCTTGGTTAGATAAAACGTGTATGTTTTTTTATAAGATAATAATATCTTCTTCTTTTTTTTTTTTTTATCTCCGTGAGGTATGTATTAATAAACCAACTTTCTGGACTTTTATAGTATATATTATTAACCAAACTGAATTCGGGTCGGTTTACTGAGTGAAACAGGCCCTAACCGTTCATGAGTAGGGGGCTTAAGGGGTTGCTGCCTTTTGTGTTATATAGTTTTGTTTTCACTCTTTGTTTTCTAGTTAATGCTGTATGGATTATCCTTCTTGTTCTTTTGAAAAAAAGGAAGGTACAAATAAGCTTTCATACTGGTGTTTTTTAATCTGTGGGACGAAGATGACCTTTGTGTTTTCAAGGGTAAACCAAGTCAAAGCGACATGAACAATGGCCTGTCAATTAGTATCTAGACTAGACTAGACTAGATGAAGGTTTGTTTTATCAATGATTGGTCCAGTTCCATCTATTTCCCCTTATAGCATCGGGCTAAACTTGGACGCCAGCCGTCTTGATTGGACTTCTCATTTTCATACATTTGAATGGATCATAGAGATGATATCATTCTCTGATAAGGTTCCATTAATTAGGGGTCAAACGAGACTTGACAGAACAATCATACTGTAGCTTAATTATTAAACTAACTCTATTCCAAACTTGGGGCTGATTGCATTAGACCAAACTCTTGACTATATTACCATGAAAGGGACAGCCTTGTTTACACTCCTAGCTTTCTTATGAAACTTCATGTACCATCAGTTTCAACGCATGATTCGTTTACGAGGTGCAATTATACAACTTGTGTCAACGGGGAGTGCGATAGAACTACCTACAACGCAATACTTTCATGAATCCTTCAGCCTCATATGTCATCAGATATATAGGAACGTTTATTAAAAAAAAAGATATATATGTACGGATCACTAGAGTAAAACATACAAGTGTTGTAACGATATACCGCATTGTCCCTTCAGTTAAATAAGGTGGAGAAAATGAAGAATCCATGTACAGCTAATGCCGTTTGGGAAAGAAAAAGACCACTATATTTTTTTGTTATTGCATGCTTATTTAAAAGGTTCTAGTTACATATGCCAAAAGACAAAACCTATGTATACGCTTAAGCTTTCCCGTCCCTTTACTTTATTTTTTGTTCACTTTTATTGGTTTCCTTTTCCGTCCCCATTCAATGCATATACGTAGCCTCTTCTTACGAGACTAACATGCAACGTCAAGAAGCAAACAAGATGATTAAACCTGAACAAATAACGTTGTTTTTTGCACTCTCTCTGTGCCTTGGGGCTTGTTCTTGTTTAAGTTACGGTAATCAGGCTGATAACCTTCATATGCTTCTCAGGTCAAGAAGCTCACAAAATTCTCCAATTTCAGATTCTTGGCCACTACCACAAGCCACACAAGAGTACTCTCCTGTGTACATTGGGTCACATGATGGGCTGATGCAAGCCGATAAAATCGACTCTTTACCAGTACAACCCGATGGTGTCGATTTTGATCAGTATTCGGGATATGTCACGGTTGATCCCCAGGCTGGAAGAGCATTGTTTTACTATTTCGTCGAGTCCCCTCAAAATTCCTCAACTGCACCCTTGGTTCTGTGGCTAAATGGAGGTATGCACAGGGAAACATCTGCCCAATAGTAGTCACTATCCATATTTTCTAGCTAGCAGGCAGTTTTTGGAAGCCGATTATCATCAAAATATGTTCAAAAATTGCTCTAACAGGCGCTCTAGTTGAACAAGCTCGAAGCCCCCTTTCTTTTGAACGTTCGATGTCTTATCGTTCAGCAATTATCTCATTGCATATTCACATGTCGCATTTACCACGATTGAGAGAATGACTATTGTGATCTACAGGACCAGGTTGTTCATCTTTAATTGGAGCATGGGCAGAACTAGGACCCTTTAGGGTCAACAGCGATGGCAAAACGCTCTTTAGAAATAACTATGGATCGAACAATGGTGAGATTCGATTCTCCGAAAGACGCTTGTTTCTTCTTCCTCTTTTTCCGTCACTAACTAATCAAAAGGACTTTCGTTGATTTGCTGCAGCATCAAATGTGATCTTCTTGGAGTCTCCAGCGGGGGTGGGCTTTTCATACTCAAACACATCATCCGATTATCATCACACCGGTGATAAGAGCACTGCCAGTGATGCTTTTACCTTTCTGGTCAACTGGCTCGAGAGGTTTCCGCAGTACAAAACGCGCGATTTTTACATAACTGGCGAGAGCTACGCTGGCCATTACGTGCCCCAACTTGCATACACCATACTGCTCAATAACAAAGTCACGAACCAAACTGTCATTAATCTCAAAGGAATCGCGGTATGTGTGTTGAGATTTACATATAAATCTCATTGGTTGTTTGATTATTTAATTCAATTGAGAGCTTAATTAGTTTAGTAGCCTTTTTCTTCAACTTCCTTGGCAAAACTTGGTGCTAAGTGATCTCTTCAAGAAAATACAAAGGCGTGGTGCTTGCGACAAACCGCACCTTCGTATTTGAAGCGATGGCTTTGTTTGTTTCGTGAGTGGATTGCAAACAGGTTGGCAGCACATTGACCGGAACAACGGTTTACTACCGTTGGGTTATGAAACGGTGCCATGCCATTTTATTTGTCTTCCAGAATGAGAAGCCGGACAAGGGATCTGTGACCGTTGCTGTGCAGCGGTCATCAAAGTGCTTCTGCCTCTTTGAAGAGGTGTTACTCCCTGTTGTGCCTATGGTCTCTTTACATACATATATGCCCATTTTTTGGCCAAGAAGTTGATATGTATTCTGAATTTACAAACAAAAACAAAAAAGTATTTTGCTGAAAAAAATTCACTTTTGAAACCAATAAAACAACCCTAGAGGGGGGTGAATAGGGTTTTTGAAAATTAATGGGGAATTTAAACTAAGCACAATCATAAATCTCAATCAAACCAAGTAATAATTCAATGAAGATGCTAACTAAACAATCTCAAACAATTAAAGAGCAATAAGTAAAGAGATTGAGTTAGAGATACTTGACAAGGAGATTTAAATGGTTCGGCTTGAACTACCCTCAAGCCTACATCCACCTCTTCAAGGAAGTCCCTTGCAAGAGCACTAGAATCCACTAGCAACAATCTTCTTCCGGGTCAAGATCAAAACCCTTACAACACTTGGTGATATCCCCACACCAAGCACAAGCCTTGAATCCACAAAGCTCACCCAAGACTTGACAAACCCAAGCCTTGATCACAATCTTTTTACAAAGATCAATTGTGTACAAAGAAACCTTCTTGAAAGGAAATGAGTACAAATGAAGCTCTAGTACAATAGAGAGATGAGAGAATTGATGACTTGAAGAATGCTCACTCTCAATCAAAGAATTGCTCACAAAGATGCTCTCTTTAATGATGTAAAATCATGAAGATGAAGAGAGAAAAGTTTAATCTATGAGCCTTGATGTTTCTCTAATGAATGGAGGCTTAGAATGTGGTTTCCATGGTGTATGATGAAGCCCCAAATCATTTATATAGAGAGCAAATGAAATATAGCCGTTAGAGGCAAAATATGGGCAAAACTGCCATTGCAGTCGACTGTATTCCCAATGCAGTCGACTGTAATCCCTCTAAAATAGCCGTTGGAGTTTTGTCCTTGAAAATAGCCGTTGGAACTGAATTTTGACCAATGCAGTTGACTGCATTGGAATGCAGTCGACTGGATTCAAATACAGTCGACTGTATTACCCTACTGCCTATCAGCTGCCTCACGGAACCCCCTTTCCTATTTTGGGCATAACTTTCTCTAGAAAAATTGGATTGAGGTGCCGTTTTTTGCGTTGGAAAGCTAATGAAAAGTTTTATCAAGATATGAAAAGATTGTTACCAAAATAGTTTTTGAGAAAATCTGAGTGAGCTCCAAAGTTCACTCATTTTCAAGAACCACACTTGTGTGAAAGGTTATGAACTCACATGCAATGCACAAGGTGTCCTAAGGTCTTTTTAGGTCATAGTCATCAATCCAACCATCAAACCAAGACTAGTTACATAATAGTAAAGACCAATCATAATCGTAGTAACTTAGCCTTTGCATTCTTTCTTGCTCTTTGACATAGGACTTGATGAAGCTTCCATAGTATGTCCACTATAACTTTAAGCTTCTTTGGCTTTAATCCAACTTCTCAAATGTGTCTTCATGAGTGTCATGTATATATCTACTAAGAATCCACTCAAAACACACATTAGAACATAATCAATGTGTAGTTATCATCAAAACAAGATGTAAGCCTAGGTTATCCAACCATAGGGCTAACAACTTTGCTCTCATAATCTCCCAAAATCGATCTACAATTGTTTCACAAAGATTTGGAGATCTTCGATATTGCTAATTGCAGTTCTTTTCAGGCTTTGTTGTATCCTGGGAACGAATTTGCCTGCAACCTGCTAGCAAACTCTATCTTGAGTGGGGGCAAATAACGTTCTAAAGAAAGTGTCTTTAGATACGCCTCAAAGCCTTTTTCGTTTCCATTTCCCAACAATATTCCCAACAGTTTTAGAACGTTATTTGAAGAAAATGGAAGCGAAAACTAGTGCCTCTATCAAGATGATGAATCAAGACCTCATCAAGTTGGATCAATTTGATAGTAGCAATTTTGGTCGTTGGCAAGACAAAGTCAAATTCTTACTCACGGCGTTAAGGATCGTCTACATTTTAAATTGCGAGCCACTTTCGGAGCCCGGTGATAATTCTAGTGAGAATGAAAAGAAAGAATGGCAAAGGAGGAATGATGATGAAGTTATGTGTCGCGGTCATATTCTCAACGCACTCTCGGATCGCCTTTACAACTACTACAAGTCATTTGATTCGGCGAAAGAAATTTGGAAGGCATTGGAGTACCAATATAAAGTTCAAGAAGAAGGTACGAATAAGTTCTTAATTTCTGAGTATAATGATTTTACCATGTTAGACAGCACACCAATTCTCCACCAAGTTCACGAATTGCAAGATATTGCAAATAAAATTTGCGAACTTGATGAAAAACTTCCAGAATCTTTTCAAGTTGGTATGATAATTGCAAAGTTACCACCATCTTGGAAAGATTACAGAAAGAAATTGTTGCATAGAGAGAAAAAGTTTACTTTGGAGAAAATTCAGAAACATCTTCGTATAGAAGAGGCATCTCGTAATAGAGATAAAAAGGGAGAAGTTGAATTTAATTCTAAAGTGAATTCCGTTGATGCCGCTAGTGGAAAATCATTTCATGCTCTTCAAGTTAAGAAAGAAGACAACATGTTTAAGAGGAACACCAATCACAATAAGAACAAAAAGAAGAGTAAATGTCATGTTTGCGGAAAGAAGGGGCATTATGCACGAGAATGCCGACATCGAAAGAGTGGAAAAGGAGCCACCGGCGAGTCCGCAAACATGGTTGAGGAGAATTTAGTAGCCATGGTTACCGAAATCAATATGGCTGATTCATCTTCTAGTTCCGGATGATGGTTTGATTCGGGTGCCACAGCCCACATTTGCAAGGACAGATCTCTTTTCAAGACCTACGAAGAATTGCCTAACAATCAAGAGGTCTAAATGGGAAATCTGGCAGGGGCAAAGGTTGTTGGCAAAGGCAACGTGGAGTTAAACTTTACATCCGAAAAGACGTTGACTCTTCTTAATGTTCTTCATGTCCCCGATATTAGAAAGAATTTAGTTTCCGTTAACCTTGTTTGTAAGAAAGGTTTCCGTGTTCTTTTTGAGTCCGACAAGTTAATTCTGTCTAAGAACGGAAACTTTGTTGGAAAGGGATATGGTTGTGATGGGATGTTCAAACTCAGTCTTAATGAAATAAATGTTGCTTCTTCTTATATTGTTGAGCCTTTTAATCTTTGGCATAGTAGATTAGCACATTTAAATTACAAGTACATTAGAAACATGATGCATCTAGGTTTAATTTCCTGTTCTCATGTTAGTACTGATAAATGTGAAGTATGTATTAAATCTAAAATGACGAAGAAACCTTTTAAAAGTGTTGAAAGGAAATCCGAACTTTTAGATTTGGTACATTCAGATATATGTGAATTAAATGGTTTAATAACTAGAGGTGGTAGGAGGTATTTCATCACGTTTATTGATGATTGCTCTAGATATACGTACGTGTATCTTGTGAGAACTAAAGATGAGGCATTTGGTATGTTCAAAACCTATAAGTCCGAGGTAGAAAATCAACTTAATAAAAAGATTAAGATTTTCCGGACTGATAGAGGTTTAGAATATTTTCCAAATGAATTTAATGCCTACTGTGAAGAGCACGGCATTATACATCAAAAGTCTGCCTCTTATTCACCTCAACAGAATGGTTTAGCTGAAAGAAAAAAATCGTACGCTAGTTGAAATGACTAATTGTATGATTATGAATTCGGGCTTACCTTTAAATTTATGGGGAGAAGCTTTATTAACTGCTTGTCACGTGCACAATAGGATCCCCCCTAGGAATTCTAATAAGACTCCCTATGAATTTTGGAAAGGTAGGAAACCTAATTTAAAAAATATAAAAGTGTGGGGGTGCTTAGCATACTATAGAGTGCCAGATCCTAAAAGAACTAAATTAGGACCGAGAGCTCTTAAAGGAGTTTTTGTTGGATATGCACAACATAGTAAAGCATTTAGGATTCTTGATTTGGAATCAAATGTGATAGTTGAATCTAGAGATGTAACATTCTTTGAATGTAAGTTCATCTCAGATTTTAGAGGTGAAAGTTCTAAATCAGATTTAGTATCTAATTCAAGAACTGAACCTAACGTTGACGTAGACTTTTCAACGGTTCATAGTGCGGAACCTAGGAGGAGTCAAGGCATAGGAAAGGAAAAGATTTAGGTAAAGATTTTATCTCACCTAATTCTATAGTTTTTCTAGTTGAAGGAAGTCGGGAAATAGTATTAAATCAGACTCCTATTATCCTTAACGTTAACAGTGATCCAATGACCTATACGGAAGCAGTGACTTCAAGAGATGCTGCATTCTGGAAAGAGGCCATTAATGATGAAATGGACTCTATTATGTCAAATGAAACTTGGACACTAGTTGACTTACCTCCAGGGTCAAAGCCTATAGGTTGTAAATGGGTATTTAGAAGGAAGTATAATTCTGATGGTTCTGTACAAACCTTCAAAGCTAGATTAGTAGCTAAAGGTTTTAAGCAGAAAGAAGGAGTAGACTATTTTGATACGCATGCTCCTGTAGCTAGAATTACTTATATTAGAATTTTATTTGCCTTGTCATCTATATACCAGCTTTACATCCATCAAATGGATGTTAAAACTGCATTTTTAAATGGTAATTTAGATGAAGAGATTTATGTGGAACAACCAGAAGGGTTCGTTCTACCAAGCAATAAGAATAAAGTATGCAAGTTAGTGAAATCCTTGTATGGTTTAAAACAAGCACCTAAACAGTGGCACGAGAAGTTTGACTCATGTGTGTTGTCATACGGTTTTAAACATAATAGTGCAGATAAGTGCATCTATTCTAAATTTACTAAGGATTATGGTGTTATTGTATGTTTGTATGTTGACGACATGCTTATTATTGGACTAATATGATTGGCATAAATGAGACTAAGTAGTATCTTTCTTCTATGTTTAAAATGAAAGACTTAGGAGAGGTTGATACCGTCTTAGGTATTAAAGTGACAAAACATAGTGGGGGTTTTGCTCTTTACCAATCACATTATGTTGAGAAAATTCTATCTAAATTCCAACATTTTGGTTTCAAAGATTTTAGTACTCCTTATGATTCTAGCATTAAGTTGACTAAAAATCTTGGAAGACCGGTGGCACAACTAGAGTATGCTAGTGCTATTGGTTGTTTAATGTATTTAATGCATTGCACACGACCTGCTATAGCATTTGTAGTTTGTAAATTGAATAGATTTACAAGTAACCCTAGTGTAGAACACTGGAAAGGAAATAGTAGAATTTTTGGATACATAAAGAGAACTATAGAACTTGGTTTGTTTTATAGTGAAGAACCGGGTACACTTGAGGGGTATACCGATGCTAGTTGGATTACAAGTACAGGGGATAACGAGTCTACATCAGGGTGGGTTTTTACCCTTGGTGGTGGAGCCGTTTCATGGGCTTCTAAGAAACAGACTTGTATATCTCACTCTACTATGGAATCCGAATTTGTAGCACTAGCAACTACAGGCAAGGAGGCCGAATGGATAAGGAATCTGTTGTTGGATATAGATCTGTGGCCTAATCCTATGCCGCCAATCACAATACATTGTGATAGTGAAGCTACTTTATCAAGGGCTTATAGTAGTACTTACAATGGTAAGTCCAGACATATCAGTCTGAGGCATGATTTTGTAAGACAACTAATTAAAGATAGTATCATTACTATCATCTATGTGAAGTCAAATAAAAATTTGGCTGACCCTCTAACCAAGAGTTTATCTAGAGAGTTGGTTAGAATGACTTCTAGAGAGATGGGACTAAAACCCATTCATTAGTCACCAATAATGGTAACCCAACTCATTACTAGTCCAAAGCTAGTCCCTAAGTTTTAATGGGTAAGAACAAGTTATTGAGTGTGACTGTTAGCACTAATTTTGTGTGTCTCTCTAGAATAATAAATAAATTAGTGTTGTCCGTTATGCTAAAAGAGGTTGAGTACATCTCTTAATAAAGTTGTTTAAATGTGTTCTTAGTAACGGAGACGCAAGAGAACTTCATCTATGTGAACGTAGAAGTGGTGCCGCTTTTTAAGAGAGTTATTTGGGTTTACTCTCGAGAGCGTTCATGAATCCAGGATCGAGCACATGGCCATAAAAGTGCCAAGCGAGTTTACATAATTCTTTACCGAAACAAGATATTGTTATGCATATGGTAATTCTGGAATTATCTCTAGAGTACTTGGTTTAAGGTTTAACCACCAAGGACTTTGATAAAACTTTGAGTTACTTATACTTATTGAAAGTTTAAGTTGAAAAACACCTTCTTGAAAACATAATAAGATCGAGTAGTAGACTTTGAGGAGACTTGTGATTAAATAATCAAAGTGGGGGATTGTTGAGATTTACATATAAATCTCATTGGTTGTTTGATTATTTAATTCAATTGAGAGCTTAATTAGTTTAGCAGCCTTTTTCTTCAACTTCCTTGGCAGAACTTGGTGCTAAGTGATCTCTTCAAGAAAATACAAAGGCGTGGTGCTTGCGGCAAACCGCACCTTCGTATTTGAAGCGATGGCTTTGTTTGTTTCGTGAGTGGATTGCAAACAGGTTGGCAGCACATTGACTGGAACAACGGTTTACTACCGTTGGGTTATGAAACGGTGCCATGCCGTTTTATTTGTCTTCCAGAATGAGAAGCCGGACAAGGGATCTGTGACCGTTGCTGTGCAACGGTCATCACAGTGCTTCTGCCTCTTTGAAGAGGTGTTACTCCCTGTTGTGCCTATGGTCTCTTTACATACATATATCCCCATTTTTTGGCCAAGAAGTTGATACGTATTCTGAATTTACAAACAAAAAGTATTTTGCTGAAAAAAAATTCACTTTGCTCTCATAATCTCCCAAAATCTAACTACAATTGTTTCACAAAGATTTGGAGATCTTCGATATTACTAATCGCAGTTCTTCTCAGGTTTTGTTGTATCCTGGGAACGAATTTGCCTGCAACCTGCTAACAAACTCTATCTTGAGTGGGGGCAAATAACGTTCTAAAGAAAGTGTCTTTAGATACGCCTCAAAGCCTTTTTCGTTTCCATTTCCCAACAATATTTCCAACAATGTGTACTTTGCTAACATACATAAAGCTGTACATAGCGTAAAGTTACAATCTATCTTTCTTTTTGAAAAAGTTTTGGTTATTACCCGTGTTTGTAGTTTTATATAACGACAATTAATGATTGTTTTTAATGACTTTTTTTATCTTTTAATCATTCTTGTTTATGATGGGTGGATATATATGGATCCTGTAGATTGGCAATGCGTGGATTGATGATGCTACGAATCAGAAAGGACTTCTTGACTATTGGTGGACTCATGCCTTGCTCTCAGATGAAACCCATGAAAAGCTAATTACAGAGTGCCAGTTTGTGAATGATACTTCTTCTCCTAAATGTGAAGATATCATTGACAACTCGTTCGATACGTTGGGAGATCTTGATGTCTACAATATCTATGCGCCCATTTGTCTTGACCCCGTGCTCAAAAATGGCTCCACCGGCTCTGTAAGTCTCGTATTAACCTGCAGAACTTTAACTCCGATCCTACGTTAATTAATTAGAAGGGTTTCTATATTGGGTTAATCAGATTGGGACTTCGAGGACTTTCTTTTTTTCCTTTGGTTAAACAGGACGATTTTATGTTAAAAATTTGTCTTCTTAATTTTACGAGTAGTTAGGTTTTTTTCCAAGAAGAAGAAGATACATGAGAGGAAACTATTACAACCATTTAGAAGAAGAAACTATTACAACTAAATCGAAATAAAAAAAAAAAAGTAGTCTTTGAACCTATTTAGTAATTATTCTATAAAAACATGCTTGAACAGTCTCTCAAGAGAATTCGACATCAAACTTAAATAGTTTGGATGTCTAGAAAGGAGAAAAGCAGGCTTCCTGATCTTCTGAAGCTGTAACTAACAATCTAGAAAACTAGATTACGCTAAAAAAAACAAGACAAGTGATATCAAGAAGAGAAGTACGATTCAGATCATAACGAGATAATACAGTCTACCTCATAATTTGAGATTTTCATAGGAAAAACCTAAACTAAGTTCAAATGTACCAATCGAAAAGGCTAACTGAACTCTGTATGTGGAATCGGGTGGACAACATAGATCCCTGCTCTGGCCTATATGTGATAACTTACCTGAATACTGCTAAGGTACAAACCGCTTTCCATGCAAAACTTACAGAATGGGGTGGATGCACAACTTATCCCTGGACTGACGCCCCAACTACCATCCTTCCGGTCATCCAGAATCTCATTGCAAGCGACATTCGCGTCTGGGTATTCAGGCAAGCATTGCATAGGCCTTCATGCTACGTACAGTACTATGTACTGAGTATTAAAGTAGCAATTGCTTTTGATATGCCTGTGACTTGGGGATTAGAGAAACAGTACTTGCTGATGATATTCTAACACTCAGGAGATTCAATTTTCTCCACACATGAACTCTTGAGCTGACCATTGCCGGGATATGGCACTGGGCCATTTTGGTTTTGTAGTGCTGACCATCAAACGGCCATGAACGAAAAACCCCTTCACAAATTTGAAACAGTCTAATGCTAGATACATTTAGCATATGCCATCATTCTGAGGTGAATTTGTGTTTTACATCATCCTCATGTTATTGCAGTGGTGACGTAGATGGACGCGTTCCGGTTACATCAACCAAGTATTCATTAAACTGGCTCAATCTACCAATTGAGACAGCTTGGCGTCCATGGTATCTTGACCAAGAGGTAATTCAAAAATTATTCAAACATCCCTTTGTACCAAATATCAAGGTTTTAGATGCTTGTGTCATATGATTATACAACATCTCGACGATTGCCGAGCCAAGAAAATCAGTGACGGCTAAATAATGAAGTTGCAAAGCAGACGATTAGTAAAAGTTAACTGCCTTCCTAGGTCATTATATAATTTCGACCATTAAGACCGTTGGATCAGGAAAAAGCTGATAAGACAAGAGGAACTAAGAGAGGCAGATAATTATGTTTTAGAATCTATCTAACTGTACTTGATGCTCGAGACCATATGTTCCAATTCACCCAATATTGTATAACATAAAGAGTAGGAAAGTGTTAGTTCCCCTACTTTCTGTGTTGCTAACATGAAAAATGCAGTTCTAATAGTTGTCTCTAATTAAGGAAAATATGTGGTTCACCTATTTTGCATGGTGCTAATATTCAAATTTTAGTTCTTATGTTTCTCAAAATTGGGAAGATCCGGCAACCTAAATCAGTGGGGGCATAAATTTAACTAATTTAGAGCATGTGCATTATATATATGTGTGTGTGTGTGTGTGTGTGTGTGAAGAAGACACAAAAGATGACAATGTAATTAAAACACATCACAAGATTGTTACCGATGGTATCATAAATTTGGGGAGGAATAGTGAAAAAATAAAAAGAAAGAGACCATGAAAAGCGAAAGAGTTTGCTATGATCACGATTGTAGTTGTGAGAACATATATATACATACAATTATGTATGTATGTATGTATGTATGCATATATTTACACATATATAGTATAGTTTTGTATAAGTTTATTTGTAAGAGAACTGTTCTTTCCAAATCCCCGACCAAAAAAGCGATTAAGCACATTTAGCAACACTGATCGTCATAATAGCGGGTAGAGACCATTTCTGTAGCTAAACATTCTCTCCAAAACAATAAAAGTACTTCTTTTATAGGAACGCTTACATCTTGCTACAATGGAAATTGAAACCAAAATGGTCTAGATACATACAAATTTTGAAATTTATTTTATTGGAAATTCAAACACCGAGTTTAGAAAGAATTGTTCATAACTACCCCGACTATATTGGTTGCTAATGAAGAACACATACGACATAGAGAAAATTGACACCCAACTGTAGAATCTTATCATAATTTGTATTGTTGTTGCTAATTGGATAGTTAATATTGATCAACTTAAATATGCATGTAAAACATTATGAAATAAGAGAAAATTTATAGATAGCAAATTAAACAAATATCGGAGAAGATAGATATAACCCACGTCGTCAACACATCAACTATATATACGAACCAAATTAGAGAATATTGAGTGGTTGGAGACAAAGGTCCCTGCTATCTAAGGCTATTGAATATAGTATACTATAATCATCACCTCTGGCATTCCATCATTCTTTCATATCAGCCTCCTTAACCCACAAGATCTTATATAGTCGGAACCAATAGTTTGTAAGCATTCAATTACAGTTAGCATTAAATATGAAGTAAATGGTAGTATATTATGATTCCCTTACTTGATTTCCCTTGAAGCTCCAAAATGCTAGTGATTATTAGGCTACAAATTTTGCATATAAAGTCCTAAAGTTTGAGCGTTAGTTCTCAAAATCGCGAGGTTTTTCGTTGTAATTTTTGGCAAATTACAAGGAGGGGGGATGGTCAATTCAAGTCAACTGTATGTCCATCTTTCTCTACCTTTTTCTTTTCAACCGTCATTGTCGTCGCTTCTTCCAGAAAAATGACCCTCGATGCCATTGTGAAACATGACCTTGACATCACCACCACTTCCCCACTCTCTCTTCAATCTAGAAACACAAATGTCAGCTGACCACCACCTATTACCATAAATATGAAAATCTTGACAGCGAAAACCCTATATCAAAAGCAGTACCAAAATAAGATGATTCTTGATTTTTTGGTGGTCTTCTGTGGTGATGACGAGATATGCAATAATGTAAGGGTCTACTATGATATGATAGTATCGCAGTGCATCGATGAGTGGTGATGGTAGCGGTGGTGATAGCATATATTTAGATAAGGTGTAAGGTGGTCGTGGAGGGACAATTTAGGTTATAGAGAAACTTACTAGGGTGCATACATAAACAAGTTTAAAAAAAAAAAAGACTTTGCTCGTAGAAGCGGTCAAGATGGAGGGGACAATTGCAAGGTCGTCGTAGCCATTTTTAGCGGTGGTGGTCATGGAGGTGAGAAGTACACGGCCTATGGTGGTGAAGATGACTCAGATCTGAAGAAAAAAGAAGGTTTAAAACATGCTTTTTTTGTCATTTGCCAACAATAAGCAAACCTTAGAATCTTTAGAGCTAATGTATAAAAACTGAGGTTTCAGGTGCAACTTTAAAAATAAAAAATAAAAACATAAAGTTCACAGTGCAATTAAGCTTTTATATGGTGACAAGTGGAGGTCTTCATTAATTGCTAACTATTAACTGTACATATATAAGAAGAAGTAAGATTTGATAACACATAACCCATGGAGGATTACCACATGCCCCATTTCTTGTGCTAGTTAGTTTAACAGGCCAATCATCCACCACAAATTTCTAGGGCATATTAAAGACTGAATCAACTGATGCTACAAGTATGACTCTGATGGCAGGTTGGAGGATACGTTGAGGAGTACAGAGGGATTACACTCGTGACCATTAGAGGGGCTGGGCATATGGTTCCAAGCTACCAGCCTGAACGTGCACTTGCTATGTTCAAATCTTTCCTGCAAGGCACACTTCCGCCTCCCAAATAGGCCACATTCATTGGCAGGCAGAAGTTTCTCATATTTTCTCAATTGACTCCTACCTGTTTCAGTTTTATTTTTCTACAATGATCCATCCAGAAAATTGTGTTAACTTGTTTGAAACGAAGTAGTTATTCTGCTGTTTAGATTATAAAGTCGTAATTCTTGAAATTCCGTGATGATCTACCCAGAAGAATTAAGAAATATACGTTAGCAATCTTATTGTGCTACAATGCCCAGATTAGAACATTCTGCGCATGGAAAGATTGGCATGTTAGCAGATACTTCTTCTCTGTTGCAAGGTGATGAACAACGTTTTGTTCTTGTATTCAAACTTCGATCATGGATTAATAAAGGGTTAAAAATTGTAAAGCACGCATCTATTTAACTTGCAATGAAATCGTGTGGATAGTTTATTTTAACGAAAAAGTATCTCTACTTGTGCCAATTGAAATAGGTAATTGTGAGTATGTTATGTTTTATATAATTTGACAGCTTCTACAAGATAAACAAGTTAGATAATCTTTGCTAAGATATATTTTCATCCAGGTGGTAACTCATGCGCCTGCTCAATTAGTGACAAAAGTGGCTGGGTTAAGACTACACAACGAATATGTATGTGAATACTTACCCTTGCCAATAGGTAATAGTATATTGTAAGTCATCATAACCCAAAAGACTTTTGAGATGGAGTTGAATATGAGAAATAATTCAACCCGAGTCGAATGGAGTTTCTTGGAAGCTATCAAGCAAAAGATGGGGTTTTATCATATTGATAATAGGTTGTGTTACCAAAGTCTGCTATTTTTTCAGTGCTACCCCAACCACAGATAAGAGCAAGATTGTGTAATGTGATAAACAAGCATCTCTTACAAATGGAGCAAAATTTGTTGATAGCTCCAGTGGATGAACACGAAATTAAGGAAGCATTTTTCTTCCTTAAACCAAACAAGACATCAGGGGCCTGATGGATACAATTCTGAGTTCTTTCAACAGAATTCGGAAGTGGTGAGGCACCAAGTGACAGTTGCAATAAAAGAAATGCTGAACAAAAACATAGGTATCAAACTGTTTAACAGCACAAGTTTGACTCTAGTACCTAAGGTTCCTTGCCCTAACAGTATGAAAGTATTCACACCAATTGCCTGCTGCAATATGGTATACAAGGGAGTCTCAAACATCCTATGTGCAAGGATCAAGAAAGTTCTCCCAAAGCTGATAAGTATGAGACAATCTATCTTTGCAGCAAAAAGAAGTATAGCCGACAATATACTATTGATGAAAGACCTTGTGAGAAATTATCATAGAAATGATGGAAACCTAAGATTTGTTCTGAAAATAGATCTACAAAAGGCATATGACTCAGTTGGGTGGGAGTTCTTAAGGACTATTATGGAAGTGATGCACTTTCTTGCCAGGTTTGTGATTTGGATCATGCAGTGTGATAAAACCTGCAAGATTGTCAATTAACCTCAATGGTAATATGGAGGGGTTTTTTTGCTTGTTCAAGAGGATTAAGGCAAGGAGATCCAATCTCACCATACCTATTTTTGTTAATATATAATGGAGGCTTTCATTGGGCTGCTTAATAAATACAAACAAGAACATGCTTTCTCTTTTCACCCAAGAAGCCAAGATCTTAATATCAATCACTTGAGTTTTGCTGATGATTTGTTTTTTATAGCAAAAGCAAATCAAAGTTCACTTATGGTACTTCAACAAGTGTTGGCTGAATGTGAACATCTGTCTCGCTTAGAACCAAATCTCAACAAGAGTGGTATTTACATAGCAGGAGTGGATGAGAACACTAAAGTACAACTAGCGAGATTGTGGGTATTCCTTTGGGCATACTTCCAGTCACTTACTTGGGGGTCCCTCTAGTGTCAACAAAATTGCACTACAAGGACTGCAAGGTACTAGTAGAAAGAGTGACAAAAATATATCAAGCTGGGCCACTAATTACCTCACATATGCTAGAAAGCTTCAACTTCCACTTATGAATTGGTAAGTATGCATCTTTATTGATGCAAGATTAGAGCCTTTGTATGGCAGGGATAAGACACAAGGAGTACTGGGGCAAAGGTGGCTTGGAAAGATATTTGTCTTCCCAAGAAAGAAGGGGGTTTAGGTGTTGAGAGGATGGCAGAGTGGAATAGGGCAGCAATATGAATGTAAGCACTTACGGGATTTGGCCCCTAAAAAAGGCTCCTTATGGGTTAAATGGTGTTACACTTATATCGTAAAACACAAACACTTGTGGACCTTTCAACCCCCTGTGGATCTTTCCTGAACATGGTGTAAAATTGTGAGGATCATAGATCAATTTAGTCCTTTTATTACATGTCAAGTGGGTGATGGCAAGGATACGTGGCTATGTGACACACGGTGGCCCTTGATGGCACAAGGAAACCGTCTGTGGCACTCGACTTGCCACTTACAAGAAGAGTCCGCCAACCAATCCCAACAATTTAGAGCAAGCAGTGCATCAACATTGCATAAAACAGTGCACAAAGAGTAAATCTTAACACAAGGAAAAAACTGTCACAAATATCTTCAATAGCATCATTACAACTTACAAAAGGCTTTGTTTGCATTCACAGTGTGCAATCTAGCAAGACGAGTAAGCTAAAACAAAGCAAGGGACTCTCGGGGATGGGTGTGCATGACTCCCGTATAGTACCATTAGGAGGATTTTCCTAAGTGACAGTAGTAGACGTCACTATGTGCGAGGAGTTATAGTGCCCCTTTTTAGAGAAATACAACTCGGAATGACTTGAAATTTTATAGGGAAACTTAAATATATACAAGGGTGGTCTCCACCAAAATTGAGCAAAAACACACGCCTGAATCTTTAGATCTTCACGGTTGGCTTTTGGCGTGCGCGGGCACTGCAATTGGGTGCGCGGGTGCTGTGCTTGACTGGCGCATGGGCGTGAGACTTGAAGAACTTGCAAGGGTGCATGGGTGCGTGTTGGAAGGGTGCGGGGGCGCTGTGCTGGATGGGAGCGGGGGCGCGGTGCTAGGCGGGTGTAAGGGGCAGCCCGTGACACTATGGCTTGATAGATGGACTACTGAGAGCACACTCGTTAACAGATCTACTCTGGATATTTGGGGAGTAACGGTGGAGTTGTGTTAGTCGTCGGCATGATGGTGGAGGTCGTGGTAGATGTAGGCTGTCGATGGTGGGTCTGGTTGTTGGTGGTGGTAGAGGTGGCGGTGTGACGGTGGTTGTGTGTACGATGTTTATTGTTGATGGTGATTGTGATTTTGTAGGACGGTGGAGATTTTGTGGTGATCAAACCATAAAGAACGATGTCGATGTTGTAGATGACCAAGCTGCCGACACCACCACCGTGCATCGACGTCGTCACTTCAGGAAGATCACGCCGCCGTAGCTGCACTTCTCCATGCCAATGCCATTAGATCTACGCATCGCCCATGTCGCTGTAGCTGCACTTTGCCATGCCACTACCGTTAGATCTGCCCATTGCGCATGCGACCACCATCATCGCTACATCTGCCCATTGCCCATGCCCCCGCTATCGCCATCGCATTTGCTCTTCATCCATATCACCGGCGTCGCATCTGCCCATACCCATGTTGCAGCCATGGCGCCACCACATCTGCCACCGCCGCCCCACAATCTCTGACCGCTGCATCTACCTTCTTTTTTTTTTTCAGATTTGTTGTAATTTTTCCAATAACCACTTAGTTTCCTTTCTATTAATTTGATATCATTTTTCAGGTTTGACTTGTATGTGTTTGGTTGATTTTTGGTGTAATTGATACGTAATTGGGTTTGGTGATGGATGAGATTTGAGTTTGTTAGATTTTGTTTTGAATGGACAAATAAAACTCTACATGGATGTTTGTTCAATGGAAATGTGGAGAGTTCTTTTTTCATTTCTCTTTTTGTTGAATTCTATCAATTATAATCGAACATTAGGAATTATAGAGGGAGGGAGGGAGGGAGGGAGAGAGAGAGAAGGAGTGAAATGGGGACAGAAAAGGTGTTTGCCCGTGTAACCGCTACTAACACTTATCAGCGGTTACACGAGATTTGCTTGTCTTGGGCTCGCGAGAGGCACTTTAGAAAATTTTCATGACCGCTACAAAGATTAAGGGTTAAGCTAGTTAGAGTAAAAAAAAAATTAAATAATCTGAGCCATCCACACGATCATAAGTGAATGGCTAGATGGTGGTAGAGAAATAGTAGCTAATCTGTTGACCACGCAGCAACTTGGGTTAAGTTGGCCTTCCATACTCGATTTGTGGACAGTCGATTTTTTTTTATGTTATTTTTAAGTCCTTCCGCTACATTATGTTGCGGACGATTTTTTGACAAATATACCCTCCAACTTAAAAGAGCCCATCCACTACATTATGTAGCGGACTAGTCTTCTGACTTTTTTTCTTTCTCTATCCTTTCTCTCATAAATGTTACTTGTTTTTCTTTCTCTCTCCTTTCTCTCATTATCTTTTTGTCTCCTTCTAACTTGTGCCTCTTTCTCTCTCTTTTCTCTCACCACTTTTTTTCTCCCTCATCCTCATTTCCCCTCCTTTCTCGCCAATTGCACCCTCCGCGTTGTTACATTTTTTTGGGCCTCCTCAGGTGGCCTTTTAGGCAACTCTACGAGGAAATAAATCTTCTGAGGAATCAACTCTTCTCCATTTGCTAATGGCTTCGCTCGGATACCAAACTGTTTAACCGATTTGAACTTCATTAACACATGACCTGGGTAGTCGTTGATTACATCCTGAGCTTTCACTGGAGTTTTTAACTTGAAGCTTTCGCCATTGATCTCCATCACCTTGGCTTTCTTTCTTCCTCCTCCTCCCATATTATTCCCCATCTTTCTCTATCTCTTTCCCACTGACTATAAAAGATTCCCATGCATGAAAAGGGTATATGGATAATCATTTACACTATTTCAGTGGTTGTGGGAAACCAGCATATAACTTAGAAAATGAAGTGGGAAAACTCAATCTTGTCATGTTTGGATGGAACGAAAGTTGGGGCCGTGTCAAACTTCCTATCACCTGCTTTATACGTGCTCACATACAAGAAACTTAGTGGCTAGCTATTGTTGTATCTGATGTTTCCTTTTTTAAGTTCAAACATGGTGGGACTAACCTAAATGTGTATCCTTGGTAAATCTTGGCAATGGAGATGTGGATGAATTCAGTTACATCAGAGAGATAGAGAGAAGAAAGGAGGGGAGAAGAGGATGAAAGAGAAAAAAAATGGTGAGAGAAAAGCAAGAGAAAGAGACACAAGTCAAAACATTAACGAGAGAAGAGAGAGAGAGAGAGAGAGAGAAAGAAAGAGAAAAAAGGTCACATGACTAGTCCGCTACATAATATAGCGGATGAGCTCTTTTAAGCTGTGTGTGTATGTATGTACACACACGCGTGGACAGCTGAATGATTGGTGGAGAAATACTTATTTCTCCACTGGTACATGTGAATTGGCCCTCATGTACATACACACACACAATAGAAAAGTAACTATTTCTCTATTGATAGATATGGATCGGCTCCTGTGTGCGCGCGCGCGAGCGCCCGCTTGTGTGTACGCGGGGGCCGATCCACGTCTACCAACAGAGAATAATTGTTTCTCCAATTGTAACATGGCTGTCAACTGATGGTTGTGGATGGCTCAAGTTTGTTAGGGGCCCACAAACCGACAGATGGCTCAAAACCAACTGGATTCGAAGGAAAATAGGATGACAAGGCTAACTGCTACTTGTAGTCACGGTCTCTTTTGATCTGTGTGAAGTAAGTCAAGATGTTGTGTTCGTGTATTAGCGGGGAGACATGATCAGGCGTTCGGTATGGTGCATCAAGCGGCCCAGGCAAGCTACTAGCATGGTGTTTTTTGTTCCGGCCTAGTGCTTCTGTTTTGGTTATATCCCGATCCAAAGCCTTTTTCGGGTGAGTCGGTACGACTTGAATGTGTCGCAGCATGCTTATAAGACGCAGTTGTCATTTTACTTGTCTTTATGGTAAAAACTGGGTCAGTATCAGATCTTCTTATGTACAGATTTCTTAACCTTCTTAAAAACAAAAAACGTCCTTGTATGGAAAGATTCTGTACAAAAAGATGTCACCTTGTTCAAGAAACCCTCAAATTTTTTACTTCCCACTTGTTCAAAGTAAAGCAACATAAACCTTAATATAATCAATCCCCTCATCAAACCCACCCTCTTCATTCCAACACTCTCACGCTACGCCCCACCTTCTTCATTCCAACACTCTCACGCCACGCTGCTACTGTCTTTCACCATCCCAATAAATCCAAGACCTGAGCTAACTAAGCAAACCCATCAGTAAAAATGGCCGCCCAATCCCAACCCCACCCTCTCCGCTCCCTCACACACACCCTTAAACCCTCACCAGCCTCGCTAAAGCTGCTCAGAAAACCGAGCACCCTCATAGTCGCCGCCAAATCAAACCCCCATCCAAATCTAGGCGGCCGGAAGCTGCGGGTTGCTGTCATCGGCGGGGGCCCGGCCGGATCTTCTGCCGCCGAATCCCTCGCGAGGGGCGGCGTGGAGACCTTCCTCTTCGAGCGCAGCCCCGCCGCCGCCAAGCCCTGCGGCGGCGCCATCCCACTCTGCATGCTCGACGAGTTCGACATCCCTTCGCACCTCGTCGACCGCAAAGTTACCCACATGAAGATCATCTCTCCGTCTAACCTCACCGTCGATTTCGGTAAGACCCTCAAGCCCCACGAGTTCATCTCCATGCTCCGTCGCGAAGTGCTCGATTCCTACCTCCGCTCCCGGGCCGAGTCAAACGGCGCCGTCTCCATCAAGGCCCTCGTCACCAGTCTCGAGGTCCCTTCCTCCCCCCACGCGCCTTACCTCGTGCACTACACTGTCGACAACTCCACACAGAAACCCCTGGCCGTCGATTGCGTTGTCGGCGCAGATGGCGCGAACAGTAAAGTCGCCAAGTCCATCCACGCGGGTAATTACGCCTGTGCCATTGCCTTCCAAGAGAGAATCAGATTGCCGGACCACAAAATGGAGTATTACAACAATCTCGCCGAGATGTATGTCGGCAACGACGTTTCACCTGATTTCTACGCCTGGGTCTTCCCCAAATGCGACCACGTGGCGGTCGGAACCGGGACCCTTCGCTCGAAACACGATATCAAGCTGCTCCAGTCAGGCATCAGAGCGCGAGTCCTGCCCAAGATAGAAGGTGGAAAAGTCATCAAGGTTGAGGCTCACCCAATACCTGAACACCCACGCCCGATCAGGGTCCGGGGCCGGGTGGCGCTGGTCGGGGACGCGGCGGGGTACGTTACAAAATGCTCCGGTGAAGGGATTTACTTCGCGGCCAAGAGCGGTCGGATGTGCGGGGAGGCGATCGTTAGGGCGTCGGAGGGGGAGAGAGGATGATTAGCGAGGAGGATCTGAAGAGGGAGTATCTGAAGGAGTGGGATGCCAAGTACATCAACACTTTCAGGTTCTTGGATCTGTTGCAGAAGGTGTTCTACGGTAGCAATGCTGCGAGGGAGGCACTGGTGGAACTGTGTGGGGATGAATATGTGCAGAGGATGACCTTCGAGAGCTACTTGTACAAGAAATTGGCAACTGGGAATCCATGGGAGGATTTGAAGATGCTTTCCAGTACAATTGGGAGCTTGGTCAGGAGCAATCTTGTAGGCAGAGAGATGGAGGTCTTCAATCAAAGTGTTCTTGCTAAGGTGCGCTAACTCGGGGTCGATCTAACGGCTTGCCACTTGTTATAGTGAAATTGCTTCGTCGTGAACCCAGAATTTAGAAGGGGGAAAGAAGAGAAGGAAAAGAGCACACTTCTATTAGGCCAAGGCTATGTAATTAGTGTGTAGGAGTATATCTTAGTAAGAATACTTCATTATCTATTGCAAGTCTTTTTAAAGTAAGTAACTTGAGCTCATGTTCGGGTTGCAAGAATATTCTTTCAAATTCCATATATAGTAATAATTAATTATCGTTAAATATTTTAAGCGATTTTTCTTGAAACACTTTTAATAATAACAATTAGCAGTACATTTTTAGTATCACTAAATGAAAGTCATTACAAATATTTAAATAAGATTGATTGTCGCTATCTATGGAGTAGAAGGAAGATTCCTTCAACCGGAGTAACAACCAATTTTTTTACAAACCGTGTCACCCTTAATAGTTAAGCATTCTAAACATTAGTATATAACTGCCTCATAATATAACATATTGTTGTCATCATTTTCTCTCTACAATGCTGTTGGTCGCTTAAATATGCTTATGCCTAAATGCCCCAACTTATCGTTATATAATTAATAGAGTAAAATGCACCAATGACCATTAAACTATGACTTATTTTTCACTTAAGTCACTCAACTTTATTTGTGCTATTTTAGCCACTAGACTCGCAAATCTGTCCAATTTGACCACTCCGTCAACCGGTGTTAATTTTTCTCTTTTAAAGGGTCACGCGATGGCAACATGTCCCTTCAAACTGAGGGTAATTTCGTCTCTCTAGCAAAACCAAACGCGACTCTTCCTCTCCCCACAACTGTTCACTGTCTTTGAAACCAGGCTCAACTCTTCCCATCTTCATCTCTGTTGAAACAAACTGGAAACTTACATAATAACGCATACATTGTTCAAGGTTAGATTTAATCGAGGAGTTTGGAACCAGTCGAGACTCTCCTTGGTACTCTGTGGGCATTGTGTGAAGACGATCGAGATGTCGTGGGTCCTTAGAGATGATGGAATTTATGTCGACCCACGTGATTTGTATGGTATGTAGATTTAATATTGTTGATTTCATTTCGATTGTTGTGTTCTACGCACAGATACGCACAATGCAGATAAAATTATGGGTACACTTATAATATTCATTTGATTTGGTTAAAAATTGCATGCATATCGATCTGTATTATATTGTTATATATGCATGTAATTATTTAATTTGGGACATTTTTAATTAGTTACAGAGATAAAAGGGCACGGACTTAGGATTATGGGTTAATTACACCTATGTCCCTAAGGTTAGGGGGTAATTACAGTCAAGAACACTAAGTTTCAAAATGTAACATACCGTGACCAAAACCTTTTCAAATGTATCACTTGTATCCATCCGTTAGGGTTCCGTTAAAAAAATATACTTTTTGACTGATGTCATCATTATATATTTTTAAAATGACAATAATACCCTTACACTTTATATACCGAATAATTTTAAAGTCTTTCTTTTTCTTTTTCTTTTTAAGAAAATTAAGAATAGCCCCACATTATTCTCCTGATTTCAAAAATTAGGGTTTATTAGAGCCCTAATTTTGAAATTAGGGTTAAGTGAATTTCAAATCACCGCCGGCAGTCCTTCCCTCCTCTGCGCCCCGTCGCCGACAGCCTCTCCCCGCACCACCCTACCACGCCAGCAAGCCCGTCTCAGCGATTACTCGTCTCCTTTCGATTCCATGCAGAGACGACGATCGAAGGTTTCTAGTCCTACCACACTCTTCGATTTGCACATCGAGTTCAAATAGGTAAACGGGAAATTGGGGCGAGAAATGAAGGGTGAAGATTAATAGGCAAGTGGTGAAGTGATTCGAATTCAAAAAAAAAAATCGACAGATTCACCGAATAGCTCATGCGTATTGCAAATATGGAAACTTTGTAGCAAATCGGAGATTCGGACGGTGCGTGCAGCAGGACGGCACGGCGGCACTCGTCTCCGACGTGTCAGCCAGCATGCTCCGGCAAACCCTCTATTCCACCACAATTAAGGAAGGGCCTTTACAACATCCTGAAGAAGAGATGGACGGATTTGGGCACGGGCAATATGCCGTTGACGAGGCCAGTGAAGTGATATGTTGGGCGGGTGACGGGGAGTGCCGGCGAAGGGGTGCAGCGGTTATTGGGTTGGGTGGTGGGGGGACGGGGAAGGGGAAGACTAAACAGTAAAGTCTTTCTTTCTTTCTTTCTTTTAGATAAAGTAATGGCATTAGAAAAAAAATAAGGTTCCAACTTAGGGGCAATAAAGTCTTTTCATTAAAACCGTTAGGATTTTTACAATTTCGTTTGGTCAATGGACACAAGTGTAATTTGTCAAAACTATTGTCCTTGCCTATAATTACTCCCTAACCTCAGGGACATAGATGTAATTAGCCCTAGGATTTTTTTTGGTGATTTCTCTGTATGAACCAGGAAATAAAGTTGAATACTTGACCTCTGAGTTGCATACCGGGGGTGAGTTTTTTTATAGTCCACAGAGGGTTTATGTTGAGGGTTTCAAGACTTATGTTGATAACTGTGATTGTGACAAGTATTCAATGCATGAATTAGATGAGATGCTAAAGAATTAGGCTATACTGATGAGGTCAGGTTTTACTACAACAAAATTCCTGGCATGAGTCTTGACAGTGGGTTGAGGGTTCTAGGAGGGGATGATGATATTAAGGAACTCTTAAAAGTGTTACATGATCATAAATGTAATTAAGGTCTATGTTGATCATAGAAGTACATCAGTAGAGGAATTTTTCATGCCACCATCTTCAGTTGTCATTGAAGAGATGGAGTTAGGTGATGATCATCCTCAGGCAACCCAAGATATAGATGAAACTCAAGAGGAAAAAAGTTTTAAGGGTGGTAATTCTCTACTGATAAGTTTTTATGATGAAGTAACGCCTCATTTTAAGGATACTCAGTTCACACAGTTACTGCTTCCTAGTAATGACATACTAAACCCTAGTGAGCATGAAGATGTGACTGAGTTGCCTAGTAGAAATGCCCAAACCAGTGAGCAAGAGCATGTTGGTACAGAGCATCAACAACAAAGTGATGAGATAGTTGAATCATCTGAGTCAGAAGATGAAGGTAAGGGTGCAGACCAAAATTCCTTGCATGACAGTGAGTATGAGGCTGAGGAAGATGTACACATTTACAATGCATAAGTTGATGCTGAAGAAGGCAGATATAAGGAAATTATATCACAAACTGAGGATCAAGAGGGTGGTAATTCAGAAGGCTATCATTCTGATGAGTTAAGGAGTTTGCCTAGTGAATCTGAGGATGAAGAAGGCAATAAAAGCTACCATCAGTTTAATCCTGACAGAAACATGAACAAACTCAGATTTAGTGTAGGCATGTTATTTGCTAACTCACAAGTGCTAAAGGAAGCTATTAGGGAGCATTCAATCATTACAAGGAGGAGAATTAAGCTTTATACTAATGAGACAAACAGAGTGAGCGCAAATTGTTTGATTGTGACAACATATCAAAAAATACATACTTGCCCAAACATATACTACAATGATCATATCAAATCTGGTTGGCAGTCTAAAAAGTATTTAGACAAGTTCAGGTCAAATCCAACTTGGCCAGTTAAATCCATTAGGGATACTGTAAGGGTGGAGTTAGAATCTGGTGTTTCAAGGACTAAGATATACAAGGCAAAGAGAAAGGCAATTGATTTGGTTGATGGAAGTTACAGGGATCAGTTTAAGGGGTTGTGGGACTACTATCATGAGATCAACAGGCCTAATACCACTACAAGAAAAGACGTCTTTTGCGACGGAGTTTTAGCGACGGCATAGATTTCGTCGCTAAAATGAGTTTTACCGACGGAAACCTCCGTCAGTAAAACTCCGTCGTAAAATATTATTTAAGCGACGAATTTATTCCGTCGCAAAAAACTCCGTCGGTGAAAAGGCGTTTTACCGACGGAAACCTCCGTCGGTAACACTCCGCCGTGAAATATTATTTAAGCGACGGATTTATTCCGTCGCAAAAAACTCCGTCGGTACAAATAGGTCTTCACCGACGTACGTTTAGCGACGGAATAAATCCATCGCTAAAAGTCTATTTAATTCACAGATCTGGTTTGAACTGTCACTGCTTCTCTCTTCGAAAATCCCAAAACCCAACTTCCCTCTACCCCGGCGGCGACCTCCCTCGACACCGGCGGTGACTTCCCTCGACCCCGGCGGTGACCTCCCTCGACAACGGCGACCACCTGCAACTCCGGCGACCACGGGCCCTCACCTCCGACAAATCTGTGAAGAGGAGAGAGACTGAGAGAGAGAGAGAGCAGCGTCGACCACCGGGACTACCGGAGACGACGGTTTCTCTCCTCCGGCAGTATTTCTCGTGAGGTAAAGTTCTTGTCTTCCTCTCTATTTGCTCTACGCTATACCTTCTGTCTTCCTCTTATACATGTAAATTGCTGTGAAAAGTTAAAGACATTGGAGATTGAGTGGGCTGGATTTGCTCTCCGCGCTTTCAATATTGAAACGGCGAGAGCAATGGATGTTGCTTCTGATCCGAAAATAGGCCTTATGCGACAACTTTGGTGGCAGGAAGCCATAGACAAGATCGGGTTAAGTGGCGTTGGATCTAGATGGGATGGGACGGGACGGAACTGGGCAAGGAACATTAAAATTAAGATGACGCAAAACCCAAAACCCACCCTAAACCCTAAACCCTAATTGAATCGAACCCTCAATTAAACTAATTGAACCCCTAATTAAACCCTAAATTGATTGCCCCAATCTAACCGAACCCTAATTGAACCCTAAATTGAATGTCCTAATCCAACCGAACCCTAAATTTAACTAATTGAACCCTAAATTGAATGCCTCAAATCAACCGAACCCTAAATTGAATCAATAGAGCCCCCTAATTGAACCCTAAATTGAAGTAATTGAATCCTAAATTGAATGCCCTAATTGAATCGAACCCTAAATTAAACTAATTGAACCCCTAATTAAACCCTAAATTGATTGCCCCAATCTAACCGAACCCTAATTGAACCCTAAATTGAATGCCTCAAATCAACCGAACCCTAAATTGAATCAATAGAACCCCCTAATTGAACCCTAAATTGAAGTAATTGAACCCTAAATTGAATGCCATAATTGAATCGAACCCTAAATTAAACTAATTGAACCCCTAATTAAACCCTAAATTGATTGCCCCAATCTAACCGAACCCTAATTGAACCCTAAATTGAATGCCTCAAATCAACCGAACCCTAAATTGAATCAATAGAACCCCCTAATTGAACCCTAAATTGAAGTAATTGAACCCTAAATTGAATGCCCTAATTGAATCAAACCCTAAATTAAACTAATTGAACCCCTAATTAAACCCTAAATTGATTGCCCCAATCTAACCGAACCCTAATTGAACCCTAAATTGAATGCCCTAATCCAACCGAACCCTAAATTGAACTAATTGAACCCTAAATTGAATGCCTCAAATCAACCGAACCCTGAATTGAATCAATAGAACCCCCTAATTGAACCCTAAATTGAAGTAATTGAACCCTAAATTGTGTAACGACCCGGTCCACGGCCCCACCACAGGGTATTGCCTCCCTCAGAAGGGCTAGCCAAGTAGGTACTTATGAGTTCCTTGGCAAGGTCTTATAAGGGTCATTTCATACTATTCCACATCCGATGTAGGATATTACAATCTCCCCTCCTTATACCGACTCAATCACAGATAGCCCAGAATCTTCATCTCTAGCCAATGTGGGATATACCGGGCTCACCCTTCGTTGTCCCAACCATCCTCTTGATGTGGGATATACCCGGGCTTGCCTTCGTTTCCCCAACCATCGACAACCCGACTGGATAGTCCAGCCCGAGCTTTCGAGAGTCGGCTCTGACTCTCGAAAACTCGGGCTGGGCTATCCAGTCGGGTTGCCGATGGTTGGGGAAATGAAGGCAAGCCCGGGTATATCCCACATCAAGAGGATGGTTGGGGCAACGAAGGGTGAGTCCGGTATATCCCACATTGGCTAGAGAGGAAGATTCTGGGCTATGTGTGATTGAGCCTTAGCGAGGACACTAAGGTATAAGGAGGGGAGATTGTAATATCCCACATTGGATGTGGAATAGTATGAAATGACCCTTATAAGACCTTGCCAAGGAACTCATAAGTACCTACTTGGCTAGCCCTTTTGAGGGAGGCAATGCCCTGTGGTGGGGCCGTGGACCCGGTCGTTACAATTGAATGCCCTAATTGAATCGAATCCTAAATTAAACTAATTGAACCCCTAATTAAACCCTAAATTGATTGCCCCAATCTAACCGAACCCTAATTGAACCCCAAATTGAATGCCCTAATCCAACCGAACCCTAAATTGAACTAATTGAACCTTAAATTTAATGCCTCAAATCAACTGAACCCTAAATTGAATCAATAGAACCCCCTAATTGAACCCTAAATTGAATGCCCTAATCGAACCGAACCCTAAATAAAACTAATTGAACCCTAAATTGAATGCCCTAATACAATCGAACCCTAAATTGAAATAATTCAAGCGCATCGGATATGTGAATTTTGAACATTTTTTTCCCATTTGAACATTGATCATTTGTTTGATAATTTTAGGTTGTTAATTGTGCGTTTTAGAATTGTGATTATTGTTTGATGATTTTAGGTTATTAGCTGTGCATTTGAAGTAATTGCGATTATTAATTGATGATTTTAGATTGTTAATTGTGCATTGAGCATTTGAGATATTGAGATTATTGACGGAGGATGGGACCCAATTGGATTGAATGTGTGATTTTTGTTAATTTTTATTGCATTGAGCATTTGAGAATTAAGAATTGAGATTGTTGACGGAGGATGGGACCCAATTGGATTGAGATACCTGTTAGTTAGCGCAGACACGGATACCACGTCTGATCGACGGTGTCCGACATTTAAAAAACAAATTAACGTATGCCGATGTGTCTGGAGGTGCGTGTCGGTGGGCGTCGGACACGTGTCCGGAGGCATCGAACACGTGTCGGTATGTGTCGGACACGTGTCCGGAGGTGTCAGACACGTATCGGACACCATATCGACACCCTATATGAGGTGTCGGAATTGAGGTTGTTGATGGAGGATGAGACCCAATTGGATTGAGATACATGTTAGTTAGCGCAGACACGGACACCACGTTTGATCGACGGTGTCCAGCATTTAAAAAACAAATTAACGTATGCCGATGTGTCTGGAGGTGCGTGTCGGTGGGCGTTGGACACGTGTCCAGAGGCGTCGGACATGCGTCGGTATGTGTCGGACACGTGTTCGGAGGTGTCAGACACGTATCGGACACCATATCGACACCCTATATGAGGTGTCGGAATTGAGGTTGTTGAATGTGCATTAAATTTAGGTTAGTTAGGTTAATGCGACATTTTTAGCATGCACCCCCTGGAATCTAATCGTGGCTCCAGCGCTGGCTATAATTAGCCCTAATTAGTCCTGATTAACAATATTTTAGTAAATCAATTAACCCTAATTAGCTCTAACGAGCCTAATTAGTTTTAATTAACCCTAAGAACCTGATGAAATTCAAATTAGCTGTAATTATCCCAAATGAACCCGATTATGCGCATATTGATTGTAGTTAGCCTAATTAGTCATAATTTGCACTAACATAACCCAATTACGCCTAATTAGCGCTAGTTAGGACTAATCAACACTACTCGGCACCATCAAAACCCTAATTAGGACTAAATAACCCTAATTAGTCCTAATCAACCCTAATTAGCTATAATTATCCGAAACTAGCCCTCATTAACATTAATTAGCCCTAACATAACCCAATTAAGCCTAATTAGCCCTAATTAGGACTAATCAGCACTACTCGGCACAATTAAACCCTAATTAGAACTACATAACTCTAATTAGTCCTAATCAACCCTAGTCAGCTATAATTATCCGAAACTATCCCTCATTAACATTAATTAGCCCTAACATAACCCAATTAAGCCCTAATTAGGACTAATCATCACTACTCGGCACAATTAAACCCTAATTAGGACTAAATAACCCTAATTAGTCCTAATCAACCCTAATCAGTTATAATTAATAATCGTAATTAACCTTAATAACCCAGTTAGCCCTAATTAGCCCTTGTACATCCCATAATTACTCCATGTTGCCCAGAGATGGTTCAATTACTCGTTGTTTACAAACCCTGCCTTCTTTATATTAATTGTTGTTTTGAGAAGTCCATTGGCAACGAGATGGTTCAACTCAGCTGACACACCCAACTGATGGAGAGGCGTGGAAGGAGTTTGACCGCAGGCATCCAGTCTTTGCTCAGGAAGTTCGGAATGTTAGACTTGGTCTGGCAACCGATGGGTTCAACCCTTTCGGTCAGTCTACCACGCCTTACTCCTGTTGGCCTGTTATTATTATCCCTTACAACCTTCCACCAGGCATGTGCATGAAAAAGTCGTATATGTTCTTGTCGTTGCTTATTCCGGGGCCGAAGAGTCTCGGTAAGGACATAGATGTGTATTTAAGGCCGTTGATTGATGAGTTAAAACAATTATGGAATCATGGAGTCGAAACATATGATGCATCCCTTAAACAAAATTTTCAGATGAGGGCTGCTTTGATGTGGACTATACATGATTTCCCCGCATTGGGAATGACGTGTGGCTGGAGCAGACATGGGAAGCTAGCATGCCCTGCTTGTATGGGCGTGAACCCCGATCATACGTTAAAGTACGGCAGAAAGGCCTCGTGGTTCGGATTTCACCGTAAGCTTTTGCCACCGGGCCATCAGTTTCGTAGGCAGAAGGATAAATTTGACGGGACAATCGAGCGTGAGGTTGTCACACTGGACTACCCATCTGGTGAAGAAGTACTCTCACACCTTGAGGCACTTAATACTGACATACCACACGGTAAGGGTGTGCCGGATCGGAAAATTGCAGGGTTCGGGAAAGAGCACAACTGGAGAAAATTTTGTATCTTCTGGGAGTTAGCCTACTGGAGGACGCTCGTTATCCGAAACAACATGGATGTGATGCATATTGAGAAGAACGTTTTTGATAATGTGTTCAACACAGTGATGAATGTCAAGGGCAAATCGAAAGATCACCTTAAAGCGAGAAGGGATCTACAACAGTTGGGTGTACGCCTTGAATTGCATCCTCGGACAGTCAGTGGGAGGACCATACTTCCGAAAGCACCTTACTGTCTAGACAAGAAACAAGTGGAGAAGGTCTGTCAGTGGGTTAAGAATTTGAAGCTTCCGGATGGGTTTGCGTCCAACATATCTCGTTGTTGCAATGTATCGGAATGCAAGTTCCAAGGGATGAAGAGTCACGACTGCCACGTATTCATGGAGAGATTCATTCCTATTGCCTTCCGGGGACTGTTGCCACGGGTTGTTTGCGAGACTTTGACTGAATTATCTCATTTCTTTCGAGATATATGCTCTTCTACGATCCGGGTGAGTAACATGGAAGTGCTTGAGAAGAACATTGTGGTGACGATTTGCAAGCTGGAGAAAATCTTCCCACTTTCGTTATTTGATTCAATGGAGCATCTGCCTATTCACTTGGCATATGAAGCTAAGATGGGTGGACCCGTGCAATATCGGTGGATGTATCCCTTCGAGAGGTAATCCTTAAATTGTTATAGTTGTTCGTTTACACTTAATACGACATCTGTTATCATTGATATTCCACCTAACTCGATTCGCTAAACTTCTAGGTTCATGTTCCATTTAAAGAAAAAAGTCCGTAATAAGGCTCGGGTTGAAGGCTCAATTGCGGAGGCTTACGTAACGGAAGAACTTGTAAACTTTTGTAGTCAATATTTCGGGCCTAATGTTGGTACGAGGTTAAATCAACTAGGCCGAAATGATCCCGGAGCAAGCACAAATTTGGAAGGGCAATTGTCAATATTCAAGCAGTCAAGTAGTCCGTTCGGCCGAACGTATACTCGATGGCTAACAGATGAAGAGTACAGTGCTGCAACAATATATGCCCTTCTAAATTGCGATGAAGTTTCGGCATTCGTTGAGTAAGTTAAAGTCTTAATTCACTTACATTGCTGTACATAATTGAAAGTGTGTTAAGTGAGTTAAATGCATATTGGTTTGCAGTGAGTTCGATGCGGAATCTTTAATCACTGATCCTGCTGGACTTGAATCTCATCGGAAATCACAATTTGTACAGTGGTTCAAAATCCGTGTAAGATTATTTAACGAAATTATATTATGTGTTATATACAGTTCTGTGGCCAATTAGTATACTGATTTATCCTTAATTTTTACCGTCATCTACAATAGGTTCAGTCAATGGATAGACCAGTGGCCTCATGCTTGAAATTACTAGCCGAAGGCCCTAACAAACAAACATCCTGTTACGGAGGCTATATCATCAACGGGTTTAGGTTTAACGTAAAAGATGATGACCGAACAAAACAAACCCAAAACAGTGGAGTCTTGGTCAACGGCGACTGTTATGCCGAGAATTGCATGGATTTTTACGGAGAGCTAGATGAGATTGTTGAGCTAACATATCTGGGTTCCCAAAACCGCCTGGTAATGTTCAAGTGTACGTGGTTCGATGTCACATGCAGTAGAGGAATCCGTGTTAGCTCTCAAGGGATTGTAGATGTCAATGTCAAGTCAAGACTTGCATCAGACGAGCCCTTTGTGTTTGCTAGTCAAGCTGTACAAGTCTTTTACGCGGAGGACGTCGCCAATCCCAAATCTCATTGGTATACAACTATCAAGTCCAAGAAATTGCCCGTGACATATGACAGTGAGCTAGACTCCTTTCAAGCCGACCAACCACGTGTCTTGTTTCCTGTTGAGGTCAACAACGAGGAGGACGATCTTCCTCTTCCAACAACACTTCTTGTGGGAGAAGAAGTCGTAGATGATGACGCGGAAGATGTTGAAAGTGTTGGAGATGATGTGACCGAGTCTACTGATGAAGAGGATGAATTAGAAGATGAAGAGGACGACGAGTCCCACGAAGAAGAGGGCGACGAGGAAAGTGATGAAGATGATTCGCAAACTGAAAATGATTGACTTGTAATGTTGTAACATCACGGGAAAAATGTAGTAACATTTTAGAACTTGGTGTTTATTGATGTGTTTTTGCACATCCGTTCTATATATATATATATATATATATATATATATATATATATATATATATATATATATATATATATATATATATATATATATATATATATATATATATATATATATATATATATAGTGCCGATGATGATTTATGCCTAAATTATTGTTTTTCACGTGTTAATGTCTTTGTATATAATCTATATGAAGTCAGATATGGATAGGATACGGGCTATTCGTGGCCGGGCTGGACGCCGAGCTGCTTCCTCCCCGGTTAGTCCCACCTCGTCATTGCCTACTGATGACGAGGCACAGAGTGATCGCGGACAGCCATCGGGGGCCCAGCCCCAGCCGTCGCCGTCGCCCCAGCCCCAGCCATCGCCGTCGCCCCAGCCCCAGCTCGAGCCGTCGCCCCAGCCCGACGCAGATTCATCCCACACGCGCGTGCATTCTCCATCTTCCGTGGGTTCTACCTCAGGTATAGTTGATAACGGTGTTTCGTACATTTTCGCTAGCCTTATATTTGAACTGTATTAATGTCTGTGTTTTGTAGGATCTCGACGAGGCCGTGGTCCGACACGCGGGGTACGCATCGACCCCCAGCGTAAACAGAGAGTTACGCTCACGCAGGAGGGCCTGTAAGTACTAAAAATATCACCTCATGCCTTATTACAAAATTTTGGGGTGTTAATTTATATTTGAACTGTATTAATTAATTTAATTACTTCTTTGGCAGGATCCTGGAGAATATGGCGAGGACGAAGATCGGCGTTCTTGTGAAGGGCCGATTCTTCGAGCCACGCCTGTACTGGAAGGACTGGGATGCCGCTGCGAGGGAGGCCCTATGGGAGGAGTGGCTGGTACGGTGAAGTATTTTTTTCAGCGTTAGTAAATGTTAAATTACAGTTTGTTTTATGTTGTTAATTTGTGTTATTGAATGCCTTACAGGAGGGGTTCACGTTTGACACGCCTCAGCAGCAGGTACTGGGGCAGCAGGCTTTCTTTGCCTACATCGGCAAGAATTACCGCCGATGGCTCCACGATGCACGGGACCGGGCGAAGAAGGCGCTGCCCGCGGGTGCCCCGATGACGGACATGGCGAGATATCCCCCACATTGGATATCTCACCGTGTATGGGGGGAGATGATAGATCGGTGGGCTGCGGATCCAGGTTGGGACGCCAAGAGTAAGAGCGGGGCTGAGAACAGACAGAACAGAGATCCGACGCACACGGGGGGGTCGGTGCCACACGACATCGTCCGACACATGAACGCGGTCGAGCACCCGGATCTGGAGGAGGATGAGGTCATAGCTCTGACCTATAATCAGACGCACGTGCGGAAGAAGGACAAGGACGAGACGCACCGGGCGGGCGACTATATTTCAGATATTGCCCGGCGGATCGATGTGAGTCAATTTATTTAAGTTAATGTTTTTTCTTTCTATCCTCAATGTCTGTTTCGTTAATTAATGCCCTAACATATCGTTAAACCACTATTTTTGCAGGCCTCGTATGAACAGCTAAGGGGGTCCGAGCAGCAGTCCGGACAGCCATCAGCGTCCACTAGTACGGCTGCGAGTACTGGGGGGTTGAAGCGATGGCTGGATACGCCGGAGGTCGTGAATCGGCCGAAAGGCCGCATACGCGGCCTGCCTAGCACGACTGCTCGTGCCGTGATAGGAGCGTCCTCACCCCTGCTGCCCCTCCACAGACACCGGCTCCTCGGCCTCAGTTGGACGACGAGGAGATCCAGCGCATTGCTACAGTGGTGTGCCGGATGATCAGGGAGCAGGGCACTGTTGGACAGGCCGCCCCGGCCCCGGATCAGCAGGATCCAGATCCGGGACTCGGGAACCCCTGATGAGCCCCTTCCCGTGCCCGTTCCTAGCTTCCCCCCCCCCCGTGCCCGGCTTGTACTCTTCTCCCCTCTCCTAACCGGCTATATCCGGTTCCCGGCTTGTACATATATGAATTTTTTTTATTATAAATATTTTTTATAATTGATTATATATATTTCTTTCTGTATTGATTATTGCGCGTTGTTGTTGAGATTTGAAAATTGTATTACAGGTCTGGGTAATTGAAAAATAAAAAAAAATTTCAAAAAAAAAATTGACTTTTGGCGACGGATTAATTCCGTCGCTAAAGTATTCCTACAATCAGTTATTTAGCGACGGAATATTCCGTCGCTAAATAAGTTTTTTAGCGACGGAATATTCCGTCTCGAAAATATAAATCCGTCGCTAAAAAAATATAATTCGCGACGGAATATCCGTCGCTAATTAAAAATAAATCCGTCGGTAAAAATGACATATTTAGCGACGGATTTAAAAATTCCGTCGCTAAACTATTAGTGACGGGCTTTTATACGAGGGATATTTAGCGACGGATTTTGGGCTTTTAGCGACGGATTTTCCCGTCGCTAAAACCCTATTTTCTTGTAGTGTACAGGCTCTACTGCAATCGTCAAATTATGTGAGCCCATTTTTGGTGAAGAGTTTCCTAGATTTCATAGATTATACATGTGCTTGTGGGCTTTAGAGGCTAGTTTCAAAGCATGTTGTAGGAAGGTGGTTCGGCTTGATGGGTGTTTCTTAAAAGGCCCTTTCCCAGGAAAGTTGTTGACAGCAGTGGGAATTGATCTTAACAATGGAATGTAACCCTTTGCATGGGTAGTGGTTGAAGCTGAAAATCAACTATCCTGGAAATAGTTTACCAAATTAGTGGTTGAAGACTTAGACATTGAAGACCAAAGTGATTGGACTTTCATTTTAGACCAACAAAAGGTAATATCTTATTTGATTTTTTCAATTGTAAATTTTCATAGACTAAATGCAATTGAGGAATTTTCATAGAGTAATGCACTTTTACTAACTACTCCTTACTTTACCAGGGTTTGTTGTCTGCACTTGAGGAAGTAGTGCCAGATTGTGAGCAAAGGTATTGTGTCATGCATCTGTACAAGAACTTTAGTAAGCTATTTTCTACTTTAAATATGAAAAAAGCCATGTGGAATGCTGCAAAAGCCTCTAATGTCACATATTTTAGGAGAGCAATGGACACATCAAAGACAGATTGTGTAGGGGCATTTGAGTACCTTCATAAGATACCTGCTAGTCATTGGTGTGGGTCCCATTTTTTACTCAAGTCTAGATGTGACTTATTGTTGAATAACTACTGTGAGGTATTTAATAGTTTCGTCCTTAGCAGTAGGGATAAACCAATAATTCCATGCCTTGAGGCAATAAGGGGTCTTATGATGGGAAGGATTGTGAAGAAAAGGAAGGCCATGCAGAAATGGGATGGCCTTTTGTGTCCAAAGATACAACAGAAACTGAAAACCATGAAATCAAAGTCCTGCCATTACAATTGTGAGTGGAATAGTGGTACTCAGTACCATGTAAGGGCTGCAAGTAGGGAAGAGTATGTTGTAGACCTGAAGGAGAGGACTTGCAGTTGTAGGAAATGGGACTTATGTGGGACCCCATGTGCCCATGTTGTTTTTGCTATATATAATGACATGGCAAATGGAGGGAGTGGGGGTGAACCTGAACTTTGGGTTGATGAATGTTTTAGGATTGAGACCTTTAAGAAGGTATATAATCATCTACTAAATCATGTTAATGGTCCCAACTTGTGGGAAGAAACAAATAAATTTTCAATTCTTCCACCACTTTATCATAAACAACCTGGTAGGCCTAAGAAGATGAGGAGGAAAGATAAAGATGAAGGGAAAAACCTGTTATGGATGAACATGTAAACAGACTTGGTAGAAAGGGTATTGTGATCAAATGTAGCAGGTATGGTAATGATGGACACAATAGCAAAAGTTGCAGAGGTCAAGGATGTCAGCCAAGAGAGGAAGAGCAAAGGGCAAAAGCAAAGAGAAATGTATTGGCAAAGGCAGAAGTGCAGTTGGAGAAAGTCAGGGAAGTCAAGCATGCACATCCTCAACTAGTCAAAGGACTAAACAACCTAGATTGAAGAAGAAAAAAATTATTAATCCCAATCCCAAGGGTTGGTTACAACCTGAACCTAAAAAGAAGTATCCAGTGAGTAACCAATTTATACAATGACTTCTTTTTACATCACATTACTAGTAGTGTATCCTTGAGTTGATGGTATGGTGTTTTTTTTTTAGGTCAGGAGAAATACTACCTACACAAGGCAAGGTGCTCAAGAATGAAACTTTAGGGTAACAAGGTCATCATCAGCTAGGGCACATGGATTCTCTACTGTAGCATCATTGATGAGAGAAGCTGGTGGACAATGAATAATTGGATGTAATTAGTCTGATAGGTGGATAATGAACAACTATTTTAGGCAATATATATTGATTGCTAGGTGAATTTGATTCCTATGTAATCTTTTGGTAATCTTTTGGCAACCTTTCAAACATGTAATATCTTGGCTACTTTTAAATGTAATCTTTTGACAAGTCTATCTTTTGCCAATGCAAATGATTCTCAGCAAATGGAATTGTTTCATTTGATTCCAATGTTCTGAAATCCATCCATTACAAAGGTCCATATGCTATTACAGGTCCTTGAGCTCTAACAACTTAGGTGAACCGGCTCCTTTAGATCCCATACTCCCACTTGAACTTTTAAACTTGTAGCTCATAACAAACAGCATGAACAACGAGCATAGCAAAGCAACCTACAACCACCTTTGCTTAGTGTGATAGCTTCCCAATTCCTTTCCACATGGTGACGGTTGCTCCTGCTGCTCTTCAAGTTGCACCATACATCTTTGGAGATCCTCATCCAAGCCATTCATTTTCTGTAACAAGCCAGGGATCACTTGAATAGAGCGGTCACACATAGGTGGGTCAATCCAACTGAAGTATTCACAGGGGATTTCCTACAAATACATGGTGGGTGTTTGAGAATGGATGAAAATCTATGAAAATGGAAGTCCCTAACCAACGGTTAGGACATTACCTGATCATTTTCAGCTGCACAAACCAAAAATTTTCTCCCTGGGTTTCTGTTGGTCCTTGAAGTCTTCATGATAGGATTTCTTCGACAGTAGCATACCATTGCATCCTCTATTCTCTTTCAGGCATATAGGTTTTAGAAGGAAAAGATATCACAAGCGAAGGCAAAAAGGAACGAAATGAGAGGGTAAGGACAGTAATGGGAAATATCTTTACGTGAAGAGACAAAATTATCCCCAATTTGAAGGGTCATGTGCGCGTCGCATGACCCATTAACGAAGAAAAATTAACACCAGCTGACGAAGTGGTCAAATTGGACAGATTTGCGAGTCCAGTGGCCAAATGGCACAAAATAAAGTTGAGTGACTTAACTGAAAAAGGGATCATAGTTCAGTGGCCATTGGTGCATTGTACTCTAATTAATAATGTGGTAAACTTTTATGCATATGGTATAAAAAGAAGATAGACCAAAATTTTATCTATCAAAATTAAACTACCATGCCATCAAAATGTATAAATTACTTTCAAAAGATACATTACACAAGCACAATAAAAATGTCTCATGCAATAACAAATAAATCTCTATATTCTCTGCATACTTTTATCAATCTTGTTTCTCTTTTTGCAGACTAAATAATCTTCTAATTTATCTTCGTCTGTATCGTTATCAAATCAAAATTAACTATATGCACAAGAATATTGAGTATTGATACTTCATCCCAAGGATTAATTTATTCTGTTCAAATGAAATTCACTTATTAAAAAAAAAAAAAGGAACACTACTGCTTTTGATGAGATAAGCATGAAAATATAGATTATGTAATAAGTTTATAGACAGTTCTAAAGTAAAAGACTAATAATAAGATAGTTTCATACTTTGCTCAAAACCTCTAATAAGCAAAATGTTGCACACAACTTAACCAAAATTTAACAAGATAGTTATTAAATATGCTTATTAAGTTGGATTTTTCTTCAAATATGGTAAGAGTTTCAATCTAGAATGGAGACTAACTTAATTACAATATGATAATATCTTTTCAGAATTTTTATATGCAATTTTTTTCTATACATCTAGTTTTCTTCTTTTCATATAAGATAGGGTCTTTAGGACAATAAAAGTTAAATAATGTCATAATATGTTGGTACATTGCTTGGGTAAAATTTAGAATGCTTAAGAACTTAAATGCTCACAATAGTTTTCATGATAAAATTACTTGACTTTGGTTCATGCTTTATCCACTATATTATACAAATACTTTTAATAATGTCAAATTTATGTGAGAGCCTATATCTAGACCTCACATCTTTGTCCACCTTATGTCGTGGCTAGAAGATAAATGTGACAAAATATGTGTAAAATTGAACTTTCTCTATATTTATTGTCAAATATCATAATATTTAAATTCTACTTTTTTTTTAAATATATACACACACACACACCTCACATAAAATTTGCACACTATGAGTTTTCTACTTTTAATCAACACGACTTAATAGGACAGCGTAAAATCTTAGAGTAAGCAAATGACCAAAATTTTACTAAACATTTTTAACAATACGTTTATTAAGTTAGATATATCTATGAATATACCAAGATCATCGATCGAGTTGCAATCTAGCTTAACCATAATATAACTAACTTTTCTTATTTCAGTTATGTTATATATACATATACATATACATATCTAAAAACTATTTGCATATATATGGACCTCTAGGCTGATACGTGTCAGGACCTGTCCCGTCCGGTCGCCCGCCAAGAAAGTCTCCCGTCAGAGCCCCACGACTGTTCCCCTCGGTAGGTGTCACGTCAACAGTATTCGCGACATTATGTCGCGGGACTTCTAAATGCAAAATTATATTTATGGATCTTTATTTCTGCATGTGTCAGAGTTGTTGGCATTTCTGTCCGCGACATTATGTCGCGGACATTATTGCCCTTATACCCAAAAGTTCCCTAATTCTCAATTCTTTCAGCAAAATTTTCTTCTCATTTAGATTCACTTGCTTCCATTTTCAGCTCCCCTCAAGCTTCGAGTAACACTTGCTTCAAGCTTCACTCAAGCAAGGTAAGTTTGTGATCTCAAAAGTTTTCTGGGTGGATTGACTGATAAAGTATAATTTGTTTTTTTTAGACAAAAAAGTATAGATCTTTGGTGATGTTCTAGAAATTTGTCACTCTATTCATCAACTTGTGATGTTCTTGAAATTAATTTGTTAACTTTAAACTAATTCATTGTAGTTAATTTCAATTTTTTGAGGTTCGCTAACTTCGACACATGTAACCTATTTAAATTCGAATTTTTTGAGATATGTTTGTTGTATTTTGGCATGATGAATTTGTCTATTTATCTTAGTAATTTTAATTTGTTATGTTCAATAAATCTATAATTAGTAAAATGAGAGACACTTTTGAGATTATGTATATGGTATATTTGTCATCCTAAATCGGTCTATTCGCCAAGATAATTTTGTTCCTTTCACGTACTCGATGCCGTTCGCTCCTTTCACGGGGGTCAATCATCATTATCACTCCATCCTGATCGGGTTCGCCTTGTTAAGGGACGAGAGCGAGAGTCTTTTGAATGGTTGTTTAGGGTGTGACTGGAAGCAATTATCATCACCGATCAAGATTTGGCAATGAAGAAGGCTATTGCTACCGTCTTCCCAAATACTCGACACAACTTGTGCACTTGGCACATAAGCAAAAAATACCCTGAACATTTGCATCACGTCTATGCAAACTATCCAGACTTTAAACAGTACTTTGAAAAGTACGTTAATAAGTCGTTAACGATTGAGGAATTTAAGGAGAGGTGGGAAATGCTTGTTGAGGATTACTCATTGCAAGACAACGAGTGACTCCAGCACTTGTACGAGCTCAAAGAACAATGGATTGGCATTTACACAAGGAGGCATTTTTCTGCGGGCATGAAAATGACGTGCAGGAGTGAATCTATGAATGTCACATTCAATAGTCATGTGGGTACAACTACCAATTTGAAGAGTTTCGTCACATCCGCACAAAAGCGGTTGCGTCATTATTCGTAAAAGAAAGGGCTGCAGACTTTGCAACCACGTACAAGCAAAGGAGAAGGTTGCTTGAGACCCGCTGGAGCTGAACGGTGCCAAAGTCTATACGAAGGAGATCTTCAAGCTATACCAAGTAGACTGTAAAAATCGGGCCGATACAGTATAAACAAGGAGGCAGAAAAGTCGTCGCGTGAGTACAAGGTTTATTTGCTCGTGAATGACCTCGTCCCTGAGAAGCTGCGCAGAATTTATACAGTGAGCCACGACACATTGACGGACTCGATGACATGTGTTTGCAGGAAGTTTGAGTTCTATGGCATCCTGTGTAGACACATTCTGCGGTTTTTCTCACAGAAGAATATCAGGACAATCCCCAATAAATACATCCTGTCACAGTGGACGAAAGGTGCAAACAAGTTGCACGGTACCATTTCCTTTTCGGAGCACCCGTATACTGATTTTGAAGAATCAGAGACGTTGCGGTATAATCATCTGGTGACGATGTTCACCCGTTTTTCCATAAAGGGTGCTGCTACAATGGTCGGATATAAACATCTCCTCGAGGTAGATCAGCAGCAAGAGCCCATCGTCGACCAGTTGGAAGCAGCTTCAGTCAGCAATGCGGTTGACATCGAGCCTACGACGGGATTAGAAGATGACGAGCCGGGGGAGGGAGACGACAATGATATCAGGCCTTTGGATCCAATTATATCGGAAACGAAAGGCCGCAAGAGATCTACGCGGATGAAAAGCTCTATTGAAACGGCAACTCAACCTAAAAAGCTGAGAAGGTGTGCATTGTGCAACAAAATGACCGACCACGACAAGCGGAACCATTACAAGGCACTGGGGATAAGTCCAGGGGGTTTGCAAGACGGGGAAGAAGATGATGCCGAAGATTAGGACGAACAAGCTGCAGTGGACCTATAATTTTTTTTAAGCCATCAACTATGTTTGACATTTGTAATAATTTTTGGTAATTTTTTTCTAATAATCTTTCGACTGAATACTGTTATATCTTTTCTGATGGACCTATGAGAGCCATCAACTCTAAAAGTTTATGATGTTTTTTTTATTAGCCCCGTCCACTATACAATGTAGCGGACGCCCCTACAGAGTCTTACAATTCTGACACTTTAGAAAATTTTGACCTTCTTTTATGTCCGCTATACAATGTAGCGGATGTCTCTACAGAGTCCTCATTTTTTGTTGTTTTTGTCCGCTACACAATAAAGCGGACGTCTCTTCAGAGTCCTAATTTGTTGTTCTTTTATGTCTACTATACAATGTAGCGGACGTCTACAGAAAAAAAAAACTTTTGGTCTTCTTTTTGTCCGCCACACAATGTAGCGGATGACTCTATCCTGTTATATATTAATCAGAGGCCAATCATCTTATCACTTAGTTTTACTATGTAGTGGACAGCCCCGCAGAACCAACACTTAGTTTTTTTTTTTTGGTTCTCTCTACGTCAGCTATACTATGTAGCGGACGGCCCCGTAGAAAGACAACTATCCAACACTTGGTTTTTTTTGTTCTCTCTACGTCCGCTATACTATGTAGCGGACGGCCCCGCAGAACCAACACTTAGTTTTTTTTGTTTTCTCTACGTCCGCTATACTATGTAGCGAATGGCCCCGCAGAAAGACAACTATCTAATACTTGGTTTTTTTATGTTCTCTCTACGTCCGCTATACTATGTAGCGGACGGCCCCACACAACCAACATTTTTTTTTGTTTTCTCTACGTCTGCTATACTATGTAGCGGACGGCCCCGCAGAAAGACAACTATCCAACACTTGGTTTTTTTTTTTTTGGTTCTCTCTACGTCCACTATACTATGTAGTGGACGGCCCCGCACAACCAACACTTAGTTTTTTTTTTGTTCTCTCTACGTCCGCTATACTATGTAGCGGACGGCCCCGTAGAAAGACAACTATCCAACACTTGGTTTTTTACGGCCCTGCAGAAAGACAGATATCCAACACTTTGTCTCCCACCGTTCAAAGCAAATCACAGATCAGTCAATTAGCCAAAATGCTATCTATGACCACAAATCAAACACCTCTGACCACAAATCAAACACTCAACTGAATTCAACACAACAATATCGGTCAATAAAATCAATCACATTGAATATATGTTTATTAAAAAAGTGAATATAATGTTACAATGTCAATTAGGGCCCTCATCCCCTGAGGGAAAATTGTTAATTACACAGATTTACAATAAACCTAATAGCTCTAGGCCGGCCATTCATAATTTGCCAAGCCATCCTATACCTAAAGCAGTGTATGCATTCTCGTCTCCAGACGGTCTTCTTGAGGCTCTCAGTCCGACAAATGTAATCCATGTACATGCAGACAAAATGCCGCAGTCCGAGGAATTATGTTAATTGGGCCTATGCCTCTTCAATCAAAAAATGAGGTCCGGCCTGCACCGTACCTTCTCCTGACGCCTACCATTGACCAAGGCAGCAAATAGATTCTGCGAGAAACATAATAAGCATTAAACATTAAACATAGCAAAAAGAATAATATTAATCAGTTTTAGAATATGCAAGTTACAATAAGAAGTAAACAGGATCTTACCATGGAATCCAACTGGCCTATGCCTCGGTACATGTTAATCACAGGCATCACGTCGGTATCATCGTAGAGACTGTCGAGGACTGATACCGTCCTCTCTACTGGTTCATAGAAAACCAAGTACCAGTGGGCATTCCCTAAAAATGGGATTAGAAACATGTCGGCAACACTTGCGCTCACTGGACTCTCCCGCCCAAGATATGCTTGTAGGTTAGCGAACGGTCTCCACTGGACCAGGCCTCTCCCCTTCCTTGAATTGCCCCAGTCGTCTCACTCTTGTACTGGGATCTGATGAAAAAAAGTATCCAAGATAAAAACGCGTGGACCGATGTTTGGATGCTCCCGACCCTTTTGCCTCAGAATTTGCGTGTAGTGCGAGATGACACTGCTGTCTAACCAAGCTGGCGCCAGCGAGGCCAATTATGTCCATGAGGCATTGTAATCCAAGCCCTCTGGGTGATCCACGTCATAGTTCTGTCCATCTTGGGGGGGCCCGCTAAAATAACAAGCTCGGATTAGCTCGCATTTATGCGGCTTTAGGGGCCTGGCTGGATGCCCTTTCAAAAATTGCCCTCGGGGGTCGACCGGGGGATATTGCCCTCCTTCAGGGGGGTCAACCGGCAAATCTTGCCCTCTGCCGGGGGGCAAGAGCAATGGATATTGGCCTCTAATTTCTAGTTTGACCGGCTGATATTGCCCCCCTGGGAGGTCAAACGAGGGATATTGCCCTCTGAGGGCGCCAACTGGTCCCGCCCACGGGACAATGGACAGTGCCTCGGAGAAACCGTAGTTTCTGAAAGGCCAGTCTTGCGTGACTTGACTCTGAGAGAGGGGTTGGGGTTCCGGGATCAAATTGAAGGAGAGGCCACTGTAATCATCCCACGACGTTTGAGCCTGTCTCATCTCCGCTATAGAGGGACCACCAACTCCCTGGCTCACCCCTGAAGCCTGTCCGGAGGGATCACCGTATCCCTGGCTGACGCCAGTATAACCCATTCCCGGGCTCACGACCGAAGACTGTCCCGATGCTTGGCGCAAAAAATTCCTGCAGCCTAAAGCCAGTGCAGCAGCCTGTTGGCGAAGATCCTCGCCCATTGCGCTCACCAGATCCTTCCGCTCACTCAACTTCTGGAAGAATGAAAGCGAGGCATTAACCTACATCCAAAGAGATAAAAAAATAAGTAACTTCAATCAGACATTTATATTCATCAAATTCAAGACAAGTCAGACTTGTTGGGCAACTTACGAGATTGTATGCCATATGCTCATCGATCTGACCCCTAGGCGCATACCTCTCCCCACGTTGAAAGTTTACTGGGGCTACTCTCCTCCGCGTGATGCGGTAGTACCACTCATTGTACTATTCGATGCTGATAACGGGGTCAGGCTCCGAGACGATGGCCGCCAGTGTGTCCTGCCAAGAACTCCAAAGCTCTATTTCGGCTGCGCACAATTCGTGCGCATTGGCCTTGCCAAACCGTCCGACATCTGGTGGGTTCCTGTTAACCCTCATATCTGGGGCATCGACTGGTAAACCCTACTCCAACTCAAAATGGCACATTGCTCGGTCTGGCAACTGCCACTCTGCGACCTCGAAGTGGATCAGGGGTGTACGCTGCAACCCGGAGAGCGTGAAGACGAACGACTCTCCCACCCGTCGCGCCAAACGTATGTACGATGCCCAACGCATTTGGCCCGGAGATAGACGGTCGAACTCCCCTCGATAGTACGTAATGTTGTGATGGGGATCGAATCTCCTCTGGTAATGGCTAACTCTCCGGCTGTACTCCCAAGCACACAACCGAGGCCACACTTTATCGGTTCCATCCCTACGCGTTGGTGCATCGGGAGCAAGGTGTTCATAAGACCACACCTGAGAACATCCATAAATTATATTAATATCGTCGATTCAACAAACAAAAAAAACAATAACGAAGACAGGATTTATATGATATACCTGCAATAGCGAGAGACATGCACATATGGCTTTGGAGTCGGGCCTCGTTGCCTTGTGCAATGCTCGGTACAGATACGAAAGAACCGCTGCACCCCAGGCATAATCCCCAACCTTCGGCAGGTTACCCAACAACGGTAAATATTTCACGCTGACCGTGTTCTTCGACGTCGTTGGGATTAAAATTGCCCCCATCACCCACAAGAGGAAGGCTTTTGTGTACATCACAAGCTCACGGCCCGTATAGTTTTCCGACATAACCTCGTAGGTATCTACCAACCACTTCAACTTTATACCGCCAGTGCTAAATTGATCCTGGGGTATCGAAGTGAAGAAGTCCCTAGCGGTTCTCTTATTCGTTGCTTCTGACGGAGGAGCAATTATGGGCCGCCCTGTCACCGGCAACCCTAAAATGAACCCTACATCTTCTAGGGTAATTCTCATCTCTCCGAGCAGGAAGTGAAACGTATTCGTTTCACTTCTCCACCTCTCAACAAGGCACCTATCAAGGCCTGGTCAAGCTGTTGAAAGATCTGCCCATGCGTGAAAATTCCAAACCCAATTCCACGCAGTATCTTTTTCTGGGACTTGTTCAATTTCCATGATGTGAACTCGTGAGATACTTCTACGGTGGTGAGAAGTTCTCTTTCCTACAAATTAATAAATACAATTTAAGCAAAACAAACGATATACAACATTCGTAAGAATAAGAAAGTTGATAAATAATGTATCTTACTCCACCATCCCATATGGGCGTACTGATATGGTTGGCTTGGTCGTATAACACGGATGGATCTTCTGGTCCAGGGTTAAATTCTATTTTTTGTAACTGAAATTATGGAAAAACCTTCTCAATTTGGATTTTACGGTTTGGATGTTGATAATCGCTCACAAAAATACGACGCTAGCACATGCATATTACTACAATGTTAACATATATGAATATATGTATAATATATATATATATATATATATACATATATGGAATCGGAATCGGATTTTACAAATGCTAGCACATGAACAAATACATACATA